>VWZX01002149.1:1517420-1652760 GCA_013399015.1 Galbula dea
CCGGCCGCGGCAACCGGAGGAGACCCGGCAGCCGGAACCCGGCGAGGAGGCCGCGGAGGAGGGCGGCCGGCGGCAGCAGCCAGCTGTGGCAGCCCCGCCGCCCAAGGAAAACCCGTGGACGAGGCGCAGAGCGGCGTGGGACAGCCCCGACCCGCCCGCGGCCGACAGGCAGCTCGGCCTGGAGGACCCAGGTGCGGGGCCAGGGCCGGAGGCGAGGGAGCGGCGGGCCGGCTGCTGGTTGGCGTGCGGGGGTGGTTGTCTGGGTTTGGTTTTGGTTTGTGGAGGTTATTTTTGAGGAACGAAAGGCCGCGTGTTTGTCCGCGCTCCGTCGGGCAGGCGGTGCGGTGCCGGAGCAGGGCCCGGGTGCGGGTCGGCCGACGGTGCAGCTCCGCGGGAGCCGAGCTGGGAGCTCTGGCTTTTGACATACATGGGCAGAGGAGGGAAGCGAGCGAGGGGAGGGGGGACAGGCCGCCGCCTTCTCCTGGCTTGGGGCGGGCGAGGGGGAACACGGGAACACGGTTAGGATAAGGGAGCTGCGGTGCTGGCTACAGACTCCTGGGGGTCGCGAATGGTCACCCCCAGCGTGGGGATTGAGGGTGACCGCCGGCAAGTCCCGCGTGGCGCTGGGCTCCGGTACCAGCAAACAGGAGTTGTAAGCTGCTTGTCTCGCTTGGCTTTTCTTTGAAAATATTGCTAAATCCCTCTTGCTTTACCACAAGTCGTCTTTGCCTAATTATATGGTAAGGTCCTTTGTATGATCCGTTACTTGGCTTTGCTTTCGAGAAGGTTTGGAATTGCAGAGGCTTTCAGTGTTTTTAGTAGTAGTCAGTCCCTTGCTTTTGGGATTCAAACAGTTTATGTGAAAAGAGATGGAGCGAGAATAGCTGTGGTATAATTTTCTGGCCTTTAATCTCTACTTTTAAGATGAAGACACTTTATAGGCTCCATGCCGACAAAACGGGCAGATGGCTTCACACATTTGGTCATCAAAGACCTGACTTGAAATGGCCAGGTTTTATGCTTAGACCAGCAGATAGTTCCTAGAAGTTAGCAGCTTCTTGGAGTATTCTTGGCTGGAGGTAAACTGCTGACCTCAAAATGTGTATTTCAGCCTGTGTTTCCTAACAATTTCAATCTCAGCACTTGCTCTTGAAGGCACCTGACAAACCTTTTTGTGATGTCATGTTCACTTTTATCCTTGAATTAAACATGCGCTTCCTTCACAAAGAGAAATACATAATTTATAGTTTCAAGTGTACAGGTCATGCAAGCAGAGGAGTTCTCCAGACCACAAAATCTCTACTTAGCTGAAGATCAAACCTTTTGGCAACATATATAGTCATCTTTATCATCTTGTCTGTTTTGTTTTTGTGTACTGACGCATTCATAAATACCTATTTATGTGTAGTTTCTACATCCAGCTTGCTGTGGGCTGCAGCTTGTGGTCTTGTCCATGCATGAAAGGGAACTTGTCACTCATTTGCCTTGCTGTGGCAGTAATAATAATGGTACATCAGAAACACTAGGAAAGCTTCTTTTATTGAATTAGTGCTTTGTGCTTCACCTTCTGTAGAGTTTACTTTTCCACTTGAGATAAAACACACGCATAGTTGTTGAAGGAAGGAGGAGAAAGGCAGAAGTGAGTTCATACACTACACATATTATATGCTTAATTGGATTATTTCAGGTAACTTTATTCTTCTTCTGCATAAAAGTTCTGCTTACTATTTATCAAATTAACATTAACCTGAGTAACTGCACCGGAACATCTTTTACAGTGGCAAGTGTATGCAAATATAGGAGTCACTATTGGTGGTAACATCAGTAAAAAACACATACCAGGGTTCTTGTTTTGGTTTGGCTACCACTGAAAGCACTATGAAGGAGCTGCTGCTCTTTCCATTGTAAAAGACAAAGCAGCTGATCTTTCCTGGCTGTTTGAAGGAAGGAATTGCCATGTTGCCTTCGTGTGCAATGAGAGATGTATTTTGAAGTAACTAATTGCGCGTTAGCAAAGCCAAAATCAGTCATGCTAGGCCCTTATGAATGTAGTAGTATGGAAATTAGTCATGTGAAATAATAAGTAGATGAGCAGAAATGCTACTGTGGTGGAATGTAAAACTCTCCGTAAAGAGGATAATAAAACGTAAAAGAATCTCACATCAAAGTAGTGACTGGATCCTGTTTAACTTGTTGATCCTGGCTTAATTTGTTGAAAGTTTCCCTAGACATGCACCTATGGTATGTTCAGTGATGAAAATTGACCCCAGCCTGTCATCTTTTGACTTTCAATTTAGTGTGGTATTAGTTTGTAATAGAGGCAAAACTGGCACTTGTTACTGAAGGAAACTTAATGTCACCTGACACTAGAAGGCAAAAAATAATATAAAAGGCTTAAAATTCATGGTGAAAGAACGTGATCAAAGCATTGTTGCTATGAACTACTACATTTGTGTCTTAGATAAGTTAGCAGGTTTTAATCATGTTATAATGAACTAAATGCATAATGTAAACATATCTGAATTTTCGTGGTGTGTTTGTTATCACAGTTCGGTGTTTCTGACTAAGCCTTTTATTACACTTCTCCTTTAAACAGAGTAATTTTGGAATGATACAACTACCTTTACATCCTAATCTGCATTTAGCTCATGGAGAAAGACTTCTAGCAGTGTAAAATTGCTAGTCAACTTAATAGGCTTCTGTCGGCTTCTGTCTAATCCTAGTAATTGTGAACACAGGCAGTTAGCTTTAACATAGGTTGTCAAATGGTGAAAGGTATTTCTGTGGTGAGTCTTCCTCCTCTTGCCTTTTCTTGTAGTGCCCAGCCAGTGTATTGCTTTAAGTCTTTGGTTCTTCCAGTGAAAGCTCTGTAAGAGGACAGAAACAGTTGCAAGGAAGAAGTGCTATATAATGTTGTAACTAATTTTTTACAAGGTAACAAGATGAGCTTTTTTCAAATTAAGCTAACAAGATGTGTCTGTAGAGAAACTGTGGCACAACCCAGTGTTAGTCCTATATTCCCCGTCTTTTTTCTGAGTCTTGGTTTACCTGAGCGGCTCCTCAGAGCTGGACTCTGATAGGAGAAGCTAGTTATCCTTCCTCCATGTGAATAATTTGCATAAGAGTTGTTGAAATAACTTTAACATGAAAGTTCTCCCACCTCTTTGTTTGATGAAACCTAAAGTGCTGCCTTTTTTGCAAGCTTGCAAAAGGGAATCTGAGTGACAGGTTCCATAGTCTTCATATGATTTGTATAGCTGATGTGGGTCTTTAATGATTCACTGGATAGTATACAAAAATCATTGATGAAATTTCTGAAAGCATTCAGTGAAGCAAAGTACCTGTACTGGTGAAGTGGTTGAAGTGGGTTTGCTTCCTAGTGTGCTTGAATGATGTAGTTAATTAAAATCACTGCATGCTTAAGTCTTTTATATTGTGCTCAGTTTCTATTTCCTCATTGCATTTACTTCTGGGCATCAAAGAACACCTTCTATCTGATTAATATTTTGTTAGCAGAACCGGTTCACTGTAATGCTCCTGTGTAAATTGATTTTTGCTTTAGTCTGTTAGCAAAACAGGTTGTAAAAGTACAGTTTAGTAAAGGTGTACTGTGTTACTGGAAGTAGCAAGCTTTTGATTTGTAAATTGTTACATGATCTGATTCTCAAGTTTGTTATTATTGTTAGTTTTTATGAATTCACTGAGTGTTTTAATAGCAGCTTCTGAAAATTATTTAAAGAATTATTAGAAGGTACAACATTGATAATTACCCCAACCCTGAAGGGATTAAAACCATTATCTTCACAAACCTGCTGTCTGTATTTTAGTTGTATATAACAGCATACATGGTTGTGTGTTAGGTTTTTTGGTTGTTGTTTCTAAGGTGGAGACCTGTTGTGAGGGAGAAATCCATCCTGCTGCATGTAGTCCACAACACAGTATTGGCTTGCTGTGCACTGGCATGTGCTCTCCTTAGACCATGAAAGCTTTTGTAGAAATTGAGTTGTAAGTTGGAGCTTTCTATGAAAAAGCTAAGGAAAAAAAAAATTAGATGAGAAATTAAATCCAAGGAAAATAAACAGTATAGTGATTAACCAATCACTTATTGGGGATTTTGTTTTTTTCCCCTATTTCTTATTGTATTGGAAAACTAACTGGTTTTGAATGTAAATAGGTGGAAGGATGCAGGTGTCATAACTCACTGCTTTGGTTAGTGGTTCAAATAGTGTTAAGACAGTAAATATGTTGTAGTTTTGTTATAAAATGCTAGAACTAGTGCAGGAAAGGATGCTAGCATAATTGCAGGTTTTGGGGTTTGTGTTTGTTTTTTTTTTTTAATTCCCAGAACCTCAGATCTATATCTATGCTCTAGGTTTAAATTATGATATATTCGAAGGGATTGTCTTGTCTCTTGCAAGATTGTCACATTTATCTGCTAAGACAATAGATTGAAGTATAGGTTACCTTGTTTAAAAATGGATTATAGCATGAAGTTTCAAATTGATCATTGAAAGAAAAATGTTGTGCAAGTTCAACAGACAAGTTCCACTGAAGTTTTAGAGAGCTGCTCTGCTTGGTGATTTCAGCCAGCTCCTGAAGCACTTCTGGTATTTGTGATGTTGATCATTTGCTGAAGGAAGTACACATACAGTCCAAGGGAAAATATAAAACTTGAATATTGGCTAAAAATCCTTACAACATAAAGCATGTGTGTATTAAAACTAGAATGTGTTCCAGCTTTTATTAATAGACTGTGCTTTCAGAAGAAATCAGCAGTATCATCCCTTCACTTCTGTTGGGAAAAAATTACTTGCAGACTAGTTGTTTGCAGAACTTCAAACCATCCATTATGAAGTACTACTACTGAAAATGTAATTTATCTTGTAATCAGTGGTACTTTGGTAATAAATCTTTATGCACAAAGTTTGCTTCTCTTATCTCTATGCAGCATCCAGTCTGCTTTTCATTCTCTACTGTTGTTGTCCTAGAGGATTGTTACTGTTTTGGTGGTTCCAAAAGTAATCTTTCATTTTTTAGAAGTGTTGTCCTATGTGTCTTGACATATTGCACTTGGCATGTTTGTACATCTGTGTCTTTCCACACAAAGTATCTTGTGTCAGGATGCAGTATATTAGGAGACTTGGGAGAAGAGTGTTAAAAATGGCTTTGAAGGATGATTTCTGTTTACATGTGGATGGCATCTTTGCTGGATGGAGCTCAGTGATTGAAAGATAATCATTGGCAGTTAAACTTCCTCATTCTTGGTACTACTTTTTTCCTCCCATCCCCACAAAACTCAGCTGAAACCCAGCAAGCAGGTAACTGAAGATCACTGAATTCTTTTATCAGCACAGCATGCCCTTACTAAACAGGTTACCTTGTACCATATGACTGAATAAACCATTTTAATACATTTAGGATGAGATCAATAACAGGTAAACCAGTTTATTTGCAAAGGCTTGTTGGGTTCTGCTAGAGCAATGTACTAAAGATGCCGTTTCTGAGTGTTCAGCAGGGTTATATGACGTTAAAACCAAACACCAGGGTAATGTTAAGCATAGGGCTTTTATCTAAATGCACTCTGGAGGAAGTTTTGCCTCAACAGTGGCACCAGGCCTGTTCATAACAACATGACAGATGAGACCTGGGTAAAACCTTTGAGTGATCTGATATTTTGTTCTTTCACTCCCCCACCCTCTTTTTTTTTTTCTTTTTCCTTTTCCCCTTCCACTTTGTCTTCCCTTTCATGCTTCACACCAAAGTCCATCTCTCGCACAATAAGCCCCAGAAAGCTAGTCAGAAAAGATCAATTAAATTTGGTTTTGAGCATGGCTCTTTTGGAAGGACAAGAAACTGTGGAGTTGTTTTTGTGTAATGAAGTACAGACCATGATGAGATCTCAGGCCTTTGGGTTCCAAAAAGGCATCGTCAACTAGGTGGTGTGTTGCCCAATATTAATTTTCTTTTCATTTAGTGTGCAAATGCATCTTCTAAGTATTGGATTGCTACATACAGATAAGAGAGATTCCTTAAAACAAGTTGGGTCTCATTCTACTTGATTCAGATAGCCTCTCCTGCTGCCTGGAATAATATCCCATGACTAAGATAGTTCAGTGACATGGAGTCTTTTCTTTGTGAATCCCTTGCTACGCCCTGGTGACACACAAGGGTAGAAGTTCTGGCAGAGCAGCCCTCCAGCAGCAATTGAAGTAAAAGTGCTGTGAGACAGAAAAAGGGCTTCGGTAGGGTAGTTGAAAAGCTAAAGAGAGATGTGTGTTACAAACTGCTGGAGGACAAATGCTATGGCCACTTTACCTTTGCAGATAATTGGCAGTTTTGTTGAAGAAAATTTCAAATTTGTTTGCTACTCCACCTCTAGAGCTGTTTGTCTTGTTTTGTAAAGGGCAGTTATTGAATGAGAAGTGAAAATTGGGATTATGCAATCACTGCGTGTTTCTGAAAGCTCTCAGACTAAAGTTAATTGAGGCTGAATAACAAGAAATAGGCAGTTGGGGAGGGTTGTCTTTGTTTTAAAAAGCAGATCTGTAGGAGAGGAAAAAAACCTACTGGTGAATGGTATGACAAAGGTCACAGGCCAATCAGAATTCACGTGCTGTGTGTGATTTGCAAGGTGTATGTAGCAATATGGGTGTAATTTACAATGGCCTATAGAGTATATCTTAGCTTGTGCTTCTAACGTCCACAGTATATACACCAGGAAGCAGGCAGAGAGGGTTTTCAGAGTCACTGGGGCAGGAGGGTGGAGTTCCCAGTGTGAAGCTGTGATAAGGAAGATTAGTCACTGGATGTGAAAGAGATAAGTCTTCAGGAGGTATGTTATCCCTATATGAAATAATCCACTAGTGATTTCAGTCACATTCAATGTTTCAACCTTGTCTTGAAATAAAACACTGAATAAGAAATTTCGAGGAAAGATTTGGATGACTTCTCTATGGGAAAACATACACTGGGAGGACAGAACCAGGACTTAACAGAAGTTAAGAGGTAGTTTCCCCTGTCTCAATTCTAATCTCCAAGAAAAATTGCCTGATAGTAGTGTGAGGGGGTTTTTTTCCCCCTGAAATCCCAATGGAAAAAGCAGAACACAATTGAGATGGATAGGGAAAAACTGCACAAAATAAGAAACTCACATCCATATACAAAAGGGTAATTGCACATGTATGAAAAGACAGTAAGATTAAATAGTCTTTTTTTTGTTGTTGTTCAATGTGGGTTGTTGATCCTAGATTGTCAGGCCCAGTAGTGTTGCCATATATGAGAGAGTTATTTCCAAGCATTATGCTAACTCCTGGCAGATAGTATTGATAGAAGTATAATGGAATTTTGCTCAGGAGATCAGATGGGATGAATGTTATAAAGGTTAGGTCTTGACTCAGGATGGTTTTGAAAGTGTATGGGTGTGAGCTTCATTGCAAATACTCATATTTATCATAAACATATGCACTGTGGAATTTGGGCATTAACATTTATTCATCTTAATGTAGCTTTTATAGTAATTTTCTCTTTTCATCTTTCCTTCTATATCTCTTTGTTAATTATTTTGGTTAGATTAGGAGCAATATGCTAAATTTTATTTGGCATTTTGAGTAATTGCTTATAACAGGAAGTTACTAGGAATTTGTGGATATGTAATTGCTTCTATTTTTTATGCTTGCATAACGATAGATTTAATAAATTAATTCTGTCTTCTAAATGCAGCCTCTAATTGGATAACTTCATGTGTTTCAGTGGCTCATTTTCTTTGCTGATTCTGGAGTTAAAATACCAGCATTCTGAAGTAGTCTTGACCTTATAGCTGAGCAAATGCTTAAATACTGTTATGCAGTTATCCTATACACCTGGTTTTTAAGATTATTTGCACTCATTACAAAAGTGAGTTTTTCAATGTCTTGACTTCTACACCAAGGTCTCAACAAAAGTTAATGTCATATGATAAACAGAGTTATTAAAGTATACATTCCTTACTCTTTTAAAGTGCACTCTAATTCTTCACCTGAGAATATTTTTCTTCTTTTTCAGAACTGCAAAATTCCACTAAAGTTATAAAAGCAGTGAAACCCAGGACAAGGAAATGCAGCAAGGTTTGTATTTGTGAGATGACATTTAGCTTGGAGTTACTGGACTGCCTGTGTTAGAAGTCCCACTTAATCTAACCTGTTAATCTACATTGAGATGTATCTCAGCTGATAATGTGGTAGAAAAATGAAATAATTTCCAAGAAACTTTGCTTGCTTGCCATCTTTTTCTGGCTCTACCCACTAAAAATACTTTTCATGAAGGCATTCTTTAGGACAGTTAGACTAATTACAAGCTAAGATGTACTGGACCTTGAATTGGATGTAACTGCAGTGAATAATTGTTTCTACAGTTGATCATATTCTGTTTTCAAAAGTTGTGTGTTTTCTGCTGTGTTTCTCAGTTTTAAAAATTGCTATATCTTACAGTTTTGTTCAAAGGGGCAGTCTGGCTTATCTGAGTCATGACAGACAACTTTAATGTGTTAGAAAGGGCTAAATCTGGGAAGTAGTATGAACTGTTTGTTGTCTTTGCAGGCTGATGATTTTGGTGATATCACAAACTGGCCAACACCAAGTGAAATAGCAAACAATGAGGTAAGTATCCTTTGTTATCTTCAGTGTTATTTTTTAAAAAGCCATATTGAGTTCTCTGCTTAATGCTGTTCCCCCTGGAACGTGCTTAGGGTGTTCAAGGGTTTCAGCAGAAATTTTGTCAGTAATTCAGGTCTCTGCTTAACTGTCTGCACTGGTACCAGTATTTCTGAATGCTTCACAAGCCCACACACATACACTGTTTATCATCAGTGATGTGCCATGGCCATTTAGGTAAAAATATGCCATATTTACTCCACCATTTAAAAATTTATTTTCCATTTTCTACTCATTGGGAAGTTTATGCACAGGAGAGAAGGCCTCTGGGGCTGTGAACATGCTGCCCTTCCCTGTGGCTCAGAAATGCTTTGTGCAAGTTGTCTAAGGACAGCTTAGTTATACTTGCCTTATTCCTCTAACGTATTTTCCCTTTGCTGGATCTTAAGTTAGTATCTCTTCCATCAAATTATCTTCCTTTCACTTTATCTCAAGTGATAAGTGCATAATATGTCTGACACCTCTTTTGTGGTATTTAAAGCAAGAACAGAGCACAGAGTATTGCAAGCTATGAGGTGCCACTTCACTCTTTGCTTTAGCTCTGCAGCACCCTGTGATTCTTTTACTGCTTCCTTGGTGAGGGGAACCCAGAAGATTTGGGTTTTGATCATGCCTCCTTGTAGTTTGCACGAACATTTGGCATGCTGTTGAGACTGTACAGCATCATGGAAATTTTTTTTACCATTCACTGTTCAATGAGCATAGCTTTTTAAAGATAATCAGTCTCAATAGTAGGTACCACTGAGGAGTATTTATTTCTTTCCTACAAAATTCAATTTTGAGGTATTGAAACATGATTGTTGCACACTCTGCAATTCTACATCTTCCGTTAAAAAAACCAAAACAAAACAAAGGACTTTCTTAGTCTAAAAATTCTTAAGAGTTTGAGAACATGTAATAAGGGAGTTTTAATAGGGAAAGCAAATTTATACCTTTTACTGTCAGCATCTGTACTGTCAGAAATAATTACCATTATCTCTTTCAGTGTAAGACTGCAAGTCACAGTAAGAAGTCAACAAATAGAAGAGAAAAGGAGGAGAAATCTGATCAAAAAAGCAATAATGGAATCAAGGACAACCCAGAGGCAAAGCCAGATGGTCCAGGAGATAACACTAGTGAAGACGAAGCTCAAACTAATAACCAAAGGAAAAAAGGTCAGTCTGCGCACTATGTATAATGCAATAAGTCACCATTGATACAGTTACATTAATGTCAATGGAATGACTTGATGAAACTTTTGGTTTGCATTTTCTAGGTGATAACAGGATATGTTGCTTTCTGCTAGGAAGCTTGTTTCAAGCTTCCTCTCTCAGGTTTTGGAGTGATCTGTTTAGTCAGATACAAGTACTAGAAATAAACTATTACTAGTTGTACAAGAATTCTTTTCAGGAGCCGAAACCTCAAGTAGTACTGGAGTTAAGAGTAATACATTAACTTTTCAAGGTAACAAGCAGAAGTGGGTGCCACTTTACTTGGATGATGTAAGGTCAGACAGTCAAGAAAGACCAGGCTCTCGAGCTAGCTCAAGATTTCTGCTGGAATCAAACAAGTTAATACCTCATAACAACAGACGGAATGAGATGAGAAGTAAGTAGTCTTCAATCTCTGTGTCTTTCTGGTTTTGGCAAATAAAGTGTGATACCATGTCAGTAGGCATTAATGTTAGTGTTACTTGACAGAAAGTAAAGTACAGGAACTTGAATGTATCAGCATAAATATTTTGTAGGGTTCATTAAAAGCAGTTGCTAGTAAAAGCAAGATTTCTAATATGAGCAAAGAATCGTATCTTCTGTCAGGACTTTGTTAAATTGAGCATCTCTCGATTGATCAAGTTGGGGCTGTATTCCCCAGGCATTCCTCTGACAAAAAGGTCTCCCAGCACCTGAGGGACTATCCAGTAACAACATAAATAAACTTTAAGCAAGGGTGACTGAAGATGGATGTCTCTGAGACTGTTAGGAAATGAGAAAGAAATAGTCAGAGAGAGAGAGACAGATTACGTTTTCCTCATGCATAAAGTGAGACTTGCAATTACACCTGTCCTTATGTTTTGTGGTCAGTGAAGCCAAGATCCCAGGGATTTGGTTTGGCCCTGCTCACTTTCCTTCCTTCTTTTCTGCTTTTCTCTTGTTCTCTTTTGCTATGTGCAAAAGATTGGCGCCGTGACAGAGAAAAGCGAGATGACCATGATGAAGTATGCAGCGTGAGAAGTGAGGGTGGCAGCGTTCGAGGGTCCTCGAGGGGCAGAGGAAGAGGACGAGGCAAAGGAAGAGGACGAGGCAGAGGAAACCCTAGAAGTATGCAAAGTAGCAAATGCTTAACAAAAGCTTCGAAGCTGTTTATAATGTTACTTGTTTGCACATGGAGTAGGAGTTGTTTCAAGAAACATATCCTGTAACTTAATATAATTAAGTAGCCTGAGTTTTTTTAAAATCAGGTCCTGAAAACCATCAGTAAAATAGCTGTATGTATGTGTTAAAATACTTGAGTGCTGGACTTTATATTTTTCATCATCTTTCTTTAATGTTCTGTTTTATTTTGAAGTGAACTTTGACTATTCAGTTGGTTATCAAGAACTGTATGGTGAAGGAACTGACCAAATATTTCAACCTGAGCTTAATGCTAGTGTGATGTATTACTACGGTGGTGGAACAGGAGTCCAGATGTATTCTGTGGATGAAGCACTTCTCAAAGAATACATAAAACATCAAATGTAAGTAGATTATTTAATGTGTAAATATTTTTAGAGATCTAGTTAAGATAAAATAACATTTTCAAACAGTATTTAGTCTTTATTCATCCATACAAGGATGGAGATAAAGGTGTTTCAGTTTAACTTTTTGATTTGACAGTTACTAGTGTCAGGTTTATTAACTAGTAGGGTGAAAACTTGAGTGATGGGAAGGAATTTTAAGGAAGCCTTTCTGAATCTTGTGCTGTAGTCTGGCTCTAAATCGTATGCCTGCTTTATTTATTGTACATAGCCCTCTTTTTATGTTGTCATGTAATTGAGATATGGATGTCTCTGAGCTTGTGCTTTTGAGTATGGTTGATCTGTTTGCCTGTGAAGCTGCTCTTGGGTGATGTAGCTAGACCTTTCCCTTACTTGGTCTCGGTTTCACTTTGAGAAGTCTTGTTAGTTTCATGTTTTCGGAGTGTTTCCCCTGAAACATTTAACTGAAAGAGAGTAGTTTTGCAATGATACTTGATTTTTCAATAATCTGAAATGTTTACTTTCTCGTGTACACCATTAGGCACTGAGAAACCATCTGGAAGACTGATTATCACCAGGAGACAAGTCAAAAAGGGCCTGGAAACCACTAGTTCATTTTAAAGAGACAGTTTCCACCACTGGCAGATATTTCATCTTCTGTGCTTGCAACAGCATTTCACTGTGATGCCTTTATGGTGGTTTTCGATTGCCCTTGTATTCCATAAAGCAACTTGATTATTTTATTCTTGCTTCTTTTGTTACAGTTGACGCAAAAAGGAAGAAAAAAAGCCTCTTTAAGGGCAGAAAGTATCTGGCATGTGGCTATCAACTTCAAAACTTCTATTGCAGTCTTTTTTGTTACTCTTGCTACCAGGCCTTTATGAGACCTGACAGTGGACATGTACCCCCATGTCAGGATAATCGGCCTGCACTGCCCTCAAACAAGTGAGGGAGGAGCACAGACACTCCACTGCTGACCAGATTTCTGGGCATGCAGTGTAGAATCCAGACCTTCTAAGGTAGGACATGATGATGTCCCCCTCTGCTGAGAAAAATGTCAGTTACAGCATTGGTCACATCTGACTTCTGGTTTTATTTGTATTTTATTTTAGCAGCAGGAGGTTGGCAGGTGTCAGTAGAAAACTTGGCATGGCTGGCTAACCAGTCATTGGTTGGTTGTCTGATATGAGCTCCTGGGGCAGTTTGATTATGGAGTTTGCTTTCCATGAGACGGGGAGATTGTTGAGCAGGTGAAGAATGTAACGTCACTATTTTTATGCCCCCTGTGGAAACAGTCTTTATTCCTCAGTTATTTATTACTAGCTTCTAAACAGGGATGGTTTTGTCTGCATTTCATAATTTAGTTATATTGAAGAGACTATGCCAAAGAACAAAGTATATACAGAATAAAGCTACACAAAACTGTTAGGTCTGAGTTCCTTATGGAGTCCCAAGTTAAATTGGGAAATATTACAGAAGTGAGATTGGTTTGAATCCTAGTGAATGGATGAATTTCAAAACAGTTTAGCTGCTTGATAGGGAAAAAATCTTAAGAGACTGGGTCTGACTGAATTGCTGTGTAATTACAGTAAGAAGCACGCTGCTGTCAAGCAGTGTATGCTCAAGAACCGGCTTTATGTACGAGGGTTATGTTTGTATTGCATACAAAAATATCTTCACCATTCTTAATTACAGGCTGAAGTTGTCAGCCTGTAAAGTTTCAGTGCTTAGCAACTCCTCTGTCTGCAACATGCAGAATAACTCTAAGATCATCTTTCTTTAAAAAAAGAAAGTTCAGAGATGCATGCAGGCCTGCATCAATCCAAGAATAAGCAAAGACACTCCGAGGAAAAGGAAAAAGGAAAGAAAAGCTGGAGAGGGTGTGTGTGTGTTTAGGTTTGTCCCTCCACCTGGATCAAACTTATGTGTTGGCTTCATATATCATTAATGGTCTTTCACATTCCTTTTTCTAGAGTGATGGACATCAAGTGAGGCAGTCTGAGTCAAGTTCAGTCATTGTCCATTTCTGCTTGTGGAATTTTTAACTAGGTGAATCATTACAAGATTTTACCTTTACTGTATGACTGTAAAGGTAACATTAGTAAAATGTTGTCTTTGGCTTTTGTGCTTGCTTATTTCTGAGTATGGGAGTGAAATAGAAAAGTAGCAGTTTAGAACCATAAATAGGATAGTCTTGAGAGAAACCTTCTCTTTGTTCACAGCTGCTTCACTAATCATTTTACTTATCTCTGAATAAGGGCTTAATTCTCCAAATGCCTTATTCTCTTCTCTGTTTGCTCTGATTTAATGGCAATATTTTCATTTGTGTTACGTCTTGCCGTCTACCTTTGAGACTATATTCATTGTGTCTTGGAGCTGAGTGTTTCATGTAGAGAGCTTTGCTTCAAATTTCTTTACCTACTGAAAAACAAAAGAAAAAAAATGGTATCAAGCTTATCCTTGGGTCAAAGATGACATCAGAGTCCTCTCCTCTTGGTAGCTTTGGCCTTGAGACACTTAACCCTTTTATACTTTGCTGAAATTAAGGTTAACTTTATTTACATTTGCATGTGGGTTTTTTTTTTCCTCAGCATTTTGATACTCTCTGGTTTTGTTTTTGTACTGCCTTTGGGCTTGTGTCATAAAATTTTAATTGCTCTCCATTAAACATTCCACTGTTGACATTTTCCTGAACCTCATGAGGAGTAGTACTCCTTAGATGTAACATTCAAAGTTGTGGTATGATGTGTAAATTCTGTGTAAGGCCTAGATTTATGTAGTCATGATTAAATAGGGGGTTTTCCCTTTTTCTTTGTAGGATCTTTTTTTGTTCCCTTGCTTTCTGTGACAGATCATGATTTGAATTCCTTATTGTTTTTCTTCACTAAGTATAAAACTTCTTGACACCTTGGTCATTTCATAGAGCAGCTTCATTGTTTAAAATGATGTCTTTCTGCTGTTTTTGTTCCTCGTCTTTCTTGTTCTGTGGTATTGTCAGATTTCTGAAATGGTCCTTGTCCCTTCTTATCCACTAGACATCATCTCTTCTTTTAGACTTTACCTTTCTTCATGAACTGTTGTGCCTTTTGGTACAGTCTCATGACAGCTATGTTACTCTTTTTGTTTTCTCATCTTCCCACAAGCATGCTTGAAGTAATGGTTCAGAGTACATATGTGTGCCTCAACACTCAGATAGGATGCTTAAACCTTCCAATGTACTGGAAACTGGGAAAAGGAAAGATACAATTCGGGATGAAGGTGCACTGATACTGCTGTGTGGGAAATAACTTATGCCCTGACTGTAAGCACTAGTTGTCCTTCATCAATATGGAGGCTCAGAGAAGGTTGTTTCCCTCGGTTCATGTAAGTAATAAGGGAGAGGATGGGTGAAAGAAAAATGAAGCATAGTTTTTCATTTTGCAGTTCATATATGCAAGCTTAACAAGGTTTGAATTTATACCTCTGTGTACTCTACTGGATCTTAAGTCTTCCTTGACATGTCGAGCATGTGTGCTGTTCTGTAAATCTTGCTTACAGTGATACACCTGTTCAAAGAATGATTTTGTTGATGACAGAGCATGTTCTGTTTTTAACAGAAGACTTTAGCAAGGAATCTCAGAAGTTGCTCTTTTAGGATTTTCTTCAGCCTCTAATAGACTCATATTTGTGTGTTTCTTTCTGCAGTGAGTATTATTTTAGCACAGAAAATTTGGAAAGAGACTTCTTTCTGAGGAGAAAAATGGACCAACAAGGATTTCTGCCTGTTTCACTTATTGCTGGCTTCCGTCGAATGCAAGCTCTGACTACAAATGCTGCACTCATTTTGGAGGTAAAATAATTCAGAAGTGTGTATGTGGGAAGTTGCTAGGATAATTTTGTGCTGCCATTTAAAGTCAGTGCTGTGAAGTTAAGAAAAACTTGATTGCAATAAGGATTTTACGAAGAGGCTGTAAGTGGCAAAGTTTGTGGTGTTTTGGTTTGTGGGTGGTTTTTTATGTTTGGTTTTTTCTTGTTTTGTTGGTTTGTTTTGGTTTGATTTTTTTTCTGAATGGTGCTGTATATGTAAAGTTTTTAAAGTTATAATATGCTTGCCATGCAGGCTCTAAAGGACAGTACAGAAGTTGAAACTGTGGATCAGAGGATAAGAAAAAGAGTTGATCCAGAAAAGTGGCCAATTCCAGGTCCTCCGGCATGCAGGCTGCCACCAACTGACTTCTCTCAGCTCGTCAATTGTCCAGAATTCATACCAGGCCAGATTTTTGGCTCACATACTGGTAACAGACTTACGTTATAGGAACATCAGTTTTGTTTAGGACTCTGTATCTAGCTTAGGAAGTTTGCCTCTTGCTACTGATTTCATAATAGATGTACATTCAGCTGATATGCCTGTCAGCGTTGCAGTTGCCAAGTCGCATGGCAGGGGGGTAGCAAAATGGTAGCTACAGTTAAAAAACAAACCAAACCAAAAAAACCCAAAACCTATTAGGAAAAGGCTCTTCACCCAGAGGGTGTTCAAGCACTGGAGCACGCTCCCCAGGGAAGTAAGGCATGGCAGCAAGCCTGACAGAATTCAAGAAAACATAGTGTGATTTTTGGGATTGTCCTGTGTATAGACAAGAGTTGGACTTGATTCTTGGAGGTCCCTTCCAACTCTGGACATTCTGTGATTCTAAAAGACTAGTGAAATGATAGAAAACAATTTAAAACCTCAAATGAACAAAACCAAAACAAACAAACTAGAACCTCCCACAGCAGGAACTGAACTACTGTTTTCCACTGCTAGAGTCTGCACCAAGTTCTCCAAGAATGGGAAGCCTACTGAGTCCCAAGGAAAACACAGAAACAAGTAATTTTCAGAAAATGTCTAAAGGATTGTCTACAAGTTTGCCTGATTTGGACTCCGAACCTTGGATAGAAGTGAAGAAGAGGCATCGTGCATCCACAGTCAAGCTAAAGGTAAAATCAAGAACCTTTATGTTAAAATAACAGATGCAAAAGATGCTAGCTTTCAGATTATGCTTTGAAACAAGATTTTTCACTCTTTAATGTATGTGATGCTTGATACTGCAATACACTTGGTGTGCATACTTCTTACTCTACCGTACCTAGAATACTAAGTACATTTATTCTGATCCAAAGCTCGTTAAAATTAAAAGGAAATATATTTTTTTTTTCCTCCTGAGTGACAGTTCTACCTGTTGATTTTTGAAAAATGTGTTTTAATGTGCACTAAGAATTGTTCTAAAAGCTTGTGGCATAATTATTTGGAACAGTAATTTACTTAAGAAACATCTGAAAGTGACTGTATGGTTTCTAATTCCCATGTATTTGTTAACTGAAAATGTTCTATCATGTTCTGTTTGTCTCCCATTTGGATAATCACTATCCAATTGAAATATAAAATGCATCACCTTTTCCAACTTAGGAAAATGTTCCTATACGTGATCAAACATCAGATCAACAACAGCCACCCCCACCTCCAGAGGAACAAGAACAAGAAGAACTTGATTTTTTATTTGATGAAGAGATGGAACAAATTCAAGGTCGGAAGAATAAATTTACTGAGTGGTCAGACAGCGATTCTGATTATGAAATTGCTGATCAGGACGTAAACAAGCTCTTGATTGTAGCACAGACACCACCATATGTGAGAAAGCATCCCGATGGAGATCATACTGGCAACCATGTGTGCCGGGCAAAAATTACATCAGAACTTGCTAAAGTTATTAATGATGGCTTATACTATTATGAACAGGATTTGTGGATGGAGCCACATGAAAATGACACTATGATGAAGGTAACTCTCTTCATTTTTGACCTGAAAGCTATGCCTTTCCAAGTAGTTCCAAAACTAATTTCAGTCATTTCTGCTCTGTGATTGTTAAATGCTCCACTTTCTTGAAAGAGGTGATGATAGTTGAATTCACAGATCAGTTGAATTCTCTGTATTTTGATAATATGGTAAACAGTTTAAAGCAAAGCCAGCATGTTTTTCTTGTCACAGATATGACCAAAAGTGTTGACTGAGTGGTTTTTTTTAGAACTATTTTTAATATTTTGGGGGTGGTTCAGCTTTTTCAGTGTTTTCTTGTTCTATGAACAGCTTGTTTCATAACATGTGCAAACCCCTACCAGAGGGGAAGCGGGCACGTTTCTGTGAACAGGTAATAACAGAGGAAAGTAATACAGTCATAAAAGTAGTTTTATAGTAAGGTTCCTTTTGCCTTTTAGCTTGTTAGAATGATACCTCTGTGAGCAAATGAAACTTTGGATTGCACACCTTCTTTTATGAGAAGAAACCCTTTTATTCCTAGCCTGTACACGGGCCTCTGTCTTCGAGGCTTTCAAAACTTTGCAAGGAGATGTATCAGCTTTGTGATTTATTTAAAAAAAATTATTATTTTTGTACCTATACTAAGCATCTATAAAATTACTGATGAGTTGAACTCCAGCTCTGCAGAGGTAGAGGTCAACATGGTGTGGTGCAGTCCTGGCACTGCTATTGGTTTATTAAGGAACCTCTACTCTCGTGTGACCGAGCCTGGCGAGTGGCAGTCCCACTGCATCACTGCAGATATTACATGACCAGAGATACTAAGTTACCTAAATGCTAAGTAGTGAGGGGAAGGAGCTTTGTTTGTGCATAAGGGACAGGTGGGTTGGGGGTGGGGAGGATGAAAGTAGCTTAAAGGACAAATAGAGCATGTGGGTACAAAAACGAGCTGACAAAGATAGAAAAGAATGTTAAGAATAAGAGCAGGTAAAGGTAGAATTCAGCATATGGAACTTATATTACAAATGTAATGTACTCAGAAAACTGTCTAACTGGAAGAGGACAATGAGGAATAGCACACAGCAAGAGAAAATACTTTTTGTTGTTGTTACTTTCTGGAAAATGATTTAAACAAGATTTTTCACACATGCATGCGCACACGTGTTGCCCTACCTTCAGCTGAATAGGGGCATGAGTGGTTTGAGATGCTGCCATGCATCTTGGAAAGTCTTGTCCTTTTGCAGTTCAAGCTGCAAATAAAAACAAAGCAAACAAATGAAACACTCACAGCCCCACCAACAGCTGAATGCTTTATTTACAGATACTGGCTTGTCTTTAGATGTAGCCTGAGGAAGGGCCTCTTCTGGTCCTCTAAATTGCTTGGACCTTCCTTGGCACGCTTACTGCAGAAGGAGCATGGTTTTGGGCTCGGCAAGGACCAAGATCTAAGTCATTTCTATTTCTTATTTGCTTGTGAAAATTCACATGCAGCTGGCCATAGCTGCCTCCTTTCCCCCACTTTTGGCATGACTTTCGCTTTTAGCTAATGCAGCGTGAGCAGCTTTAGGTTGTATACAGTGTTCACAGCAACTTCTTTACAATTTGGGCTAGAGAGTCCTTCCATCTTCCTTAAAATAAATCTGTTCTGGCTGTGTTGGGGTAGTTCTGTGTCAGTTCTGGCTTACTTATTTTCTCCTTTATGCAATTCACCTGTTTCTCAAGATGATAGCCTTTATTGTGCTTTGTGTTTACAATTTGCTTTTCTCTAATTCAGCAAGAGATTGAGAACTTTAAGAAGCTAAATCTCATTAGTAAGGAAGAATTTGATAATCTTGTGCCAGAACCAATTGTTGATCCAACCCAGGAAGTTCTTCCAGGGTTACAGAAAGGTAAGTAATACATACTTGTTTCCTGAATCTCTGTGATAAAGAGCAGTCCTATAAGTATTTTAATTCTTTCTGCCTGTGTCAGCAATCTGAGGGGCTTTTTCTTTGCCATTTTTTCAGATTGTCATTTCTTTATCAGTAGAGTGGCTTCCATTGAAGGAAAAGAAGCTGCTGTTAATAATTTTCAGGATATACATGATCATCAATAAGCAGCATTCTATTTTGTTTTCACCATATACCAAGAATCAGGTGCTTTTTGTGTAACTTGGCATTTAGAATGTGTAAAGTAATGGCTAGTGATGTAATGAAATGTTTTCTAGAAGCCAATATTTTATGGGAAACAGGGATGGAACAAAGTGCGAAACTTCAGTGCACATTCACAAGGTCCAAATCTTACCATTTGAGATGTTTCTGGTGTAGCATTATTAATGTTTACTAAGGTACATGCTAATAGCATCTTTAAAGTCGTTGAAGAAAACCACCTCACTAGACCCACCACCTCACCGAAAAGCAAGAATGCAGTTACGTTTTCACCAGTGTTTGTTTTCCATTACTTTGCTAGTGTAGATACTCAAGAACAAGTTTGTTACAAAACAAAGACATACTTGAAATGTTATTTCATAGTTTTGAGCAGTTTGTACTGTTCCTATGCAAAGCGCTTTTGCTATTTGATTATCCTTTGGAGATGTGATTCATTTGAAATAAAACAGGTCTTTAAGATACTAGATACTAGGGGACCTTAGGCTTTGGAATCCTAAGTCTCTTTTGAAAATGAATTTTTTTTTTCCATCCTGACTACAGATTCAGCAGAGGAGCTGGCCTGTAGTTTAAGTATTGACATACCTCCACCAGCAGCATTAGGTCGATCACTGCCAACAGCAGTTCCAAGTTCCTCGTGTGTTCACCCTGGCTTCACCCCACGAACACCTCGCACCCCGAGGCTACAGGATCCCAACAAAACACCCAGGTTCTACCCTGTGGTTAAAGAAGCACAATCCATTGATGTAAAGGTAAATGGAACGATTTTTAAAAACAGAAAAAGCCTCAAACTCATGTCTGTGCATGCAGTTTAACAAGTAGGAAATAGCAAAAATGAAGCACTTGTGCTTTTTGTTATCTTCAAAATATTTACTTTTGTTTCTACAACATGTTTTCTGAGTTTTCTCTGTAACTTTTCTTAAAAGCCCTTGCTGAAAAAGTGTTATGTCTAATGATTTTTAATTTATTTAAGACTAACCTTTAGGTTATGAAACTGGAGTGTTGTGACTTTATAAGGGTTAGAATATAAAATTTTTAGAACTTTGCTTTAAGAGAGTGAAAGAAATCAAGTTAGAGGAATAAATACCTCATTTACTTTCTTAGATTCCAAGAAAAAGAAAAACACGACACAGTACAAATCCTCCCTTAGAATACCATGTTGGTTGGGTGATGGATTCTAGAGACCACAGGCCAAGAACTTCCTCTGTGAGGTAAATTGATTTATTTATGGTCATAGAAAATTTGTTTGCTGTGTCATTAGTTCTCACTGCTAATGAAGAAATAGGCTGTGGTAGAAGATGATTTATGAATACAGCCGAAGCAAGGAAAGAGTGATCAAGAATCGCAGAATGTTAGGAGTTGGAAGGGACCTGGAAAGATCATCTAGTCCGAGAAAGACAAAAAGATAGAATGCAAGCTACCTAGAAGTAAACTAGCTAGACTTACTATGGTCACAGTGTTGTTTGTTGACCTGTGATATAGTAACAGTAATATTGCTTGTAGGACTGATGTTCACTTCAGTGATTTTGCCTTTAAGTGGTCATTTAAAATTCAGCATTACAGTAATGTTTAATTATTGTCCAAAACTGCCTGGTTTCTGACTTATTAGCACAGAATCTCTTCTATTCTTGAGGTGCGCTCAGACACGTGATTGAGACCCCAGACATGCACTGTAGTGGTCATCAGGTGACTGTGCTATTCTGACAGCTTTTGCATAGATCAGAATGGTTGAAAACTGATTCTATAGGAAAGCACTGGGTATAGGACAGACATGTTTGTTTGTTTTTCTTCAGCAGTTCCAGTGCTTCACCTTCAGAAGGAGCTCCACAAGCAGGAAGTTATGGGTGTACCCCAAATTCTCTTCCAAAATTTCAGCATCCTTCTCATGAACTGTTAAAGGAAAATGGCTTTACTCAGCAGGTATACCACAAGTATCGCAGAAGGTGTCTAACAGGTAAGCCACTAAATGCACTGCCTAAAATTTCAGGTCAAAGATACCAGCTGTCACCTGATAGCAGTTTTCTCCACATTGTTCCTCATCTTGGGAAAGGAAAGCAAAATTTATTTCATGTTTGAACTCTGCTTTCCATTTAACTTTACATTCCCTCAGATTTAAACTGAAGTAGGAAGATCTTGTGTGTGTATTAGTAATGGAAAACCACTTTAAACTCTTCTGATGAAAATTCAAAATAGCTTTTTGTTTTGTTCTGTTTAATTTTTTCCCCTCTTTTCAATTCCAGAGAGGAAACGGTTGGGAATTGGCCAGTCCCAAGAAATGAACACACTTTTTCGTTTCTGGTCCTTTTTTCTGAGAGATCACTTCAACAAGAAAATGTATGAAGAATTCAAACAACTTGCACTAGATGATGCAAAAGAACACTACAGGTATTCACTTTTTCCTGGAAGTTAAAACCTGTTGAGGCCTTGCCATTCCTTTCAGTGACTTTGAAGTTTGTCTGTCAGAAGCGAATGTTTTAGTATAGGCACTGACTCTTTGTAAATGTTTAAAATAGCAGTCTGAGTCCTACCATTGGATTTTAGCTAAATTTGCAGCATTTCCTGACTTGTGATTGATCCTGAGTTCTACAAAGTCCTCTAACTTGTTGACTCTGTACTTACTCACATCCATAAAATTGCTTCCATAGGTGACATTCTTAACCTCATTCAAATAGTTCAAACTCCTTCTTGCCTTATAGAAATACCAGAAAAATGACCACAAAGGAAAGTACCACCACCCCTTTAGCAATTTTGGCATTATTTATTCCCTTCTTTTCACCCAGTTCCCCCTACCTCTATTTCTATTAGCCAAAGAGACAAGTAGCCCTATGTTTTGAATGCGAAGTAAGGAATTACTGGCTGTGGAAATCCTGAAGTTCATGTATGTCATCTGAGGCTGCAGAGTGCTAAGTCTCTAGGGTGCAGGGTGGCTTTAGGTAACACCTTGTGCCCCTGCTCTGAGCTTTCTTGATGCTCTGTGATTATCCAAGGATACATTTACCAGGAGAAACCTGGTTCTTAAAGGCTCTTAAGGGACTAAGGTGGCAGCAGATGAATGCAGCATAGAAGAAGGTTGGTTCTGACCCACTATGGTTGGGTTGAAAACTCTGTGCATATACATTCAGAAAATGGGGAAGCATTTGTCTCTGTTTTGTGTGTGTGTGTTTGTAGTGTTTATAGTTTGCAAGTTGAAACTGTGGAATAAATCTGATTTTCCTGAGTCAGTTCTGGTTATTTGTGAAGATGTTTCAGAACAGTAAGTCCAAAAAAATTGATGTGAAAAGGAAGTGTTTCTTATGAGAAGGCTAAAATGAGACTGTGCCATTTACCTAACTGCAATGAGAGACTGAAAACCTGCATCCTTCTGAGGAATGAGGAGCACTAAGTAAAAGATTTGTGTACCTCTCTGTTCTGTTACAGGTACGGATTGGAATGCTTGTTTAGATTTTACAGCTATGGCCTAGAAAAGAAATTCAGGGAAGAAATATTCAAGGATTTCCAAGAAGAAACAAAGAGAGACTATGAAGCTGGTAATTATCATAGGGCCAGTCACTGCTCACACCAGGGTAACTTTACTGAACAGATAATGCCAGTTCCTTGGCACTGATTTTTTTTTTTTTTTTAAACCCAAGAGCAGCTTTTCTTCATGTTCCTTTTATCTCACAGTTCTCTTAACATATAGTTATTGGTGAATAATTAAGTTTTTAATTTAATCTTACTTTTGTAAATTGTTAAAATTATCTTTTTCCATCATTAGGTCAGCTATATGGACTGGAAAAATTTTGGGCTTATCTAAAATACTCACAACACAAGACTCCAGCCATTGACCCCAAACTGCAAGAATACCTTAGTAAATTTAAGAGACTAGAGGACTTCAGAGTGGATGTAAGTTTCAATACCTATTTTGAATAAATATTTGTAGGTAATTGAGAACAGTAGTAAATTTCACAAAAAGGTAGCTTTACAAATGCTGTCAATAACTAAAAAAAGCATGATTAAAAAATTAAATTCAATTTAAAAAATGCAGTTTTATTCTAGACATTCTTTTTTAACCATGGTATGGTGCTGAGAGGTAGTGGCTAAAAGGTAAAAAGTGGTGATCCATTTCCATGGTGTAATGAAAGAAATAGCAGAAAAAGCTTATTTGTCATGTGGTAAGTCTGATGACTTCTGTACTGTTTAAGAACTTGGAAATGAATTAATGCCCAAATGAACTGTGACAGGCAATTGTCCTTCCTGAGACATTATATGCCAAATTCATTGTATCCTTTTGAGAATGCTGAACTCTTAAAACTCTGTGATACCAGGGTCTAGTGCTGCTATGCTTTGCATAAGTGGGTTATGGTGCATTATATTGCCACCGTGCTCTGTAAGCACCCATTTTCTAGGAGTTGTGGCAAACATTTGGGCAGTGATAATTAAATAGTGCTGTAACACTATTGCAAGTCCTTAATAGGTCATGCACTTACAGCTAAAGGGCCAAGAAAGCTTTAGAACATAATCAGTGAGTTGTGAATAACTACGATGACTAGGCCTAACTAAGGGCCTCATTAAAGTCTGGGAAAAGGCAAATCCCTGCCCTTACAGAAAAACATGTAACAAGTTGCCCATGTTTATTTTCAGCCTCCTGTTAGTGAAGAATCTGGCAGAAAAAGACCAGTTGCTGCAACAGGTGAGGATTCAGGTCATCGCAGACATCAGTCTCATTCCTCTAAACCACTTCTTGCCGCTAAACCCACAGCTGCCTGTCATTCCCAGGCACTGGGAAACGTTACCAGTGGGAATACTGTGCAAGCATCCATAGGCCATAAAAATGCTGCCACAAAATCTATAGAAAGTGACATACCAGAAAAATAGACTTAAGACAAGCTGGTGCCCTTGAGAATCAACTTTTCCACCACTCTCTTAATTTGAAGAACATCAAGGCAAGCCAATCTAATACGTGATTAAAAATGTATGGGAAGACAAAGGATTGGATTCTTTCTTTTTTACAAGATTTGGTTCCAAAATGCTTACCCTAGGAGAGTTGCTCTTGGTTTTGGGATCATCAGGAGGTTCCTAGGGAAGATTCTGTGGTTTCAGTATTGCTTTCCTTCAAGCTTTTGTTTACAAAGAACTGCATTCCTTGCATATGCAAAAAGTACTTTGGGGATGCCTTACATTTCAGCTTGTATTTCTTAAAAAAGGTATGATATTCCCATGTTACTTACTGTGCTTCCTTTCCCTAGATTTTTCCCAGAATTTGTATTTTACCAAAGCAAAAAAGATTACTTTATATCTATAATTTTAAATGTAAAGGAAGGATCTACGTGGTTGGTTTGCTCCTGAATCTAACTATTGAAAAGTATGGTTTTGTGCAGAAGCATACTCAAGAATGTGCAGCTGTAGATGAAACTGCATTATTTGCTGGATTCTATTGAAAGGCACAATTTTTTTTTTTCAGGGTCTCCATAGTTAGTATTTTATTAAGTATGGAGTTTGAGTGGACATAACTGGGATAGTTCTGCAGATATTCCCTTCAGTACCGATTCTTAACTCAAGGAACAGAAAAATACAGAGCAAGGTGGATCTGATGATTTCATACTATCTTAATTAAACATACAGTATCTACAGTTTGTGCAGGTTGTTAAAATAGCAGATGATTCAAATTATTCAGTTTGAGGTGTCTTCAGTTGAATTCCTGTATGATTATGATGATGAGGTACTCTAACAGGACAGGCTTAATTTTTAAAAATGGAGTTTTTTTCCTCCATATTTCAAGTAATAAAACTTAGTTTGTAGGAAAGTAAACTATTCCTTGTAAATTTTTTTTGCTTTATTTTGCAATATCTGATTGAAGTTCTGCTTAAATTGTGCTAGCCACGCCTGAATAATTTCAAGCAGGTCTAAATACAATTTCATTGAACATAAGTTATTGAAATACAAATCTGTTTCTGTAGCAGAAAGATGAGGTTGTTTATATCCTGTGATTTCTTATTAACTTTATTACATTGTTTTTAAAGACTCAAAGAACTGAGTGGGTAACTTATCTCTTCCAAGGGTAGGTGAAGAATTTCAGCTGTCAACTGCAGAAAAGACTTCAGTTAACTTGTGGAGTTAAAAAGTTATGTTTAGCACAAATGCCTTAATCCATGAAGGTGTCCTAGCTGACTGCACAGCCAGGTATGGGGTTTTAAACTTGTATCAGATCTCAGAGGTTATAACAAGTCCATATGTGAATCTTAGTGAAACAAATTGTGAATGTTTGCATTGTAAAGGAGTACACATCAGCAGTGGCCTTCCCAACCGTGAATACAGTTTCAATGCAAAATTGAGCATTTCGTAAATGGCCTGTTCTAAATGAGTTTAAACCAACACATACCAATATTTTCAGTAATGTCCTCTAAATATGCTGAAGTGACACATCTCAATCCTGTTTGATCCATGCCTTTTGCTATCCAAGAAAATGGTGAGAATGTAAATTTGGATTGAAATTGTATATACAAGTAATAGATTTATTTCCTTTCACTTTTTCATTGGAAAATGTGCAGGTTAAGCTTTTAGTGTGTGTAATTTTGTGATATCATGACAAATTTTATAAAAATGACAAAAACTAAAAGTGTTGTATATCAACTTTTTTCCCCAAAGTGTGAAGAAAGAACTTGAAAGAGTGTAAGGCTGTAGATCTGCATGTGAATTTCTGTTGCCTCTGGCGCACACAGGTATAGTGTAAACACAGCCCTCCAAAGGCTGACATGGTGCTTAGAATGTGAGCCAGCTTTCAAGTTCAACATTGATTTTTCTTTTTCATATGACTGAGTATTTGTCAAAGAAAAACATGACAGGTGAATGATAAATATAGCTGAAAGCAAAAAGAGCAAATACTTTACCTTCTGTCTGTCCTGTTGGCCTCTACAGGGCTAGTTGCTTAGTGTCCCTTTATTTAGGTGGATAACCCCTTCTGCTTCCCCTGAAGTCCCTCTACAGCTCTGGCTAACTTTCAGGAATGTCCACTTTTGCTTCCCACAGGCTTGAATCTTCCCTCTTTGCCCTCGCAGACGAATGTAAAAAATGGTGACTTGCAATACTAGGGTGTGCACAGTGAGATAAGGGAAAAAAAAACCTACTGAATTTAGGATAAACCCCAAAAATACTGCTTGCTAAGCAGCTTGTTTTTCTGTATGGCTTGAAGTGGTTAATCCCCTTTCAATAACTGGCATACCTGTTCCAGAGCTGTAACTTTGAACACATGTGTATGTCCACCATCCTTTTCAATGCCTGTTAGGCCCCTTTCAGGCAACCTTCAATTCATCTTTCTTAAGAGTGGTTGTATTTTAGCAATAGTCTACTACTAAACCCTGGTCTAAAAATTCTCCCATGTGCTTATTGAAGAATTTTGTTTAGGTTTCCCTTCTTTTCCTCTGTTGAGGAATGACTGTCCAAATATATCAAAATGTTACCCTGCCTGAACTTAGATTTTTTTTTTCTTCAGTCATATTCAAAATATTGTATCATGAAAGCTTTTCAGAAGGGAAGACTCAAGATGGCTCTTGTTCCTGATGGAGACCAGATCATGTTTCTCCTGTAACCTGTAATGAGCAGCAGTAGCTTGTCTGCATGACTGATGCTCCTAGAGTTTAAGAGGGATTCGTGTTTTTGTGGGAGATAAAGCCTTAGAATGAACAAAACCCAGCTGGTGTTTATGGCAGCCTCTACCCTGCAGGTTTTGCTTCAGGCATTGTTGTGGTACAGAGGTGACAGTCTACACCCCAACTTGGCTCCAGATGGAGGAACAGACTAAGCATTAGCCAATGTCCTTTTACTGACAACCACCACAGCTATGCTAGGCTATACCCTTCATCTCAAAAGCTTTCTTCTGTGCAAGTAAACTTTGTAACCAGAATGAGGACAATTTGATGTGTTCATTAATTTTGCAGGAAGGTTGCAGTGCCAGACTAGACTTCTATGAAACATATTAAAGCTGCCTTCTGGTAGAGTTAAAAATACACAAAACTACAAGAATCCCCAAAGAGAAAGGATAAGGAACATATTAGGTTTGTTTGGGTTTTTTTGCTTGGTTTGGATTTTTAAGTTTACAGGTGAAGAACCATGCATTGGAGATAACCTTTATCAAAAGCAAGCTTAAAACCCAGTCTGCAAACATTCACCTTTAAACATAAATCAGAAGCCAGTGGAAGGATTTGCCAGTAACATTCACTCATAATTATTTGGTTTCCATATTTAAGCAAGCCTTCAAGGCTAGAGTTACACTAGTACTCATGTTAAGTAGGAAAAAGAGTAAGTAGCTAAATCTACAGTTGGAATTGCATCATTCCATTCATGCCTGAAAGAAAAGTCAGCTGACAGCAAGGGCAGGGTTTTCCCCCACAGCCTGTGCTTCAGTCTGCAACACTAAAATGAGAGAGAACCAAGACTGCAAGAAGGCCTTGCTACAAACACGCTCTGAGCTTAATAAATGAACTTCAGCAATACTTCAGTACCTAGTTGCTGAATGAGTGACTTGCACTTCATGTAAACCTGCAGCTTTGTCCTAAAAAAAATAAAACCAACCCCAAAGCAGAGCCAGGAAGACCATTATATTCAAAGAGCTAGATCAATAGGTCAACTGATCAGAGGGTTTGATCAATATTTTGTACTATTCTACATAACAGTGCATGTATTTCCTGAAGGAAATGAAACCCCACCAACTTTTATTGTAGAGAAAGCAAATATCAAAGAGACTTAAAGCACAAGTATGGTTTAACTATTCCTTGACTTTTACAATGAAGATAGAAAAATAAACTGAATCTGCAGGAAGAAAAAAACTCAACAACTTAGAAAACCTCAGAACTAAGATATTTAAAGCAAAACAAGAACAAAAGCAGAGTGCCAAGCAGCATTTACATGCTGTGTCTGATTCTGAAGGATGTAAAATTGCTCAGTAAAAGGATACAGACAAGTACAAGCAGCAAGTGAAAGGTTAATTCTGTAGTCCTTAGTGGAAAATCAAGATGTTCAGCTCAAGTAGAAACATGGTACTTTTTTGTTTGTTTGTTTTAAATAAACAAGGTTTAAAATAGATTTTTCTGCCGTAATAAAGCATTTTTGGGAAGCAGTGTACAAAGTAGGCAGAAGTGTCAAAACAAATGACTAGAACTAATTTATCGCTGAGTCTAGCCTTGGAAAACAAGTATGATTTAACTGGAAAAGTATTTTGTTTCTAAAGATAATGTGAATTATTCCCTTCAAGCCCCTTATGTTGCTGAAACAAAATTTAACACATTGTCAGATATCAACCTGCCTGTCATTTTACTTAATAATGAATTCTGACTGACTGACATGTTACAAGGATGAACACCTCCATAAAATTAATCACACTGAAGTTTTGATGGCTCCGGTGTAATTCTGAATTATTCTTTGTATGTATCAACTTTTTATTACTTTTCTTATGAAAGCTAGTGTACTTTAAAGCACATTTTTTTAGGTTGTCAGCTTTAAATCACTAGTGACTTATGTAGGATGAATCGAGGCATCAAAATACAGGATTAAGTTTATGCAACATAACTGCTGCCATAGGGTGACAGTTTTATATTCTTCAGTTGCCATTAAGTTGCTTCAAAGCAAAACTTGCCCTTTACCCATTATGCTGTTCTACCAATCCTAAATCATAAAAATAAATATTTGAGCATTGTTCTTTTAAGCCAATTTAAAAACAACAATAACACAAAGAACACCAAAAAAATCCATGAAACTTCCCTGTGATTAAGCTTCACTGCATTTCTTACAGCGAAGAAAAGGCTGCACTTGGGTTAGGAAGTTACAGCAGGTGCAGAACTACCCTTCTTCCTCCAGTCAGAAATTTCTGCATAGAGCAGGTACAGGCATCATAAAGAGCTAATGCTACAGCTATGCCAGATGTAACAACACTGACAGCATAATGAGTGAAGAGCAGAGGAACTCGGGGCAAGCGTTAAGAACCTCCAGCCATGACCTTGTACAGCAGAAGCTGTTATGTGTGCAGTGTGTCTGCTTTCCTGTGGAAGTCTGGGGAAAAAATCCTGTATCTGGTTGTCCTGTCTGACAGTTGGGTAAGTCAGCTGCCTTGTCCTGCTCCACAGCTATACATTTCCTGGTGCCATGATGAGGAGCTGGTGCAAAAGCTAAAAGTGAAAGGCATACTGTAAATGAAGTGTGGTGTAAACCTTTTATAGTGAGATTTAGTTAAAAGAAAAAAATTCTCTAGTGAAGCATCCAGTTAAAGAACTGGTGCTTAAGTACTCCTGGCTCCTGTCCTATGCAAGAAAGCTTTTCTTCATCCCTTGGTAGTTTCCACTCTTCCATCTAAACCATGTTTTTGTGGTTAGTCACGCTAGCATGCCCAGCATTTCAGCAGTGTTAGATGATTAGCAGACACTTATTATAGTACTAACGTGCAAACTGAAGTCTGGGCATCACACCAATGCTCATCAGCCTGTAAGGATGTGACCTGCACAGAAAGCAGTGCTTTCCTGAATTAAGTCAGTAGCTGAACAGCCACAGGCCTAACAAGATTGTTCAGCCTGTACAAGAACCTGCAAGCGAAACCTCACTCCTGTGGAGAAATGGCTCCAGTTCTGTTACTTCTTCTGTGATAAAACCATACTTTTCCAAGCTTGGATGTGTAAGGAAGAGAATTCAACCTGCCTTTGAGGACACGTGAGTCACATAAGATTCAAGGGAGGGAGGATTTTTGTTTGTTTCATTTGCATCATGATAAAACTCTCAGTCAAAGAGTAAGAAAAAGGAAGTTGTTCCTGGAATTTCAGTTTACAGTTCAATAGAATGTATGTATAGAAATTTGTTACTGTAGACTTGTCACAGGTGAAATCTGCAGAGGTAGATGTAAACCTTAAAGCTACAAGTCATGAACTAATGGTGTCACTACTATGGATTTAGCAAAACAGATGGTGAAATTTCTAGTGTGCTGAATGATACCAACGTCTAGATCTCCAGCATTCTTGTCCTGTTAGTGCCACAAGACACATTCCTTTTTACTGTGCATTACATGATTTCCTAAAATGCTTTTCCTTTATTTACATCACTTATTTTTTTCCTCATCATAAATACATTAGCATAGGTTTATTCTCTTAATACAGCTTACCTGAGCAAGTCTTGAAGATTCTTCAAAAGCTGGGACTTGAAAAGTAACCCCAGGAGGACAAGGAACATTTCATATCCCACACTAGTTCTGTTGATTTGGTATTCCATCCTATTCCACCTCTGCCTAACACCTTCTACATAAAGTCTGACAGCACAATTGGTATTGTACATGCTTTATTAAAATGGTAACTCGTATTTACAATAACTGCAGAAACAATCCCTCTCAAGTCTTGCATTCAGACAGACACACACACATACACACGCGCGCTCGCCCCTTCGCTCTACGGGGGTGTGAAGGCTATGCTCCCAAAAGTTAGGCAGCTTCTGGAAGAGGAAGAAGGGTGACTTTTTTTGTGTGTTTGTAATTACTTAAAAAGAAGCACGGGAGTATGCGTTTGGCCATCGCAATGCTAATTTAAGTATATGTAGTATTAACATATGGCAGTAACACTGAGTATTCCTCTTTTACATTCTATACAGAGAATGACATCAAGGTCTTCCAGTCAACAAAACATTCTAACTTCAGTCTCAATGCTGCTTGTAGTGACAAACAAAACCAGAATTTTGGGGCTGTCCCTTAAAACAATTCAAGTCTATGTAAGCGAAATAAGGCACAATTAATACTTGATTTGATTTAGAGGATGGGAAAAGGGGGGAGAGGCAGGCTTCAGATAATAGTTGTTGCAGAGGAAACAGTTTTACCCCATCCTTTAGAGAAAAGGATGAATTTTTACCCCCATCCTAATCTACATGGACTTCTCTTAGAGAACTGAAGTATTCTGCCAGGACTACTAAAGCCCACATACAAAATTGGAAATTCACATTTTAACACCAGTTTCAGCAGTCTAACCTACTGATACTGATGTATATGTCTTTCTTTAATGCTGAAGGAGAAGATAATCACAAAACAATTCAAACCTTCCACTGAGCTTGAAGACTCACATCTTTTAGAGAGCTTGTAATATATACTATTTGAAGGCTTCAGCTTACTGGTAAAAAGGAATAGCAGTTTTGCCTTTAAATCCCTGGCCCCCCTTCACTAACAAAGCCTAACCAGACATTACAAATAAACAGCAACAAAAAATTTGGCAGAACAAATAATGTCTAGTATTCAAATCCTCCTTTGTGAGTATATTATTTTCCTTGTACAAAACTGTTGAATGTTTTTCGCAGCAGATGAACTGTACCCAAAGATGCAGGACATTCTGTGATGGGGAATAAGAGGTTGCAGTTCCGAAGGCCCCTGACTTTGGTTGTTTACAAAGTTCATTCCTGTTTAGTGTGATCCTTGGTATCTTCCTCGTCTGTGTACTCTGATGGTTCTTCCCCTGGTTTTAGGAGTCTACCTACGTAGTCATATTTTTCTGAAAAACATGTATGATTCCATTACAATCAAATACAGCTGCATTTGCTAGTTAGCCTGTACTGCTGCAAATCCACTTTTTCTTCTACACACTAAGGTTCTAAATCTGAACCACTGAAACTGATGGCAAGTTATGAAACAAGCTCAGCCTCCTAAAATAATCTGGCTACCATTGCTGCTCACTGCTTCCTCTGAGTACTTTTGTTTCAATTCTCCCACAGCTATCAGGCAAGCTCTATCACACAATGGCTAAAAATACTCCTGTTAAAAGCAGCACGAATTCCCTCAGCCTGTTTTGATTTCAATGAATGTGAAAAATGAACCCCCTTCAGAGGCATACTTTTATACTTTGGAGAAACTATTTCAACACAAACTTATTCAACCTGTTATGCCAAAACAACTCTTAGTCCTAATCATAATTTTGTGGCATCCAAAGCCAACAACCTCCAAGCAGGAATTCCACTAGCTAAGCTACACTGAGATTTGAGAGTGAAATTTTGCACTGAATAGCTGGGAGGGGAACTACTTTCTTGTGTAAAACTAAAATGTTGAAAAAAGCTAGTGGGATATAGCGAAATACTCTGTATGGTAGAAAAAAGGCCTGAAATCCCTGGTCTTTTCCTAAGAAAGTTACATTCTGTTATTAATGTTACTGTCAACATCTCTGAAAAACCCAAATCAATCATTTTTATTAAAAGCATTTTCTGAAGCTACAGATGTGCTGCTGATTTGAAAATTTACCTTTAAATTGCATTTCCCACTCTCTTACACTTTCCATCTGTACAGCATTTAAGTCCGATAGGTCATCATATTCATCTTTAAGTGCATCTTTATCTAGACAGAAAGTTGCTAGTCCCCTGGAGGCATCTCTGCCAGCAAATATTCCATATGGGCCCTCTGAAAACAAAAAGACAAAATTGATACCTTCAGTCTTTGTTTATGGTGACCAATCTCAGTTCTTTAGTCTGAAGCCATACATTAAAGTTCTGCAGTGATGGGAATAGCAGTATGGGAACGCCATGGCTGTTCAACATGCAACAGCACTGCAAGTCAAGCTAAGTATCACTAGAAGATACAAAGTCTGCTGAGAGAAGCAGAACCAGAAAAATAGCTTTGAAGGGATATCTGGAAAACCCCTGTCATATGCTGCAAGTCAGTTCATGTAAATTCCAAAGGGACTGGAGGCTGGAATTCAAAAGAAATGCACTTCTATTAAGCAAAACATGGAATATTTACAAGTCAGGCATGAATATAAGCAAATTGTATAGACATCATCATTAGAAATCCATTGAATTTTATCAATAAATAGAACTCAAGAGGGCTAATTAATAACTTCGCTTGTAGAACCACAACTTTCTAGGCACTTGACCGTCTGTCTTTCAAAACACTTCTTATTTCTGTGGGAAGAACCTAATTTGTTTTGGGTAGCAGATCACCCATACACAAATCCTGTATTGTTCCTGAAAACTGCACAGATATTCATGTTAACAAGGTAAAGCAACTACTTACTTTGTGCCTTTTGACTGATGCAAAGCATCACAAATATGCTAATAGAAGTCTGAACAATGACTGCCAAATAAATATTATTACTGGATGATTTCCAAAGGAACAACTTTCAGGATGAGATTGGCAACTAGCCTTCCCAAATTTTAATTACTCTAAATAACTTCAAGCATAGTGTTACCTTAGATTTTCTTGACCTAAAACCAAATACCTTAATTCAGCTCAATTAAAACAACAACAAAAAACACTTAAAAAAATTTCTGCGCTAACTGCAGCAGCTAAGCAACAGGGACCTGCCCAAGGCATTCTAAAGTGTCATCACTACTTGAAGATAAATAGGCCAGAACCCTTCTCTGGCTTACCTCTTGGAAGACGACAGTGGCCGTTAGCCTGAAGAAAAGGCAGCACCCATGGGCAAGAATGAACACAAGCAAGTGGCAACACACTGTCCTTCACCCCCTCTATTGCCTGCTGTAGCACCTCAGACCTCTTCTGCACCAGGATGAGCCACAGGAAATCATTCAGAGAGTCTGGTTTCCTCCCAGGCCGCTCGCTCCAGCCACCACACCTATCTGCTCTTGCCGGGCATTGACTTCACGGGTTGAGACAGAAGAAGAACTCCTGAGGCAGGGAACCTGAGTACCATATGGATGAGAAGAAACTATGTCCTCACCAGAACTGGTGTTGTCTCTCCACCCTAGAGTGCTTGGCATTGCAAGTTGCTTACAGTCAAACCTGAGAACAGAAGGGTGTCTCGTGTGCCAAAGACAATTCCCTTGCCTCTGTAAACAAACCAACTGATTTAAAAGCAAACTTTCACGAGAAGTACATATCAGAGAAAGAACTATCAACTGGAAGCTTGCACTGTACAGATCTGGCTGTAAGAGACAACCATGATTAACAGCATCTCTGTGCTTGTCCTTTCAGATATTTAGCTCTAACAGTGGCATTCACAAGAACTATCTCTGGGATCAGGGACTACGTTTATGCAACTCAAGAGAAACAAAGTCAAGAGGTCTTGTGAACTCGATCTTTCTATTTGCATGTTTATTTGAAAAACAGCATTCAGAGACTGAAATCAATCTTATACCAAGATATTTAGTCTATGCATTTTGCATGCTCCTTCTTTTCCCATAAAACAGGGTGAGAGATAAGAGATGGGCATCATCTGTAAGGTAACACAGAGCTTCTTCATCAAAAAGTCTTGCTTCACTCCAAAAGCTATCATTCCAGTTATCTACTTTTTGATATTCTGAATGAAGAACACAGGAGCTATGAACAGCTCTTATAAAGACCACACACAATCAGTAAATCCTTAAGAGCAATTAGAAATTGCTACTTAACCTTAGCACCAACAGTATTTTGTCCTCAGTTCTTCCTTTCTCTGAAGTGTTTGAAACAAGTATTTCCATAAACCCTACTAGCTATTTGCATAATGCATTTTAAAAACCCTCGCTAACCACAGTTAGAGAAGCACACTGTTCCCCTTCCCTTCTACCCTGCATTTACTTAGCAGTTTATGGAGTTCTGCAGCACCTGCTGAGATGCCACCTCTTGGTCCACCAGCTTGACTGCAATTATTTCTATTAAAAAGAGAATTACATTATACTTATCTGTATCAAGCCCTGAACACCCTTGCATCTCAATAATACACTTAGTTGAAAGCATGAATGCTTTTAGAATGTATCAGGCTGTATTAACATTAATGGCTGCAAAATTTCTGAAAATACAATTGTCTTGCTATTGTAACTTTTTCTTTTCTAAAACTGAATGCAAAGGTTAACATTCTAGCATGTTTACTACAGGAGTATTCAGCAGTCACAGAGAAACTATCAAGCTCAGTCCAAGGACTCAACAGAATTCTAACTAGTGAAAAACAGCCTTTGGACTTGATAGACAGCATCTCAAATTCCAGCTCTACAAATGTGACTTAGAGATGTGTCTCATTCTTTAATCCTTTACTAAAAGGTAAATATTGAATTATGGTTATTTAAAGAAAAGTGCTAGCCTGGCTTCACCTTAGTTGCAGGGTTGCTAAAGCAGAAGTTCAGAGATCCCAGAGTGAGCAAACTACTTAAAGATTTAAAGCTTACATTCAGATACTTTTACACAGAGATTAAATACAGGATTTTATATTAAAATAGCATATACAGGTCTGGGGTTTTGCTATAAACCCCAGTCTGTTATTGACTTTTATACACATATTGATGCAACAGTCTTAAAGAAGTGTTTATCAGATTTTGTAGCACTTTCTGAAGCACCCAGGAAGGTGCCAGCAGAGAACCTGAGGAGATTAATACACTTCAAGAAATGACTCTGAGGTAGGGACATCAGTGCAATCCTAGACATACTCCCACAAAGGTCTTGCATGACCAGCTGCAATTTACTCTGCAAGCCCTACCCATAGTCCTTCTCGTCTTTCCTTTTGTCTGCCTACCTATTTAGACTGGCCTTTGTTCTAAATAATTGATTGTACCATGACATGATACACATACTTGAAGAGACTGTAAGAAAGAGATGCTATTAGCATAGGTATGTATACCAAGCTGATTTTTGAAGACACTCTCACAAAATTTCACTCATTTTGTTTTGCTGTACCCCCAAATTAGCTATCTAAGTCAAATATTTCTTAAAAAAATTCTCCTACTACTATCTGATTAATTGCAACGACAAAAGGAAAGTCAGGGAAGCATCAAAACCCATTAAAACATGCCTGGAACGTGTTACTTGGCTACACACAGCTATGAACCTTACATGAAGGAACAGTTCCTTAAATAATGGTTTTCTTCCCATCATAGCTTTCACATATTAAACCACTTTGTTTCAGAGCCAGTTTATTTTAGTGCTGAGGCCAGTTACAAGACTACGTATTTGCCTACGTATCTCCACATCTGTATCACCACATTTATACACGGCCTTTTCCCTCCTTTACCTTACAACTCTACCTTGTAAAAAGTATACCCTCTCTCAGCTACAATACATTCAAAGTGGTGCTACCCACCATCTGCAGATCCCCACTTTCTTTCAGAATGCAGTCAAAAACCTGGCTGACTTGAGAACTGGCAAAATCGAAGTCTCTTCAGCCAGTAAAAACCCTTTCCAATTCCTGCACTCAGGATTTCTGCATCTCCTAGTCCTGTTTTGGTTCTCATATAAAGATTCAATTTCTGTTTGCAGGCACCCTAAAACAACAGCAGGCAAGGAAAAATAAAAGTAATGTTAAAGCACTGTACTTAAAAATTTGAGATATGAAGCTGTCCAAGCTGTAGTTTTAATTCAGAAGTACTGCTTCTAGTCATTTGCTACAGAACAGGCTAAACTGCATTTTGGAACAGCATGTGTTTCAACTGGTTTGGCCAATAGTTCCCCCAGCAAAACCTATGGTAGTGTTCAGCTTCTGCGTAGCTATTCCTGGTTTACCAAAGAGGCTATCTGACCATTTCAGTTCTATACTAGCTTTGCAGAACATCCCAGACTATTGCTCCGAGACTAGTAACAAAGGTGAACACTGTACAGTGAACTTTGGATAGCTCCAACTCACAGCATAGAGACTGTCTCACAGATAGCCACACGTGGACTTTATATCTAATTAAGTGATTTGCAATCTAAGGATTGTATTCATTCTCACAAGGTCAAGACAAGTTCTCCAAAGAAGCCACACAGGTCAACAAGGATCAGTTTTAAACCGGCTTTGGTTTCTTCAAGTAGTCAGAAAGCACTTCCAAGCAATCACCAAATATGCAAAGCATACCAAATGTTCTTTGCATCTGTGGGCTCCAAAATAAAACCATTTTATCTGAAGCTTAGAAATTCATGGAGATTTCTTAAGCTGCAGAGTAAAATAAAGAATAACCTCTCCTTTAACATAAAAGAACAAAGAGAGACAGACCACAAAACTATTGACAGCTGCACTATTCCACCACTTTGCCTACCTTCTCTAAATCAAAGTGAAATCTCCACTGTTTAAAATTTTCATCTGAATTCTGACGTGTATGTTCAGTGTTGCATCTTTTATGAGGGAATGAAAAAAGCTAAAAATTAGACAAAGCCACTTTGATATGCAGCTTGAAAGCAGAAACTTTCTAGTAACATTTATCACTGGGAATTCAAGGTGACATAATCTTAACTTTAGTGCTCCATATTTAAGTGAAAGAAAAGATGTAGGTCAATTTTAAGTTACAACTTGCCTGGAAAGTAAGCATCCTTAGAAGAGCAATCCACAAAGTCTACATGCTAAGATGGGAATTCCTTAGAAAGAGAAGTTCTATACCTGATAGAGAGGCCTCACTCTCTTCTGCTTGCTTCCCCTTTTAACTTTGTGAAAAAAGTGCAAGAATCAATGACCTAATTTCAACTAAAGGGGCAGGCAACAAGTGCTACCAGAAGAGCTTGTAGTTCAGTAGTCAGGAGATTCCTGGAAGAAAGCTCCATACTTGAGGAGGACCTAGATCCCACACCTTGCTTTAGTAAGAAATGCTCTTTCAACTAGTTTCTTTCATAATAACTGAGCAACACTGGCCAGGTTTTTTATTAAGTGAAAGAGAGCTACACTGCTATGTACTGGATTTAATATCTCTATGTCATTAACAATGATGCCACTTATCACATCCAAATATATCCTGCTTTGTGCATACCTGCTTGATCAGGACCATCAGACCTCAGGTGGCTGTAACCTGAATGGTTTACATAAGAGCAAGGGATTTACACAGATCTTTTCTCAAACACACAGTTGTTCAAGTTTTAAGAAGTATTTTCAGGTTATTAAAAAAGGAAAAGAAGAAAAAAAAGAGCTGACACACACACAAAGCAGAAGCAGAGGAGACAGAGAGATGCACAAAACCACTTTACTGGTCCCTGCTCTCTTTAAACATGGACTGAGGGCTTAGAACAGCCCCTTCACCCTGGTGGCAAGGGCTCTGATACCTTTAATTAGAAGTACAGAAACAATCTCTTGCCAGTATGCATAGATACACCCCCTTTTAGTTTTACCCCTTCTGGTAGTAACTTAGCTGCTCTATCCAGAAACACTGTTTCTTTGAAAAGGTGAGTCCTGGGGCAACAGATACCTTCATTACACAGAAACCAGAGCTGACAAACATCAGAAACAGAAAAGATACACAGAAAGCTCTTCTTTCCCTCCAGTCTTACCCTGTGTACTTATCTGTAAAGCCTTGGCCTGTTGTGTTCTCAAGATAAAGCTACTCTTAGCAGAATTCTCCAGACACAACATGAATTATGTCCTTCCTGCAACATTTTACTCTTAGCATACCCTTGTAAAGGATCTATTGGAAAGCATCAGTGCCATCTTCAAAACCGAGACACAATGAAGTTTACAGCACTCAACTCCAAAAGAAGTCTAACAGCATCAGATTGTTTTTATACAAATGATTGGGAAAAATGACAGCTGTTTACTATGGACTATTTCTAAGTATTTAACATTAGAAGTCACAGTTCTTAACTGGATTTGCAACACAAAATAAAGCTATTTTCCCCCTCATTAAAAATAAACTATGATGGAAATTTTTGTGGAAGGAACCACTACTACCTAATCTATTCTTCTCAGCAAACTGGAAAGCAGAAATCTTCATGACATTTTGAAAGACGAGTGGGATGAGAAATGAGTTGACAGTGACAATGAACTGCAGCAAAGGAAAGTCATGAAACATTAAGAACCAAGAAGTGGTGTTGAACAGTTGTACACACTGGACTGCATATAATCTTGCTTTGTCATGCTCAAAGACATATTTTTCATAAATGCACACAGTATTTGCTAAGTTAAATCCTGTTTGCAGAATTATGTTGGCATGCCAATTTAAATGCTAAACATTAAGATTTGCTAACATTACTTGAAATCCCTTTGACCAATATACAACCAGAAATCCTGATAAAAACAAACACAAAGTAAAATGTTGCAATAAATGAAACAGTAGAAACTGTCTCACATTATAAGGCTCTAAACCCAACACAGCACTCACTAAAGGTGTTAGTCATTAGAAAAGAGACATGATTACAGATGGGGAAATCACCCTAAAACAGCTTCTCTGAAATTCTGGTTACACTGTATTTTTAATAGTAAGCTGCTAATTATTTACTTTATTACTTTTAGAGTTTGTGGGTGATAAAGGAAAAGGTAATTAATTAAAACTAATAAGGGAACAAAGCATTCTAGGGCACTTACTCATCTGGGCACAAACAGAAGTGGTATTTATACAACTAAAAGTGAAGTGTTGAAACGAAGGCTATAGTTGCAGGACAGAGGACTATCCCAGAAAGAAGCATTTTGGAAAAGAACTTTACTTGTCAAGTTTTAAATTAAGAAGTCAGTATAAACAAAGTGATTTTTGTAGGCACAGACAGTTAAATGTGTGATATAACGTTTTCTGGCAATGTCAGCAAAGCCAGTGCCTTCAACTGTTTCTTCTGTTAAATTAAGTTTGGCCGTGGCATGCTTTTCACTTCTCTTGCTCTACTGCAGCCATGAGGCATAAAACTACCAAAAGTACTGCTGGCTTCTCTAAGTGAAGTCTTTCTGGTCTGAACCAGCTGTGGAAGACTTTACCATCTAACTCTTCTCAGATCTTCTAAGGCCTGCAAACCAACTACTAGCTTGCTTTCTTTTCAGGCACAAAACAGTTGCAAGAAAAAATTCCCTAACTTGCATTTGTACAGTGAAACCACATCAGCACAACTGATCAAAAAATCAACATGTCTGGCAGAAAAAAACCACAGCTGATGATGCATAGCTTGAGCATCACTATCATGATGTGTATGGTTCCAAGTAACAGAGATCTGATGGACAAAGATGATGTCAGTTCTGTTATAAAAAGGCAATCTTTCACTACAGGGGGAAAAAAGAATTAAGAAAAAAAAGAAAAGCCTTTATCCCTCTCCATGAAAGGCTGGAAGCACTGCTTTAGGGAAACCAGCTGCCACCAGTTATCAAAAAAGCAGACTGATGTCTTAGAACATAAAGAAAGCTTCAGCTTCCTCACAGTAACAGACCTCTAGAGGTTGACTATATGAACTAGTGATGATGATATTACAGAATTACAGAATGCTCTGGGTTAGAAGGGACCTTTAAAGGTCATCTAATCCAACCCCCCTGCAGTGACCAGGTATATCTACAGTGGAGTCTAAAATTCATTTTTTGTCTGATATGCAAAAGTGTATGTTTAGATTATGGTTCAGTATTATTTAATGGAGTCATTTATGAAGCAATCTGCCGCCCTGCTGGTGTTCTAAGTTTCATGTACCATATATATAACCTGCATTTTATATCAGCCCATAGGTCTCAGTTTTAAAACCTCTAAAGTGTGAGAGACAAGCCTGGTTAAGTGTCATGAGAGCTGCTGCACACCAGGCTGAGTTTTCTCAGCTTTACTGGTCAATAAACAAAATAAGGCAGTTTAGGTTCCATTGTTAACTTTTACAGTGCCCAATCAAAAAAGCATTTTGATTCAATTAGGCCAGTTTCAAATTTCTGCAACCGGAAGCAGACCTAGTATCCCAAACTTCTTGAGGGTAACAAGTTACAAAATGCCAGCCCAGGTCAACTGTACAACTGCTTGTCTCATGTCCCTGGTAAGAACCAGAGACTTGTAACATGCCAGTTCTGTATTTTTCATTTTGTAACCTAAGATTATCAAAAAATAATCTCTCTCCTCCACCCCTCATACAAGGATACATGCCATACCTACTGTGAAAACTCCTGCATAATTTGATTAGATCAAGTTTTCCAAACCACCATTGTTTAAGAAAGAAAATTACCAGCAGTCATAACCCTCATTTCCTTCTGCATCAGATGTGAACACAGTGCTCACTAGTAAGTTTATCCACCGCATTATTAAGAACACTGTTTATTACAAGAAAATATGCTGTAGTTTCACAATCTACAATGTGAATACAGAAACATAACACTGCCTTTGAAGCATACTTTTCTGAACCTTTGAAGTATACATTTCCACTCCAAAGAACTGCATTATTTTAAGAGATTGGGTTGATTTCTGCAATCAATGGTTGCAACATACTGGTCCCCAAGCTGTCCCTGCTTGCTTCTATCCCAATTAAATTCATACCCAATATGGCATTTGCACCTAAATAAATAACCAGGGAGTTTTTTTCTTTCCTGAACCGTAAGAGCTAGAATGAAGAAAGCATTGCTCAGCTGCACTTGAGAAACCTACCAGAAAAGACAGGAGAAAAAAAAAATAGTTAAACATTGCACATCCAGATGTAGGCAACTGGAAAAATAGGTGCGTGACATATGCCTGAACAGAACCCAGACCTGTTTGGCATCACCTGTTTAAAACTACTGTTAGGCCATAGGCAGGCGAACCTAGGAAGGGTCTGCAAAGTGCAGCGACGAGGGCCGGCTCGCAAGGTCGCTTCCCACCTGCCACCACCACACATACGGCTGGCAGCATTATCCCGCGTGCGGAGAGCGAGCACGGGGCTGGCGGCCCCAGATAAACCGGGGGGCCCGCTAAAACGCTGCGAGGCCTCCCCGAAACCCACCGTCCCGGTGGGGTGAGGCCCAGGCGACGTCAGCATGGAGTCCCCGGCGGCAGGGCACGCCCGCCACGGCAGATCCCCGACGTCCTCCCCAGAACCGCCCCCGCCCCCCGCCGGTGCCGCCCGAAACGCGACGGGCAGTCGAGGAATCACCCCCCCGGCCCCGGCCCCTCACCGGGCCCGTAGAACTTGCTGCCTTTGGTCACGTCGAACACTTTGCCGTTGACAGCCAGCAGAATGCGGGGGTTGCGGGTCCCGTCGAACTCGCGCAGCTGCTCCAGGGAGAAATCCCGCCGCTTCATCCGCGGCAGAGTGGCGGCCTGGCTCTGCCGGGCCGCGCCCCCCGGCCCGCTCCGCGTCCCCCAGCGCAGGTACAGCCGGTAGGCCGCCAGCAACGCCAACGCCAGCAGCCCCACGTTCAGCAGCATCTCCCCGCCCACCACCGCCGCTGCCGCCGCGGCGCCGGCCGGCTGCTCCCCCTCTCCCCCTTTCCCCGGGCCGCCGTCGCTGCTCCCTTCAGTCCTTAGCCTGCCATCCCCATCGTCCGCCATCACTGCCAGGCCCGCGCCCGCCCGCCCAGCGGCTCCGCCCCGCTCGCGCCCCGACAGACGCGAGGAGGCGGCGGCCACCGCGCCCCCGAGGCTCGCCCGCTCCCCATTGGTGTCCGAGGAAGACGGCACCGCCCCCGGCAGGCTCGCACCCCGCCGGCGAATCGGGCGCGGACACGCCCCGCCAGCCCAGCGGCCCCTCCTCTCGCGAGAGGTGCAGCTGCTTGTGTTGGAGCTGCCGCGTCGGCGCGTTTTTGTCTTTCGCCATGCTCGTGCGCGCGGCCAGGTGGCGTTGGCGGGAGCTCGAGGGGGTGTAGGGGCTAGTCTTGTCGCGCGGCGTAAGCACGAGAGCGGCGGCCTTGCCTCAGCTGCCGCCCGCGCGCTGCCCCTGATGGTAGCCGCCGTCGCCTGCGGCAGTAAACGCGCAGAGTGCGGGAGGGAGGCGGTGAAGTGTGAGGGGGCTGAGGGCGGCTCGAGGCGCTGGCTGGTAGCTGCTGAGGGCGGTGGGGCAGTGCCTTTAGTGCGCGGGCTTAGGTGTCAAACGCCTGTGTGGCTCTGCTACTGGGGAAAGAGTCGAAGGCCGGCAGTATTGGCTACCGTGGTGCGGTGCCTTGAGTAGGCGACGTGTTTCCTCTGAGCTCCGGTTTTGCTGTCGGCTTGAGGGAACGCAGGCGTGCCCCCGAGGTGACACAGTAGCTGGTCTTGGAGGGAAAGCTTTGGAGGTAGCTCAGAGAACTGCTTGATGAGCACCACTGCTTAGGGTAAATACTTGCTTCCATTTTTTGCTGACAGAAACCAGGATGGTTCCCAACAGGCTAATCTACTAGATAGAGTGCTTGTGCTGTGAATTGTAGCAGTGCAGCACATATATGGCTTTAGTGTATCTTAAGTACAACCCATGCCCAGGAGTGAGTTTGCTTAAACGTTTTATTATTTTCAAGGAGTGGTTTTGGGTAGAACAGTAGTTATTGCAGAGGAGGCAAAGACCTGGGCAGAATTTAGCTCTTCTGTTCTTCTCGTCTGGTGAATGTGTTCCCAAGCAAAACTGACTGTTTTATCGGAGAGTAGTGAAGAGACACTCTAGAAATGTGTAACTGGGCTTTGGGGATGTAAGCTGGGCCCAGCCACTCTCCCCGCGGTTGGAATGCGGTACAAGGAGTACTTTGGACTTGAGAAGCCTTGTTCCTCCATGTTTCTGTCAGGTGCTGAAGTGTCCCTGCCCAATAACATCAGCTGTAAGAACAATTCACAGTTAGGTTACTCAGTCACAGATGGAGAACTCCAGTGTTTTCACAAAGGCTGGTAGACAGTGTAAGAGACTCAAGCCAGTGGAAAATAACATTAATGATACTGAGCGTTTACATAAAGCTCTGCATTTTCAACACCCTGTGTAATGAGTAGGTGTTTAATCTTCTGCCCTCTAAGACACTTCATTAATGGCTACCTCTGTGAGGAAATAGAATGGAGTTCTTGCCAGTTAAAAGGCCTGCAATTAAAATACTACTACTATTCCTCTTAACCAAGCACGGTCTGTTTAAAACATGTATAAGTAAACACTATTAAGAAAGTCCTTTTTTCTCAACAAGTCACAGCTTGATTGTGGTTAGCAACAGTTTTTATCACAGAATTTTAACTTGTTTGGATTGTCTGGGTACAGGTCAGAAAAAGAGAGTTGCACTCTTATCTCTGGATTTTCTTCCCTCATGAATTCAATTTAGATTTTCCACAAGATCTTACTTACTATGTTCTCTTAGCTTCCTTTGCATTTTAAAGATGGGTTCAAAAACCAGTAGTAAGAGATGTGAAGTACTTTCATGTATCTTCCTACCAAGATCTTATTTCTAAATTCACACAGGTGGGCTAAATAATTTAGATATTTCTTTGAAAGCACATGGTTTTCTGAGGTGGAAATGTGGTGTTCTGCTGTATTCTGGAAGGGTTACTTTCAGAAGTCTGTGTGGGTACTGTAAGCATTCTAACCTTCTTTTGTCTGTTCTGGATGACTTCTTAAGAGATTGTACCTCTACCTGGACTTGGCTAGTGCACCTTGGCTTATTTCTGTAAGCCTTGGATCTAGTGCAGCAAAACAGTGGCTGGTTTTCTTATCCCCAGATAAGAGCTGAAACCCAAGAAGTGTTCCAGGAACCTGCCCCAAATAAAGTTGTTTGAAAGACTGAGTTTAGAAGAATTTCACTTGAAATAATTTAAACACTAGAAAATAGACAAATTCCTTAGAAATACTGTAATCCAAATAGTAAATACACTAGATATTTTTGATTTAGAATGTTTCCAGATGTAGCAGATAGAAACCACTGAAAACACATAGGTTCTGAACAGAGGAAACACTGTCTGGTTCCCCCTTGTTCGTGTACACCTCAGACAAGTCCAGATAGGAAGTGCCATGGAAGCTGAAGTCCCAGCGTAGCTGCAGGCACCTTTGATGCCAAAACACCATCATTAGATGACAGAAGCACTTATGATCTGCTGACTCAAATACAACAAGCAGAAGTGTCCTTTCTTGGAGCAGACTAGTTCCAACTTCAAGTAAAATGTTGTTACTTTGCAGGTAGTTTTACCTACCAGATAAATGCCAGAGAAAAACAGATTCTGCACTATAGCTGCTTCCAGTGTTTCTTCCTTGCCTGTCTTTGGTTTGCCAGGACAAAATATGTGTTCCTGTAAGGTATAAAAATGATCTATAAAGCTACAATTGGTAAAGGGACTCCAAAAGTCTCCTAGTGTTACTATGTTGCTTCCACTATTATTTATGTGTGCTCCTTAATAGTTCTTTTGGTATGAACAGATATTATTTTTATCTAATTAGACAGCCAGTTGTCATAGAACCTGATCCATGATTGAGGGGCCCAGGTATTGCTAATGCATATAATTGTGAGTGTCAGTGCAGTAATTACAGCAATATGATTAGAGGAGTGAAAGGAAAATCAGGCGTTCTGGGTTACCTCTGAGAAAAGGTCTGAGACTTTCCAGATTCTGAAGTTAGTGCACAGCTAATTTGTTTATGTGGATTTGATCTGAAGAGCAAGTGAAGTGTAGTAGTACTTGCATATCAGAGGTTCCCATAATGACCTTTGTGAGCTCTGAAAAAAAAAAAGCTATATGAAAAATATTGCCAGTTTTCTTAATTGCAAATTTCTCAATTTTTGCAATTGAAGTGTCATGCAAGCCACTATCATGGCTGAAGTTGATTTTCCATTGGTTTTGAAGCTGAAGAAACATCTCTTATCATGCAAAGACAGGCTACATTCAGGACTATGTAGGAGGGAATGTAGGGATGTCTTGGTAAATTTAGAATAACAGAGCAATCAATAAACTCCATTGATTCTGGATATTTTTAAACCCAACTTAATGTATGAGATGTACTGATAGTTTTGTTTTAAGCTGATACAGCTTGGAAACGCTTACTGTTGAGGTCAATGCAACACTTAATGTCTTGGCTCAAAATAGTATCTGCTTACATTCCTTAGCACATCTTTATTTCATATTTATTTTAAGTGCTTCATGTAGACCTATCTATAACTTTTTAGGATTGCATCACAGGGTCTTTTAATGCTGAATGCATACGAGTTACTTAGAAATTTCGATCCAAAATTTGAAAAAACAGTACAAATAGCCTTAGAGCCAAATTCGTAGCAAGGCATACAATTCGAAGAAGCACACTATTATTTCTTAGTCTTTGCAAATGGTGTGCTATGTGAAGTGCTTGTTGTAGTACCACAGAAATAGATTAACTTAATTTCTTAACAAAACAGTTTTCATTTGTTCATCCATTATAAAGTTAATCCATCTAATGGTGTGTTTCACAGAAAAGTCTCTATAGTCCAGAGTGGGACCAGCAGAAACCTGTGAGGATCAGTCAGGTGCTAACCAGTTGAGTAACTGGAGGTGTCTTGCTACAGAGCCAGAGGTAGATTTGTTGCGACTGGAGCTCGGCTCAGTGTAGATGCTGAGAGCAGCTTTCCTTCAGAGATGGAAAGCTCAGGTTACTGTGGCTCTGACCACTTGGTCTCACCATGCCTCTGGCATATGTTATTCCAGTCCTGGTTAGGTACATCACTGACTTGTATACTAGAGGTACATTTTCAAAAAACATGTCCCAGTGCATTTGCGAAGGCAGATTCTAAACAAGACGGCTGATTTGGGATATATGCACCTGTATGTATGTGCCTGTGTTTTCAAATGGTAACTTCAGAACTGTATTAATTAGGTGGTAGTGAAACAGCAGAGAAGGTACCCAGGCAGGCCTTTGGGCATGGCCATCTGTAAGGGAGAAGGCAGATTTTTCAGTATAAATAGGTCTTGCTCCTGCACTAAACAACTGTTTTTGTATTTGCTTCCAGATGCTTATAGCACAAATACTGATTACTCAGACCTATGATTATGTTCTATAACCTCACTGTATTGTGGGATGTAGCCAGAGACAGTACAGACACTACGTAAGAGCTGCAGAAGAATATTCTTGAGCAGATCTCCATAAAGGAATGCAAAGAAGACAAAAATAGCAAGTTAAACAGGCATCAGAATGCAGCATATGACCTGTCTAGAGGGTTGGGAGGTAGGCTTTTTTGCAGCTCACGAGCTCTATAGGGGTATTCTTGCCTTGGCCCTGGTACTGTTTGGCACTATGGGTCATGAAGTAGTGTATGTAAAATGTAGAATTGAACTCTTTAATGCATTTGCAAGTAATTGTAGTATTTCTGTTCTTCTAACTCACCACTCAGCTGTACAGGTATGACCTTTTGCATACTGGGCAAAATTGTACTGTGTGTATGTTACTACAACCCTGGCAACCCAAGTGCTTAAGTAACCAGATTATGTTTATCTGTGCAGTGATATAGTTAAATCCCATGAAGTGAGTGAGATTTTCCAGTGCCTTTGATTTCATACCTTGTCTTGGTTTTAAAAAGAACTGGAGTTTTTCGTTTGTTTCTCCCATAGGAAGCAAGACTTTTCATTTAGTTTTAAAACTAACACTGATTAAGCCTGCTTTCACTTTTTTTTTTTGTTTTTTAACTCTGTCTTGGGTTTTTCTTTATCAATTGCTTCTATATTACATGTACATTTTGTTCTGTAGCATGATATCACTTGCATTAAAAAGTCCTCTGGTAATTCCTTTGGTTCACCACAATCATCATCTGCTACGTTGTCCACAGGTGTCTAGATCAGCTGCTGTTCTTTCTGCAGGTGTTGGTATTGATACGCTGCAATGCTAGCTGAGAGTTAAAGATCACAAACAGAAGTAGGCTGCTACTGGCATTCCTCCTGTTCTGTGTTCTTGTATGTCTTTGTCCTGCTTTCCTGCCTTTCCTTCTCAGTTCCATTTAGTCTTTGAGGCATTTTATATTCTATTCAGTCTTAAATCACAGTATTTTAGATGGACTATTCCTGGCTAATGTTCAGAGACAGCTAATGGACCCCTGTTTTGACAAGCCAGTGATTCATAGTTCCTGACCATAGAGTCAGATCTGCGTTTGCTAAGTAGTGGTGGAAAATAGTCTACACACCCTGGTTTTGGGTTCATTTCAGAAATGGTCGCTAGGAGATTTCAGCAGTGAATTCACAGGGCCTCCACAGGATCAAAGTAGAGGAACCAATGTTTCAAGCTAGTACACTTTTTTTCCCGTATCTATTACAGTGTTGGTTTTCCTAAAGAGATTGGCTTCTATTAAGGACAAAAGCCTTTTAAGAAGCTTATGCAGGAGTTTATTGCCTCTCTTCCATCCCAAAGTCCGCGTCATTATTGAGGGGGGAAAATGGTAAATGCACAACCAGGAGTAAATGTGTCATAGTAGTGACTTAATGATTTTAAATAGGCATTCTTGACCATTCATATGATTAGATACCATTTCTTTAATGTGTTGTCATAATCCATAGTGGGAGACAGATAGAGTTAAGTCATAACTTAGGCTACTGGTAATAGACCTCTTCTTCGGACAAAGTGCATCAGAGTTTGGTCAATGAAAGTCAGTCTGTCCTTGGGGGGTTTTTTTGTTGTTGTTTGGAGGAGGGTGAATGAAAGCAGTGCACATGTGCAGCTCCTGTTCTTTGGCAAGCATTCATAGTGAGGAGTAAATTGCTGAAATCATCTGTGGTAAAGTTCATGTTTTTCAGTTTTTGCTCTTTCTTTTTTTTCTGTTTCTTTGATGAGGAAAGGGGAAGAAGTTGCAGAATACAGCCAGATTATACTTACGAGGTAGCAGCGATTGCAGCAGCTCATCAGTAGCCTTTTCCACTTTCTAATAAATCCAACTTACAAAATTATGAGAAGTTTGATAGATTTATTTGGTTAATAAGGTGAATTTTGCTGGGTGATTTCTGTTATTAACACTCAAAATCACTGATATGTGCTACTGTCACCCAGGTCTGCAAAAAATTTTTTTCATTGGCCAATGAAATTCCTCTACTGGAACAGAATACCTTCTCCTTGCTTAGAAAGGCAGCATAAACAATATGTTAAAAATTGTAAAGTGGGGCCTTTATTACAGAGAAGCTCCCACAGGAGCTTGCTTTCAAATTTCTAATTAACAAAAGTCTCTTTCTCTTAATTTTGCAGGTACTTTGAGTATGGACAGGCCAGTTGGGAGACTGAGCAAAGCTGTTGCTACAGATAGCAAAAAAGTGCATTTCATTCCCAGTGACATCGCTGTGAAGATGCGAAAGAGAGACACCAAGCTCTGAAGACTCCAGTGTCTTATGTTTTATTTAATCATACACAAAGCTACTAGGTGAGTGCAAAATGCAGGTCAAGGGCTTCTATTTTGATCTGTTAATATTATACACTTCCAAAAAGTTTTAATAATTAAAATTTGAAAGCTGTTTTAGTCTAATTCACTTGTTTCTACAGTATCTAAAACTTTGCCAGGAATATATTGAGCATAGTGTGTATTTAATAGCAGAGTGAACTTTAAAAAGACTTCAATCCCTACCCACACAACCTCCCTCTCCTTGTTTCCTCTTATCACAGGGATCAGGTGCAGCTGCACTGAGATGACAGAGCTGCTCAGTCACGTGGTTGCTACTCAGGAGCAGGATTGTGCCTGCCAGGCTAGCCTGTGCTACTAAGGTGCATATGAGAGTTTAGGCACAGTATAAAACTAGTGAAGGACTGCCAGTGGTTAAAAAACTGAGTAGCCTGTTTTCCCTATTTCCTGTGCTGTTAATGTCTGCAGAGAACTGGAAAATAGCACAAAAATATCTACATTTCACATGCACGTACCTCCAGTGGAGCAGATATACTGCCAATCCAACATAGTTTTTATGGCGGGGTGTTACAACCTCTTTTGCCTTGAGTAAATTAATTTCTGTTTAGACTATAGTGGTACAAAATCATGCATGCCAGTGTTATGACAGACATTTGTACTTTCTGGAGATCACGTTTGTCCCTGTTTGGAGAGTCATTGTGCTAGAGAAGGCTCACTCCACAGAAGTATTTGTCAGGGAGAATTCAAACAAGCCTATACTCTTTTTTTATTTGTGCCCATAATAAAGTAATTAAAAACCAAGTAATATGAAGAAGTAATGAATCAATATAAGGCCATGGTTTTGCATTAAGTAATACAAAATCTGTGCATGCTAGATTTTCTGGCAGTAAAAATGTGATCTATATTGGCGTGAGCACATGGCTACATTTTTATCAAATCAGCCAGAGCATATGTTACAGTATTTATTCAAATTTTATGCCAGCTTTCTGTCAGTTGAGGAGGATAAATTATGCCTGATCCAGCATAAAGTTAGAGTGGTACAAACAGACAGTATCTCATCTGATAGGAACTCTCCTGAGACAAAATTATTTCTTCAAGCGATTTACTGTCTCACAGAATGATAGCCTACCACCCTAATGTGCTGTAAGCCCTACATAGTCCTTAGACAAATCTTTTTCAAGTCAGAGCATGTCTATATCTGATTAATTGTAAAAAGACTGACAATTTTTTCCTCAGAGGGAAAGAAGGGAGAGTCACAAACTCAGATTATATTTCTCACCTTAGGCAAACACAGAAATGTTTCTGAATATGATTTGTATAGAAATCTCAAGTGTACATATATAAATGTAAATAATGAGATGGGGAAGAATGAGTCGTAATGATAATTAGGAACCTAGTTCTTGAAGTTGTGGCGTTAGGATTGGGTCCATATTTTGGAGGAAAAAGGACTTCATTTTGCATTTCCCACCATGTTTCTTCTTTTAAATATGCAGCTGCTGTATCATATTATAGATTCTTGGCATTTCATTCTGAAGATGAATTGTCATGGCACTAGTTACTGGAGGTGAAGATAGTAAACAAGAACATCACAGTTACAGTGAACAGTTAGGTTTTTTCCAATTTCCTTTTCCAAGTGAGTGGACACATGTTTTACTAACTTAGATATAAAATTGGCTTAGGGGATTGAAGATTTTTTTTTTTTGATTTTGTTAATTGTCATTTAAATTCTATCAGAATTTATGAATTTACTTTAGTCACAGCAGTGTTGTCTGTTTTTGGCCAAGGATTGTAACCAACTGCAATTCAATGTTCAATGACAGTGCTGCTTCACATAGTTCAGGCAACCCTGACTACTCATTTCTGCACCTGCACTGCAACTCTTATTAGGCTAGTACAGCAATTGTTTTGGGTGCATAGTGGAATAGCCCGTGGAACTCAGTTAACTGAGGAACAGCAGCAATTATGAAAGCTGGCACTGTCACTGATTTTTTTTTTTTTTTTTTTTTTTTTTCTCTCCAAACTATCCAGTATATGAAGAGAAATGGCTTTGGGAGCCTACAGCAGACCTGGCAAAAGGTGTGGTGCTATGGGATAAACTGAAAGAAAAATTACTCCTGACAAACTTGAGGTAAGAGCATACCCACACCTCCATTCCAGGGAAGAGATTGAAGTAGAAAAAGGTATCCTGAATTAGTTGCAGTCATATGAACACAAAAGTACCTTTGAAGAGTCCAGCATGTTCTAGTGGCTGTAAGTCAGCTTTGTTCTGATACGACTGCATCTATACTAATTGTGCTGGTATAACAGTGTTAATAAAAACGTTCTCCTAACTGACAGTTAAGCTAATACAACTTTTACAGGTATAAGGCTCCTAAAAATTGAAATCATTAATAAATAACATACCCATCTAGTGTAAATATTGCACACCCCAAATTCAGGAAGAATTCCTATTATGCAAATCTTAGTTAACAGTTTGTAGAGCTGTAATTCTACTAAGATAGCTCTTTGGGAGAATGCAAAAGTTCCTTTTTAGCAGTTGAAGACCTGCTCCATTTCTCTTGGTACATTTTGGTGAACTTTCCAAAATCATCCTTGGCACAGCTGAAGCATCTTTAGCATTCTTCTACTACTATTTCTTCTACCACTACCACCTCTTAAAGCTTGGGACTTCAATGTCAGAGTGGGACTAGATTGTACTGGGAGATTTGTATTTTCAGTACAGTTTCCTGTGGAGGAATAACCTAGACTTTCAGCAGCATTATCACTCTTCAGTTCACACAAAGCACTCACATCATTTACTCTAGATGTAGGCTTAAACTCGTGACCATTTGGGTGTAATCCGTACTAGCAGTGCTGCTTTAACTGCAATCACTTTACATTGTATGCAAGAACTAAACATATACAAGAAGAGAAGACAACTTAAAACACACTTTGGGGTTGAATTTTGCCAAAGGTGATGCTTTATAATTTGGTGCTCTTAAGATATCATGTCAATAGATGTTGTGAAGTGGGTTGGTTTTTGTGTGTGCTGCTTACCTCTGTTTAGGTTATTGTCATCCTTACATGCTCTGAAGTGAGTTTCTTTCCCAGGAAGCCACAAACGTTTTTCCTACTTTCATTCAAAGTTCCCTCTTCAGCCCTCAAGGTGACTGCCCATTCTTCACTTAAAATGATGGCTTCAAACGATGACCTGCGTGAGCTAGCTCATTTGCTGGTCATCTCTGCAGTGAATTAGCCACCGTTCTTTATGCTCCCGTGACAGTCATATCAGCCTCCAGAGAACATGTCCTGTCTTCAAAACACTTATGAGGAAGAATATTTTGATCACAGAAGAAATAATTCATTGTTATATAGTAATGTCTATAAAACCTTACCAATGCATTTTTATCACTAAAAACTTAATTAACTTTTTTTAGATATGAATCTTTTTTTATTAAAACCCCTTGCATTGCACTAGTAAGGCAAAGTGCACGGAAACTTTTTACACAACACAGTTTATAATTATATACAATTATTATAATTGCTATGCTCTTAACTCCCAGTGTGCTTTAATCTCATTGCACAGCAATGATAATGGCACACCTAACTTAGGATTTGCCCACAAAAGATAGCAAAAGAAACTCCCCAAACCAAAAAATGCTTGAAAAGGCTCTAATGAAAGGCAAAACCACTTTCTGATTTCTTGAGTAGTCCTCTAAGGTGTTCCAGCCTTACAGAAAATGAGTATAATAGCATTCATGTCAAGAGCTTTTCTCTCAAGAGAGAAAGAAAAAAAAGCTTGGGAAAATAGATAAATGGTTAAAGGATAGACTGAGAGTTTGCTGTGACTGCTGTTTAGAATGAATCCTGAGCATTACCCAGTTTAAACTATGTTGCCTTTTGGGCTTAGAGCCTCGTCAGTCATGCCCATGGTGCACCTCGGTCACAGGATAATTTTGTTTGAGGGGATCCTGGATGTCATTGGGTCCAGCCAGAGCGGGGCCATTTGAAATCAGCTTGATCAGGGCCTTGTCCTGCTGATTTCTGAATTTTCTCCAAGAATGGAGAGTCAATAGACCCCCTTGGACAACCTGGTCTAATGTTTGACTACCCTTGTTGTATATTTTTTTCTCCATCATATCTATTCTATCTGTTCTACAATCTAGCCTGCTAGCCAATCCATGACTGGACCAGTTTGGAAAGTAATTTTGTCTCTTCTTCAGAATCTGCTGCTTTTGTTTCTTCTTCCAGTCTTGGACTCTGATTTCAGGGGAGCACAAAGGGCAGGAAATTTTGAGTCAGTTCAACACAGAGTTTGGGAAACCTGGTTGTTACAGTCTGAGAGGCTTTTGTGCAGTGCCTTGGTCGTGGTCTGAGCATAGGTCCTGCTGAGGAACTGAGCTGAGGAGTAATTTTGCCGTAGTTAGTCAGGAGGGTCAAGGTTTGCCTCAGTACTTCAGTGGAATGCAAGTTTGCAATATTTTCCTTTTGTTTTCCCTTAGACTGGTGATTTGCATTCAGGTGCTAAGGGCACTGCTGTTTCTCCAGTTCCTCCTCTGCTCCCAGAAGAGCAAACACTGGGAAAGCATTATTGGTGCCTCAGCTTATTGCAGCACATAAAATGATGGACAGTAGCATGGGAGCTGGCCAGTGTACATGCAGGTATCAGTGCCAAGGCAGACACAGTAAATGTTTTGTTCCATGAACACTTCTCCCAGCAGTAGCCTGTTTAAAGGCATTCTCAGGACACACCTCAGCTGCCAGCTGCTTGTTCCTGACACCTTTTTAGTTGTGCCAACACAGCTGTTTGTGTGTGTATTTGGGAACTGAATTGTGAGACTTATTCAGGTTAAACTGCCTAACAATGGGCTTTTTCAGAATTATTCTTTAATACCTGTGTAATTCCCTGTGCCTGATTTGCAGTGTGGCCTTGCAGACAGTTGTGCTGATAAAAATCTTATGTCTGTTAGGAGAACAGGCAGGAAGGAAGGAAAAATTGTTGGAAGTACTTAAAGTCAATATTGCTGCCAAAGGCAATGTGTCTTCAAACTTACAGCTTTGTGGTGTTGCTGTGGAGAGCTGAGCTAAGCTGTTGCTGTTGCTCAGTCCAGTGTCTTACTGTCAGCTCAGCAGTGCTGACACATCCATAGCTATACATGTATCAGTTTGCTCATCAGCAGTCATAAGCTAAACATTAAATTAAAAAACATAATTGCCAACTCTGCACTATAGATACCTACTAACTTGAGGGCTAATAAGGTTGCAACATCTTTGGTCAATTCTCATGGTTTCCAGAGTTCAGCAGAAAATAGTTTCCAGAGTGGCATTGAATGAAATGCAGTGTTACCATACACTTTATCCAGGCAGCCAGTGGAAAGAGCTGATTCTACTCTTCCCTGACTTGTCCCTGACTTGTGTACATCAAGTGCTGGCACCTGTTCTCCTGCTCGAGATCAAATGGTCATACAGTGGAAGAAGAATCAGTTCCCTTTGAGACTCTGGTTGATAACTAATAATTTTTTTTTTGTTGGGAACACTGACCTAAATTGAAGGGTTTAGGAAAAGCATAGGTAATGACCTAATTCTTCAGTGTGGATGTAGCTACAAAAACACTTAGAAAGGGATCCCTCATAATCTTATGAAGTCTTTTAAAAAGAATACTCTGCTCTTTGTAAACCCATTTCTGCTGAATTGGCAAAGCAACACTTCTTGGAGTTGTGGAATAAATTCTAAATTAACAGTGTATTTAAAACTCAAGTTCTCATTTAATTTTTTATGTTAATTTTAGTCTACCACTGATGCCACACAAGTGTACAGCAGGAATCATTTTACTGAAATCACAGACACTGCTGTGTCCCTTGTGAAGTAATTTCTACCTGTGTAAAATACATATGCAGTGTTACTAGGTCAAGTCAGCATTATATACCCACTTGACACTCATATTGCAGTGATGTAAATTACTGCAATGAGGCATCAGTGAATAAAATGACACTAGAATAAAAGTCTTGTGTCAGAATCTGATCCCATGTAAATGTTTTGTACTGTTGTTTTTAATGGAACATTGCAAAATTGGAAAATCATTAGTAGTCCTGCCAATGCTTTAGTATTTAGAAGGTCCTATTTTCCATTTCCCCAGAGTCTCTTTATGCTACTCCATTAGTTTAAAAAGGCCATAAAGAGAGCACATATAGCCACTTGGGAATACTTATATTTCTATGTTGCTCTTGCCTTTGGCATAGTTGATATGTTAGGTTGTGGCTGAGGAGGAAGGGTCCTGGCTGGCCTGCCTCTCTATTCCAGCTATTCTTGGTTGCTGGAACAGCTCCTAGGGGCCCCAGGCTGCCAATTGTACTAAAATTGCTGGTAGCCTTAAGACTATTCAAGGAGTAATTAGCTACCAAATGTGGGTAATTGTGACAGAGTCTAGCTAATACTGCTTGTGTCTGAACAGCCTAATTAAAGGCTGCACACAAGAAGAGGAAAAACCCTCTTCTTTTTCTTAAAAGATTTATTACGAGGGAAAATCTGATCTAATGTAAAAAAAAAAAAAGTTCTTTTCCTTCTAGTAGGATCTTAGCAGTTTCTGATAATGAAACTTGGAAAACAAAGCACAACTAAAGTTTTTAAATTAAATACTTTCACTGTTGTGGTAGCCTCCATTCTCTACTTTTGATTTCATAAAAGCCATTTGATTTTTTTAATAAGATGTTGTTTAATGCAAGAACATTTAAAAGTTGTTTTTGCCTATGAAAAATCAGAGTTCTGTTTCCTCTATCAGAGGCATTTCTAGTTTAAAGAAGCCAATTGGAGATAAATCACCAGCAGTATGCAAGTTCTGTTTCTCCCTCTGCAAAGTGAGATGGGGAGGGGAAATAATCTTCTGCTGGTCTGACAAGATTATGGTCCTCCATGCATCAGAATATCTGTGTTTGTTCTAATTTATACCTATGTTCCTTCCTTCTGCTGCTCCTACTATCACCTGTGAGTAGTTCCATTCTGACCCGTTTATGTAATGTGTGTCTTCAGTGGTACTTAAGTACTTGCTAATACAGTCATAAAATCTCACATCCAGCTAAATTTTCTATGCCTCTAGCTGTGCTGCAGGAAAGAGCAGATTTCTTAACTGCAGGAGTCCCCAAAATAGCTGATTATAACTACTTCTTTCTCTAGTCTGAAGTAGATCACAGTTAGAAGAGAACCACCAGAATGAGACCATCACAAGAGAAGCAGATTCTGAAGAAAACAGCTCCCTTTACTTTCTTCTGCCCAGCTAAAACAGATTCTTTTAAAAGTCTTCCTTGTGTTCTAATATGCTGCAGTACACTAATACCCTCTCTGCTGTTCTTAGGATGCCAAAGTGCTTCCCAATTACCTGGCCACCGTCAGCAGCCTCTGTTTCTTTCTCAGACTTAGACCTGTGAAACATTTCTGAGATATGCCAAACAACTTGCCATGTCCTGCCTTGCGTTTTAGCCATTGCCTCTAAATTTGAGGTGTTCTCTGTCCATCTTTCTTCTCCTAACCTGACAGGTTGACTATAAGCCTAAATTGAAGATTTAATGCTCTGAAAAACATGAATTATAGAAACATAGAATTGGTTTGGTTGGATGAGACCTCTAAGATCATCAGGACCAACTATTAACACTGCTAGGTCACCACTAAATTATCTTATTAAATACTGCAGAATACTACATCAGCCTTGGTATTGTTTGTGGCTGTAGTCAGTGACCAAATGTACGGTCCCAAGCCATCTATTAATGCTATTTTTGTGAAGAAGATAAGTAGAAAAGCTGTTCTTGCTTAGAAAGGAACTAACGGCAAAGGAGAACAAGCTGTGCTGTCCTGATCTGTCCAGAGAGCAGAGAACTGTAAACTGACACAGGTATGAGAACACTCTGCAAAGTTCAAATCTGATTGAATTCCAGACATTTTACAGCCAGGAATACAGGTGTTACCTCATTAAGGCAGCTGCAATTCCTTTTTTGTAGACTGCTTTATAGAGTGGCTAATATAGCCTAGTCTCCATGTTTAAATACCTCCTTACTTTGTGTTTTGAAAGTGGATTAGAAATAACATTTTGCAACTGATCTCTGTTCTCCAAAATAAAAGAAAACAAAGCAATCGTTGCAGCCCAAAAGAGAGGAAAGAAGAAATTCTCTGTAGCTTTATTTCTCTTTTGTACAACTCAGGAAAGAAAAACCCCAGGATAGGAACGGTGATAACGTCAGTACCTTTTCAAACAGTCTGACAGGTGTTGCTATGGCATGCATCTCTGCTGCCTGACCTGGAGGCATTCTGGCTGAAACAGTGAAAATGCAGCTGTAAAATCTACATATTAGAAATACATGTCACTGTTCATTATTCACAAATCTTTGCGTAGATGGAAGTAGGGGCTTGTGTGAGTACTACCTTGCAGTAGACATTGCAGGATTGCTAAAATAAATTAATGCGTGACACTTGTAGCTTCCATATAGATGAATGAAAAAAGACCAGTTTTATAAGACAAATCTGTGGTTTAGGTTGTTGTGTTTTTGTTCTATTTTGTTTTTAATTCCAAGTAATTAGCAGCTCACATGTAAGAAAGATACTCAAGACCTACTGTTGGCAAGTACTTCCTAGGACAATGGCGTCAAGCAGGGTCCTGATCAGCTCGCTAGTTGCTCAGAATTTTATTTTGAGGCATGCAGGCATCTACTGTGTCAGGAGCTTATGCATGAAAACAGATCTCTGAGTTCCAGACTCACTCACATCTCATGAATATCTAACCTAAATGATACCTAAGACGTCTGTACAAATTGTCACTCAGTTTGAGTGTTTTCTGAGCTGGCCAGATGTAAGGTAGCTTTGGTCAGGGAACTGAATAGCTCTGTAATGGCATGGTGTTGTTTTACAGCATAGTGCCCTGGCGAAGGAAGTGCAGAAACTTACAGGCAGTGATGGAGGAGAGGACACGGCACCTTCTTTCCACAGCTGTGCAAACTTAAATTGCATCAAGCTGCTTCTGAAAACACAGTTTACAGTCTTGACTTATTTCTAGGGAGAAGGATTTCTCTATTTTTAGATTAAATGACATTTCCACTTCAGTTTATCTAAGTAGTGCTGGTAGACAATACTGCTATATTTAGAGACTGAACTCCTTAGTGGAAGATCAGCACATTACAAAAAAGATCATGGTATGCTTTTCCATTCTGTTAGTACTACACGTTTTGTAATTTATGCTAGACCACTGGTTTTAATTGCCACACGTGTGAGTGTACGTCTTCCCTAGGTAACTGTGCCACGAGTTTGTGTAAAGACTATTCCCCTGATTTTCAGAGTCATCCAGAGGCTCTGAATCATGGATAAGGAAAATGCATACTGGTGCATGAAACTGATACCCTGCATTGTTCTACCCACTCCTTTTGGAAGAATCCATCCCCTCATGGGGATTGGATGTCAAATAAGGGTGGGGTTGTGGCATGCATTCTGCATGTTAGCAACAGTGTGAGAATCACAGTTCCAAGTGAAAAATGCACTGTGTAACATGCTTTCAAGTCTTATGTCTCATTTTCATCAGTTTGAATACAGAATCCATTCATAAAAAGGCAAACCTCATTATAGAGCAGTGGGGATGGAATTCAGGCATGGATAGCTGGGACATGGTACAAGGAGTCTTAAAGCACTGAAGACTAGCAGAACAGGAGTAGGGTTACCTCTGGATCAGGACCTGATTTGCTGAGTGTGCCTGTGAATTTAATTGGTCAGCTCTGGGTACTCATTTGCTAGTGGGGAGAGAAGTCTGATTTTACCAACTTCTGGCTTTGGAATTTAGTTACACATAAATGAAAGCAGGTGTTCTTCAGGATAGAAGGTTTATCAATTTTTTCATCTGTTGTTCAGGATTGCAAATTATTATTTTTCTTTCAAGTGTCTTCAAAGTTCATGGATATTTGCTTTCAATGAACAAGTACTGTGTATGTGGTATCAGAAATTGAGTAAAACAGACACATGGAAATGTATTGGTAATCTATATACCTTTAAAAACTGATCTGAAATCAACACTGAAATGTCAAGAGATAAGAAATACCTATCAGCATGAGTATATGCAGGCACTTTGGATATGCAGAAAATAATTTGGCATGAGTTTAGACATTTCAGATGTCGAGGTTGAGCAATGTAGGTACTATAATCTTGTTACTTCAGAAGGGCACACACAAATGCCCAGAAAGAAATCAAAGCCAGTTTTTCAAATTTTAAGAATATGCTACTAAAATTTTTGTGTGTCTAAGAAAGTACATGATGCTAATTAAGTGAGGGGAATTCATATTGAATGTCATATGTCACCCACACTTGCAGTGTTCCAAGCTGTGCTTAGCCTGTGCTGTGACATAATATGCGCAGTGGCATTGCACAGAACAGGTGGGAACCCACAGGCCTCAACACAGACAAACCAGGCAATATTGGCAACATTTCTTCTGATATTTGTCATTTGGTTGTAATAAGACAGATTTGCTGTTACACTTTCAGGTGTACAGCTACAGGAACAGATTGGTTACTAATTTGAGTGATTTTAGTAGTGCATCCAACACAAATAAAGCAATTTACCCAACAATCTGTGAGTGAAGAGATTCAGAGCTTTGCATCCGCTTTGTCATTTGTGGATCTAGCAAATGATTGCCTGACAGAGCTTTAATTGAAAGCAACATTGTAGGTATAGATATTTCTTTCCTATTTCCCAACTAGAGTAGACTGAGAGGTTTGACATAGTGATAGAATAATGAGATTATCCTGCAATTCTTTGGTTTTAGAACTTCAGACAAATATTCTATTCATAGAAATAAACAGTTTTGTATTCAGTGGTTCATCTAGAACAATAAATTACTTAGATTTTCTGATGGAGGACCACTCCCAAACTGAGCATGTGTCTTTAAGTAGCTTGAATTGTAACATGTAATTTAGAAACACTTTAAAAACCTGATTCCATGTGAGCCAGTCCACCATTGCATATCCAGTATCGTATGTGTGTCTAAGCCTTGGTGGACCAGTAAGGTAGATGATTCACTTGATTTGCCTGTGTAGGTGGTTAGATTAGTGGTGCTAGTAATGCCATAGGCTCTGTCTGCAGTGCCCTCTGTAATATTGGAATGCTGCCTCACCTAGTTTACTGTCCCAACTTGGAGCTGGCAGCTCTTGGTGCCAGCTACCATGGAAGGAAGTCTGTGACCTAATCTCTGTGTGGTGGAAGATTCCCAATGCAGCATCTTAGCAAAGGCTTCCTAAATCAGCACTGGCATGAGAAGATTGCTGTTTGGTTGGTCTGGCATGATTAAAAGCCGACCAACACCTAGTTCCAGAACAAGGTCAGGAAATTAAAGGAGGTCAGAACAAGCCAAGAATAGTAAGTCGTGCTCAGGGGCTTCACAAGGGGTTAGCATTCTTGGCTGAGGTATGATGTTTTCCAGGAGGATTTTATCAGGGAGGCACACACCTGTGACATGACACCATATGTACTGGGGAGAACAGGGTGGGAGGGTGGATCTTATTGCCTGCTAAGAGGTACAGGAGAACCTGTTTTGTCACAATTTTGCTTTTAGGCAATGATATATATCAGGCAGTCTCCAGAGTTGCCAACCCCATTCCTATTCTCTGACTCAGTCATTCAATATTCTTGTAGCCTGACTTCATTCCTGCAAGATCCCTGTTTTTGTAAGAGTCAGTGGTAGGGCGGGAAGTGGGGAAGGAGGGAGAGGAGCCTGCAGCCTCCAGTGCCAGATGGTATTCCCCCATCTGAGGTCAGGACAGCATATGGCATTCAGAAGCTCTGGCATGCCAGAGACACTTTGCGCACATTTCATGTCTGGTGATGGGCACCGTGATTGTTGTAGTTGTTAGAGGTGTCATTCCATCCTATTCCATGGCTGTGTTATCATTGCAGGTAATTAATTCATGAATATCAGCTCCTGCCTTAGAATGGTGTTAAAAGTGCATGCATAACTTTAAATGTGGCTGCTAATTAGTTAGTTTGCTGCCCTGTCTCAGACTATGTTTGCTTTTCTAAAGAATAACAGGAATTTATAGAATATGATAGAAAGCAGCAAAATATTGGCGAGTGATTTTTCTGCAGCTTTTGTTTTATCTGGTGAGTTGCTGTTGTACACAGTTAAGAAGCCAATTAGGATGGGAAGAAGTTGTTAGCTGAGACATGTCTTCAGTCTCATATTTTTTTTCCAGAGGAAGACTGAGGGCAAGAGAGAGTAGCACTGAACTTGACCAGCCTTCCTTCCCTGCTCACGTGCTTTTTTTTTAACTGTATCTCATTCATCCTGGCTATAATAGGTACCCAGTAAGATTATCCCATGCAATTAAATAAAAGAGTCCAAGGACATTCACTTACTACAGAGACTCTGCCTATGACCTTCACAGTACAAAGACAAAAGGAATTAAGGCATGCAGAGTACAGTTAGGTTTGATGCCATTCTAAGTTGTGTGGGACAGAATGGGGTGATGGCAATCAGATAAAATGATAAAACCGTGTGAGCCACATTTAGATCCTGCAATTGGGTGTAACTGCAGAGGGGGAGTGAGGAGGCCATGCTAGTCACTGTCGCTGCATACAAATTTAGCACAGCAAGTGTGGGGAGATTTATACAACAGCTCTTCTTTCTCCTAGGCTCATACATGTATACATTCGTTCCACAACTTCATTTTGTTCTCCCTACAGTAACCCTATTTACTTGGACTTTCTTTGAGGTGAATCTCCCGAGTTTTCCTGCTACAGCTTTTACCTATGACATCCCTTAGCTACTCAATAGTTGAACACAGGGTATGGAATCACATATGCATTTTATACTGCATATCCACTGAAATGGTAACTGGTCTAAAAAAGTGCATTAAATAGATTGTCCTGTAGTTAAATGTAGTACACTCCAAATACTCAGAAATACTTGCAACAGCCAGCTGCAATAAAAAAAGGAAATAAAATTTTTATATTTGCAGATGATCATACTCTTACTTTATGGAGAACTTATTTTACACTTACTATGCAGAGTGATTCAAACTTTCATATAGTTAGTCTTCCAGAAAAAGGTAAGATAGCCTGAGAAAATACCTCCCTAATTTATTCTTAAAGAATATGAGCATTTTAAAGTAGCAGAGGTTTTAAAAATTAAGCAGAACTTTAAATAACTGTAACCTGCTTCTGTCTGCAAACTGAGCAATCAAAAAAAGTTCTAACTTTCTTTCCATACAATTTATAGTGTTTTTACCCTAAAAATGTAATGCCAAGTAATCACATTTGCAGCTGACTTGTGTGTTCTCCTACAAACGAATTTTCTTATCAGTCTGCTTCATTTCTGTAGCTTAAGGTTTTTTTAAAATTGTGTTGAAAAATAAGGATCAATTGAAAAAGAGAAGCAAAAATCCTTATGTACCTTGCTTTTTAGGATGAGGCCTTTTCTACAGAAAACTTCTCCTGCCCAGAGGTTAAGTTCTTCAGCAGTTGCTCAACTAATTGTGCATCTTGTCTGCAAGCAAAAAATATTCCCTGGCTCCGTAAGTCCATCCAGTGGCTGCGTATGGGAATTGCGTACTTTAGAAGGTAAATTCTAATTTTGTGTGGTTTAGGTTATTGAGTAGTGTAGTTAGTGTTGTTACTGGGCATAAACATGAACCAATCTGTACAGCTGGAATGCTCCCAGCCTTTGCTGATAATTAAGTCTGTATCTGTAAGGTACCGTTTGGATAATACTGAGAATTGATTTGTTATTGCAGTAACGAACAAGACAAAAGTTGATGATTATTTATCAGTATATAAATTAACTAATTAATAGAATGAGAACCAGTAACCTGATGAGTGAAAAGCTTTATCTTATTTTCATTCTGAAACTTGAGGCAACTGAGGTAATTGTGAATACAAGCCTTTTGAGAGTTGTCCTCTGAGATCTCAGCATGCTTGTGCTTTTACTAAAGGGAACCTGTACAGAATTGCACCTTCTGATCATTAAACATGTTCTTTGTTAAATGCCATAAGATACTACAACAAATAATTTAAAAATGAATGTAAAGAGGACAAGATCTGAATGGTATGTTCCAAAAGTCACATGAAGAATTCATATACAGACTATTTCTAGAAAATCCTACTTACATTCAGTATTGAATCTTGATAATTCATCAGACTAAATCACATTACCTTATTGTTTGAAAATCTACAATTAGATGTAGCATTTCCCAGTGCTGATGACAGCAACTTGAACCTCAGTGCCTTGAGCCCAACTACTACTATGACTTCCATTAGCAGTTAGCAGTTCTGGAGCTGCAGCTATGGAGAGTTATCACTGTGATACTTTTACCAGTTAGAAAAAGTCCATTTGCTAAATGCCTTTTAATTCTCTGTTCTTGACAAATACAGGCTTCTAAACTCTTCACCATCATTACTTGCTTTTTTCTTCCTACGAAAGTAAATGTATCTTTAATTTTGCCTTCTGGAGTGAATACGTTATGCTACAATGTGCAATTACGTGATAGCCTATTAGTTGCCTAGGGGTGCCCTGCTTTGGTTAGTGCATAGGTTGGGAAGGCATAAAGAGAGAATTACTTTTATAACACCAGCCTAAATCTAGCTTTTCTTAAATTCTAAGTGCTTTATTTTTCAATCTACATAAATAATTTTTACCCTAGAAAGTTTCAGAAGTGTGACTAAGATACTGTCATGGTAGGTACTTTTTACATGCCAGAATAACCACGTAGTGACTGTTACATGCTGTGTAATAGTACAACAGTTGCCTTTGTATTCCTTTTGATGTTTTTATACATTCCAGATCTTTATTTCAGTCTAGAATTGCCACTACTGAGGTTGCTGTGATTACAAAGTCTTGCAGTTTCCAGCATCATAGCTGGTTTTAGTAATAACATCTAAAAGTTAAAATTCCTTTCTTGCTGATATGATTACTGTAAAAATGAGAATGCAAATATTTTGTGGATATAATGCAACTCAAATATCCTCTTCTGCTACACATGTTCTGCTTTCAGGTGTGGGGTTTTTTGTTTGTTTCATTGTTTCTTTTATTTTTATATTTTTTTTAACTAGGGCCACAATAAATTTATAGCTACTTCCAACCCTTCATATCAGAAAGCATAGCCTTACATTTGGGATCTGTAGGATTTAAAATAAAATGGCTGCAAAGGAGCACAATGAAACTGTGCCTTTAGGAACTAAAAAAAGAAACACAGCAGAAAGCATTCAGCTCATTTCTGGACCCTACTTCAGCAGCTTCTTGCATGGTTCCTGCTTCACAGTGTTGGCTGATAACACTTTTCTCTGTAAGGGTAAAGAGCTGAGTGATACAGAACCACTGAATCAGCTCCTGACTTTAGCTGTGACTCTCAGCATATTTTGAGTTGGAGCATAAAGTAGGTTTCTTAGAGCTGTATGTTTAATTTAACAGCATGTGCTTGACCACCCTCAAAAGGCTGTGGATTATAACATTGCCTCTGTCCTGTGCTTCTCAGGACCACGAGAAGAACATTTGGTTGTTTTATTTTGTGTGTTTGCCAGTGTTAGGATTTTATTATTCATGTGTCAGCTAAGACTGCATCATTCAGCAGAACCAAAAAGACTCAACTTCTTAGTACATTACAGTAACTACAAGCCTTTCCAGAGATGTCCAGTATATTGTTTCATTTTTGTTTGTTCCATCGAACATATAGGAAACTATTTCTCACTAATGATTTATTATTCTTCACGAGCTAGAAGACAAGGAATTTTTGCTAGGCTGTAGTAGAACCTAGTTTTTGACTGTGCCAGCTTCCACACTTACAGTCTGAGATGTATTAATACTGCAGTATTCTGTTAATGCAGGGCCCTGCATTTTATCATGACCTGTGCTGTGGCTGATCAACAAATCCCTAAAATGAGGAGGTTACAAATAAAGCTGTGGAATTCACACATTTCGAAAACTAATTAAATCAGCCTAGTTGTTTAGCTAAACAAAGCAAGGTTAATAAGCACCTGCATACCAGGCACTTCCTCTGAGTGTTCTCAATATTGATGAAGCCCATGGATTCCACTTAGAGCTTACCAGGTTTTGCAGTGCACCCTTAATCCTGTACTCAGCAGATGGGTTGTTACAGAAACGTCAGTACAGAAAAATCTGTCATCTTCTAGTTTCTCTATCAAAAGGTTTCCAGCAGTTCCAGAAGCCATGAGATCCATTGCCTACATCAACTCTGCCCTTACACAACAAATGCAAATAAGAAGGAAGAGTTTTCTGGTGTTGCAGGCAGCCCATTTTTCTAGAGTGAACTGAAATTAATGATGTGCATTGCCATTTTGTGGCATATTTCTCATTAACAGTGCTCTTGCTTAATAGAAAGAGTTTACTACTCACTGTGTATTTGCTCTGAAGTAGAAAAATGCAAAAGGAAAAAATAAACAAAATTAGAAGCTTTTCAGACAAAATTATGGTCATAAAATTGAATTTACAGGTCAAGGCAAACACTACAGGCATATGTTAGTCTGTCATCATTACTAATGTCCATTTGTTCTTGCTTTATGAATAAAAATAAATGTAAAAACATGCCATTAGTATTTTGCAGGCAAGATTTTCTTTCATCTTTTTCTAAACCAAGCACTCCTAATCTTTTAAGTTTTCTGTGCACAATAGAGAACAGTTTAGTGAGGAGTGTCAAATGTTATTGCAAAACTAGCTTAATTTAGTGCCATTTTGTCATTTAATAGTGTCTTTCAAGTTCTAAAATCATGCTAAAATGTCTAGTCAGGATTTATGATGCTATGTTCTGTATTTCTTACACTTAAATCCAGAGCTCTGTTTCAGTTTTATTTTCACAGAGGTTTATCCAGTTAGAGTTTGGTTATGAGGTTGCAAGTTGGTTTTGAAAAAAATTGTTTCATGAATATTTACAGTCCATCTGTTTGTGAGTGAAGCACAGACTGAAGAGGCAGCATATCATAGATGAGTCATAAACTGCTTCTTAATTCTTTCAGTTTGGAGGCAGTACTGAGTGGCTGGCCTGCATACAGTCCTGCAGCTGGTATTACAGGTTTCTGGTCTCCCTTTGAACTAAGCTCTTGATAAAGCTGGAGGACTTTTGGGTACCCAGTCCTAAGAGCTGTTCACTCTCCGATAATCCTGCCTCCAGAAACTGATGACTGACAGATGTTTAGTGGAAGATTAAACAGCAAATGATCTTCATGTTCTGGTGATTTCTCTGGTAGTTTCTTAATTTTCCTGTAGTAAAAGAAGTAAGTTTGTAGTGAAGGATCACAAATTTTTTTTACTGTTTTACATTACTGTTATTTTTCCATCCCTGCTCTGAGGAAGGTGCTACAATAGTGTCATTACAGAAACCTGTGCTTTCTGGTAATGGCTTTCAGAAAAGACAAGAACTACTCAGAATAATAATAAAAAACCAGTATAAAGGACATCCATGGAATCACTGGGGAGGGGAACAGGGCTATTGTAACTGCTGTCATAACATTAGATAAGATCAGCTGAGCAGGTAGCAGCTGTGCAGCATCTCATTAAAGGATATCTCCACCTGGCATGGAGGAAAAAGTTCTGCTTTGGGGCTCAGAAAAAATCTATTAACAAAGAAATATATTAATAAAGAAAACCAGCAGTGTCTGTACAAAATCCAAATATGGTTTTCTCATTTCTGAAGTGACTCTTAAGTTACTTTTATCTTGTTAGCCTCACTTCACAATAATTTTGGATTCATGGATAGTATTTAGCAGGCAACTCCTCTACCTTTTGCTAGATTTTGTCCAGGACATTTTCAAACCTGATTGGAGTGTGGGTCCTAACATCAGACAGTTCACTGTCAGCATATAAGGAATCCATATTGGCTGTCATGCATACTTTCATTAGGGCACCCCTATGTAGCGTAAATGGAAAGAAACTGTAAACTGCAGGGTTATAAATACATGTAGAGTCTCTTGAGCAAAGCTTGAGTCATTTCTCACGTCAGCAAAACTCTGAGATGGATTTGGTGTCCTGCTTGGTTTTGCTGTTTTTCTCTTCTTTGTGTAGCAGGACTCCTTTAAAAACAACAAGTGAAAGCCAATGGCATTCAAAAGAGAGATCAAACTTAGACACTAAAATGATAACTCTGAATGTTTATAAGATTTTTTTTGTATCGTTGCCACAGCCAGATGCATACAATTGTGTTTCACGGATGTAGCTCAAACAGGAATTCTGAGCTTATTCAGAATAATTTACTTCATTTCCTGGCTGTAATGCTCTTGTAACTGGATGTTACAAAGAATAATCTTGGGGTTTAAAATACTGTTGCTATATAAATTGAAGTATAAAACCAGAAAATATGTTAGTACAGTAGAGATTCAAGCATGCAAGTTAGGGAGATAATATATATTATGCACCAAAGAATAACAGTATGATTTATTGTCACAGCAATGCAACAGAAAGTAGTTTTTAAGACTAAGAATCTAAGATTTCCATACAAAGACAATCAGTAGTAACAAAGGAGGAATAACATTCAGGAAAAAAACCTGAATGAAATTGTTCCTGGAAAAAAAATCCATAGACTTTAGTAATAAAACCCATTATATTTTGCAAATTGCACTGCAGATTACTCTGAAATCTGTGGGCATAATTGAAGTGACAGTGCCCAACTGTATTTGCTTCTGACCCAGAGGAGTAAAGAGTTCTGGTCTGAAAGAAAAAGATAAAATAACAGCGTGTCCTCTGTATTAGCCCAGGCTATCAGTCTTACAGTCAGTCACAGCAAATAATAGCCTTGTTTCTATAGGAATACCTATTTTTCACACTGTGCAGCATAGTGTTCTTAAGAAATCGTGTGAAGGATGTTGCATATTTACTATAGTTTATCTGAAGGAGCTTTAAGCATGTAAACCGCATCATTTCTTTCAGAGGTTAGAAAGGCAGTATCTGCCTGGATCAAAAAGCTAGTCAGAAGAACATCTGACATCGAAGTGTGGGTGGAATCTACAAAATACTGAAGACCTATAGGCAGAATTACCTTTGCAACATTGCCAAAATGCGAGATGTGTCTTATCAGGGAGTATTTATTTTAAATAACCCCAAAATCTATCAAAATCCCATAACATGTTCTTATCTCAAATCTGAAAAATTAGATAAGGACAACTCCCATTAAGAGGATTATTCTGCACCACCTTCCTTCCCTGTCCTTTGTAAAGCTCTATAAAACTACGGAATACTTTGTAATACTGCTATTAAAATATGTTGCCCTGGCAGAAATTAGATGTACTATGGCTCAGCTGTGATGTCTAGGCATGGAAGTAGAGGACTGGCTCTGTGGTTCTGTTGTGTTGGAACCTAAATGACTCTAGACAGCCTCCTGAACCTCAGGTGTGTTTGCTTCTGAGCCAGACCAAGCTATTATGTTGGACACTGCTACTTAGTACTAAATTTGGCTTGAGAAAACATGCTAGACAGTTTTGGTTGATAGTGTACCAGAGCTCCACACCTTTTGCTAAACTTGGCTACTTGAGCAAATCTTATCTGTGCTGCTATAGCGTATGAAGTGAAGAGAATTAAGAGAGGTTTATTTTTCTGGTGCCATTCAGAATTGATCTTCCAGCAGCTTTTTTTATAGTGCAATCATAATAACAGCTAGAGTTAAGTTAAAAGTAAGTTAGAGGTTATGGGATTACAATTAGAGGCCTTTTCTTCAAGTTAGATTCTCTGTGGTGGCAAGGAAAATGCTCACTAGGTTTCAGGCTAAAATGTGGACTAAGACTAAAAGTAGTTGCTCCTATGTGAATATACAGTTCCTCCCTCTGACAGTAAATTTATCTCAATTAGGCTTTAAAGTCTACAGGCATTGATAATTATATTGAACGTATTCCATGTGTGCAAGAGTGAAAAAGAAATTTGAAATATATTAATTTCAGCCTCAGATGGACTATAACTCTTAATATTTCTACTTGTACCCTGGACAATATCTCAGAGCTCTATAAAATTTCTTATTCTAAATGCAGGTGTTTTCTTAGAGCAGTCTTAAGGCAAAAATACCAGTCCTTTCCCCTTGGAAATCAAGAATAATAACTCCCAGTACAGAACAATAAATCAGTTATATCCTGGAAATGTTACTGTTTGACCAAGGAAAAAAAAACCCCACAAAATACAGATTTGATAATCACTTTCCAGAGTACTGTGAAAACTTGATTAAACATGGGGCTGCCTTGTCATAATGTGCTTAAAATTGACAGTCACACATGGTGTTGAACACCGTCTCATCACTGGGCCCAGCCTGAAGAGAAGAGAGCTGGTGAATAGAGTACCTCAAGCACTTCGGTTCATCTCTGGAAAGAAATTTCTCTTTTACTTCACTTGAACTTTCTTTTTCCCCACTAGGCTGCATTTTAAAAACATGATATTAATTATGTTAATATTTCTGGAACTAGGTGCATTTCAGAGAAATGCAGTTTGTGTTGTACTGTACAGCATAATAATGCTCAGAAATTTATCATGTATGTTTGGATGATGTTTTTAAATATAGAACTTAATGAAATAATTTACTTGGCTGTAGTAATACAGGAATAAGCATAGAAAAAGAAACTCCTAAAAACCTCAGGGTAAACCAAATTCTTACATATGTATTGTCTAGAAAAAAAGATAGTAGTTATAACAACAGATGATGCATGTGTGGATGAAAACACTGTGTGTGTGTGTGTTTCATTTCAACTCATTTGGGAAGATCTGTGGTGGAACATGCCTGCCACACTTACTTTAAGGTGTGATTTCCTGCTGGAATAAGATCTGGAGGCCAAAGGGGAGATGAGGACTTTATTAATCTTAGCTGGAAGTAGAAGAGAGAGATCACATCATAAAGCATTCTGTCAGTGTCAGCTATATATTCTAAGATTGGAGTAGCATTTTAAAAAGTTAATGGCTGACAAGCAAGTCCTTCCATTTTAAAAAAGAGGGGGGAAAAAAACCTTCTCAAGTCTGTGGTTTTTTTTCCAGAAAGAACCTTATTTAGAACGAATATCCACAAAAGCAGCTTGAAACTAAACTATATTAGTAGATTAAGGAATCATGGAATTGTTATGTGAAAGGTTGTGAGTTCACGGGTTTGGTTTTGGTGGGTTTTGGTTGGTTGAGTTTGTTGGGTTTGTTTGTGGCTTTTTGTTTGGTTTGTTTTGAATTTGTTTTTTAATAGCAACTGGGTCTAGGTCCATCTATGCAAAAGACAGGTGGGAACAGGGCTTGTAAAGTTTTTCTATGTGCCTCTTCCCAAACGCAGTAGCCAGAGCTCTTTCATGGAGCAGAGGGTTTGAATTTCTTGTTCTCTAGTTTGGAGACAGAGAAAGAGAGCTAGTGTCTATATGTCCTATCAGCCCCTTCTCACAAAAAACAAGACAGAGGATTCTCTTGAGGAGAGCCAGTAGCTGAGAATCCTGAAGAAGGACATGCCCCTTGCTGCTTATGGGTGGCAAATACTAGATCCTCTCCTTTTTTTTTGGCATCCTTTCCTGGAAGCCTAGGTGTCAGTCCATTAAATTTCCTGGTTTGAATGCCTAAATTTCCTGCATTTTATGGGAAGCGTAAGCACCTCTCTCAAGAAAGTGAATTTTATTGCCATATATACATCCATCATGGATGTAAGCCAAGTTAATTTTTTGTATTTTAAAAGAACTGAGTTTTTTCAACAAATAAAATGCCCGAGTTCTTTGTGCTCATTCAGCATCAGGCAGAAAACAAAAATGAAGTTTTTTAGAAATTCAGATGTGAGAATCTGTGCAGAGCTCTACTTGAATGTGTAACTGAAGGAATGTGAAAAGTTTTAAGCCTTGGTGTCATCTGATATGACAGACTATAATATTTCAGCATTTGCTGCCAAATCCTAATCTAATAATGGCAGATACATTTCCTTCAGCAAAAAGTTTCCAGTCATGTCAGAGAAAAATTTAACCAAAGCAGCGAAGGAGATTGTGATCTCTGTAGGAAAACAAAGTAATTCTTAATCTGGGTAATATATTTTTTAATTACTTTATTGCAGAAGGTTAGATTCAGACTGGATGCTGTTTTAGTAGTTGCTGATTAGTAGTGTAGTTATTTTGGGAAGTATACTAACTAAAAGCTTATTGGACTGACAAAATAATGCCTATGCAGCCAAAGTAGGAATTTAAGGCATGACAGATTGGTTTTCCAATGAAAGTCTGTGACTTTAAATCACTATAAATCAAAATTGTTTCACTTCCCTTTGGAGTGGAATAGTATCATTTGGAAATAATATGAAATCACTTCATCAGAAAAAACCCCCAGTGACATACTGTTTTTCTCAGACCATCAAATTTGTGAAGTAAGACAAGTATTTTTTTCTAGGTTGTTCTGGTACCTACCTCACAAAGATGTTTTACAGGTAAATGAATTAGTTTTAACTGTGTTAAATATGAAAAAGTATGTACAAATATGAGCTTTTCAGAGTGGTCACACTCAGATTTCACATATATCTTGCCTTAAAAGATCATGAGTAATTCAGGAGGACAGCGGATGAAACGGGGTTAGTATCTTTTCAGAAGCGACCTGTTCTCTCTCCGTCCTTCTTTCCAACTTCCTTGCCTCCTCTGTTCTCTTCTAGAAGCGCTGTTCTCCACGAGATGGCACTACGCCATAGCAGGGGGTTAGGATACGGGCTCTGCAGCTCCATTTCATAGCATGCATATATCTCTTAAACTCCAGAGGTTTGTTCAAACTGTAGTTTTCTTATGCCACAAATATCCTGCCTTTTGGTCTGTCATCAGCTGGGAATTGTGGATGATTCCTGCTAGGAGGTTTAGGGGAATTTGAGTGCAGAAAGGGATCAAGTTACTAAAAAGTTTTGGGAACATGTTTAGCCTAAGCTTCCTCCACTAAAGGAAACTGTTAGGTGAAGAGTAAGAGAAGAGTATCCCTGAGAAATACAGTTGATCAATTAAACAGGGCTTTAAAATATTTAATTCGTATGTTCTTGGCCTATCTTTAAACTCTCATATATAAGGCAAAAGTTGGGTTTTGATTCAATAATTTAAGAGGTGCATCCTTCAAGTAATTTTTATCAAGATACAGAGAGGAAATGCCTTATCAAGCTTCAGCCACCTGAGACTCCCTGGGCTATTCGGGCCAAGGTAATTGGTTCTGGGGCAGGGTGATATAAGCAGTGAAATGCATTACAAGGTCAGCATTACCCTGCTCTGAAATGAGACAGAGAAAAATCCTTCCTGTCATGGAGCTGCTGTGCAGCTTTGCAGGGAGGAGAGCTCTTGCTTTCTGGAAAAGGAAGCAACCTTTGCAGCTGTGAAACCTGAGAGAACAATGGAGATTGTGTAGACCAGCAGTTATTGGGGGCTGCTTTCTGCTCTCCAGGGCTTGATGCCAGAGAGGTCCCACAGCAGCAATCTTTTCTCTGTAATAAATTCTAAACTTCTCTTGACCTTATTGCTGCACTCTTGGCTGAAGTGCATCTGAACAATTGACATGAGGTACTCTATATCTTAAAAATTGTGGATGCATCCTGAATGCCAACAGAACTGATCTGGAACATGTCACACCACTCAAACCGCTTTAGGTTAGTGTGACAGAAGTAGCTCTCATATTCCTGTATTCAAATCTGTGATTTTTCTTTTTTTGCTTTGGATTATGTAAGTCTGGTTTAACTTTTTTTGTCTTTTTTTAAATGAAGGAAAGAAAATAACCTTAAAGCTTTTACTTAAAGTCTGAAGGCTTCACTTTTTGCTCTGCAGAAGTGCATTATCCTTTGTCCTTCTCCACTCTCTTCAACTTGCTGTTGTAGAATAAGTTCCTCTCAAAAGTGTGACTGACCATGTGCTGATAGGCCTTTGCATGTCCTGAACAGGCTCTCCCTGTCTAGCACTGGTATACTCCATAGTAACTGCCGACAGAGGGTGCTTCCACTTTGGGGAGAGCAAAACTGCTCTAATGTATCTGAGCCCGTTCCCTTCTAGAAGCCTTATCTATGATTGCTATCACACACTTGAAAGAGCCCTTTGCTAAGCCAGACTGTACAGATGTGTGGCTTGGCTGCAAAATACACTGCAGTGGCATTCCATCCCAACAGATCCGTGTGTTGATCACGGCATTTATACAGGCAGGCAGCCACAATGTGTCTGTGTATATCCATAAGGTGTTGCAAACTTGTTCTGTTATGCACTAGAGCTAAAAGAGAAACAGTAACTTCAAAACACCTGTTTTGTCTCCAAAAGGTTTTACTTACCTAAAAAAGACATAGTGAGTTTGCTCGTGTTGTTCTGGGGTTTTTTTAGGTGAAAATCAACTGCAAACAGAGAAAGTGAAACCTTAAGCAAATACCAGACTGAAGCAGTCCTGAAAGCTATTGTTATTTATACTTCAGCATCAATTTAAAGCATCTATTCAATTTAAGGTCCTTGATTTTATTGCAAGTTCTATGGAGAACGTCTAGTTGTTACACACCCTTCTTCTCCACTTTGTTGTAAAACTGCTTCTATACATGTACATACTAAGGCCATAGTTCTTCCAAGTTTATGGATATGCCTGAAATGTAGTCAAGTGAACATTCCCATTGATTTTTTTATATCATGTGCAAGAACTTGGGCATGTGTATAACTTGCAAGAACTAGGACTGAATTATGACTTTGTCCCCAGAGGATTAAACCCCTTAGAAATGTCTATTTCTTGCCAAATGAGACATAAGCTCTGGATTTACACCATCAGTTCTCTATACATCACAAGACCAAATGTTATTTAAATAATACAGTAGAATAATATTGTTCCTTGTAACATATACCAGTGGACTTTCATAGTAAGTAGCCCACAACTGTTGGATTAATATGTGTAAGGATTTGTAATTTACATTTTAAATGATATATCCGGATGGGCTCTCTATATTTTATATGTATGTGTGTGTGAGTATATAGGCTTGGATTGTTGCCAGAACTAGGTAAGAAATACTGCTTGTGCAGAAGCTCTGAATGGCCTCCTTCACAGACATCATCATGCAGGCATTTTCCCTGTTTAATATCAACTACCCTTCAATGCTGTTTCCTTTAGGTATTTCTGGCTCATGTCACACTAGAAAATATTCCCTCTGCTGCCTGTCATCTACTAGGATTCGCTTTAAGTGAGGTAGTCACTATCCTTATCTAAGGAATGATAGTACTTTGGCCAGTGCAGTTTAAGGATTGGGAGGGATTTATAGATTTGCTGTCTGAACATCATACAAGATTTTTCAGCAGTGAAATAAGTATTTGAAATTCAAATTTTATAAATGGGTTCTTTAAAACTATTTGATGTTTAATCACACCAAAAAAGAACGTTATTACACCAGTGGCTGTAAGACTTTTGGATGCTGTCTGTGTTCATACCATATGAACACAAGAGAAATTATCATTACTTACTGAGGAATTAATCTCTGTTCTTTCTAGTCAGATTAAATTTAAATCCTAGCAAATTTTGACAAAAGAGGAAGATGAAAGCTAAGGTCAGTGATAGATTTAGTCTTGAAATAGTTGAAATGTGGCTTGTGGGATAAATGGTGTTTTATATCAACTGCATGTCAGCTCTGTAAAAGATGTAAGCATGATGACTCCCATAATTTACTTGCTTTTATAATAAGTGGTCGTTGCTGGGTTACCCTTGCAAGGGAGGTGTTATTTTTTAACTTTGGGGGCTTTTCACACAGCCTAATTCAAGGCACTCCAAGGCAAGTGCCTGTGTTGGGTGATTAGCCTTCCTAGGATTCTCCATAATTGTTGGGAGAAAGAGGTTTTTACCACCCAGAGGGCAATTCAGAGAAAGAATTTGTCACAGGTAACTGAATTACTCTCCTGATGAAGCCCTTTCACCCTGCTGATACACAGGAGGCCAACAGCAGCTAGCTTCCTACTTTATTGTGTAAACAGAAAAAAAGATAATGACAATGTCAGGAATAAAAATTGCATCGGGTAAGTATATAAGCCTGTAGTATGCCAAATGCAAAATTAGGCTTTTCAGGCCAAAACTGTGATCCTGAAAATGCCTGTTTATGTAGTACTCAAAATTCTAGGTTTTCTCAAGATGAGCCAGGTGCCTAGTGATATGTCACTGGGTATGGCTGGAACTGCTTTAGGTTTCATAGTGTTGGTTACACAAGGTGTGTCATGCCTCAGTTTAATCAAGATACAGAAATTAGGTGCTCTCTCCATTACATGACACATTCTTTTCTTTTCCTCTATTTCCTTGTCAAGACCATTATTAGTGATTTTAGTGGGATGATTGGAAGGCACATTTTCATTTAAAAGTTTATATATTAGCAGAGGACAATTTTAAGCTTTTTTAGTTAGAAAATAACACTCAGATTGCAATAGATACAGTATAGTAACAAAAGGAGAAAACTAGTTGTCACTTGAGGCAATTGAACAATGTAATAAGATTCTTAACCTGTTCTAATGCAGAACAGGAGAAGTTTAATCAGGCTTGAAGAACTGGGGAACTGGCAATGTCAGCACCAATTTGATTCCATCACTGCAGCACACTTTTGAAGTTTCTAGTGGAACTAAGCAAAACAGAGATTATGTTATTGATGTTAAAAGTTTGGGGTTTGTTTTTTCGTGTGATGTTTCGTTGTTGTTATTTGTGTGTTTTAAAAATCTATTTATTTTCTTCTTAAGAGACAATTGAGAAACAGGCAAAAAGAAGTGTTAGGAGAGTCAAGACAAATTCTATTAATCTGTAGCAAAGGAAGAGGTGGATTGAAACTGATGTCTTACCATTCCTGTTTTTAAATAAATGTTCAGCTAATAAGGAAATGCAGACAGGTCTGCATGAGAGTCTATAGATAGTACATCAAAAGATGTGTATGTAGCAGTGCTGTTGTAAGACTGGCCAATAATCACAGCCTACACTATTTCAGAAAGTACAAACAAATAGTATTTCTTGACTCCATTTTCAAAGCAGCATCCAGAAAGTTGATGTGCACTAATCCTGTAGCAAAACCAGGATTTGTGTTTCCAACACAAGCATAGCTTTGATAATGTGACCATCAGGGTCTAATGCAGCAGTCAAACTAATCCCTGACCTTTTAACCTCTGAGAAAAGAGAACAATTTTGCAAAAATGTTTGCCACTAAACTAAAAAACTCACCTGTATCCTGGGGAATCCTCACATGAACAGTCTCTTTATAGCCACAGAAATACAGGAGAAAGAGCAGATATTGGAAGAACCCAAGTCTACTACTTACCTGTCTGAAAATCCTGTTTTCCCTTCTTCCCCCAAGTGTCATGGTAGAATCACAGGATGTTTTGGGTTGGAAGGGACCTTCAAAGGTCATCTTTAAAGGTGCAGTGTCCTGTGTCCCTGCAATGAGCAGGCACATCTTTAACTAGATCAGGTTGCTCAGAGGCCTGTCCAACCTGATCTGGAATGTTTCTGGGGATGGGGCATCTACCAGCTCTCTGGGCAACCTGTGCCAGTCACCACCCTCATGGTGAAAAATATCTTCCTTGTATCTAATCTAAATCTCCCCTCTTTTATTTTAAATCTATTACCCCTTGTTTTATTGCAGCAGGCCCTGCTGAAAAGGTTATAACCTCTGAGATGGAGTGGTCATTTTGAGTGCTTTATGATTTAAAGTGATGAATGGAAATATGCTAGTTTACTCTTCTGTTGCTTGACAGTGCGAGGTGGTTTTCATTCTTCTTCAGTTCCTATTCCCTCAGTCCAAGGAGTAGGGCCTTTGGAAGTATTCAGAACTGGTATTTTTCCCTTCTCACTAGAAAAAGAACTGTGAACAAATCCCACATGTGGGCAGGAAGATAGGTGAAATTCAGTAATTCATGCAGGTAAGTAGCAAGTATAATCCGAAAAGTTTCAACCCAGGTCTGTTTATTCAGAATTTGTGTTGACTTCATAGGAATGCAAGGTGTGGCTCTTTTTCACAAGAGAAAAACAATCTCCTGCATTAATTGCTGTTGGAGTGAATGGGTAGTGGTGGTTCTTTGTGTCCTACTGGAAGTTGTCAATTCCTTAGGTACTACTTAGGTAACTTTGTCCAAGATAGCAGTATCTAAAGATTACAGTCATGTATAAGCAGCGTTGTTATGAGTCTGAATAAAACTGTAATAACACGTTTTAGTTTCACATTAGTCAAACACGAAGCCTTCTCAGCATTGGAAAAAAAAAAACTACTTGTAAACCAAGAAAATGACCAGTAATCAAGTACAACAAAGGATGTTAAATATCCTTCCAAATATCTCTCCGTATCTCTCAGTGAAAAGAAGGGACAGAGAATTTTCAAGACAGAAGGACTTTATGGGAGAAGAAACAATGAGGTTTTAAAAATAAAGGAAAAGGGGTTTTGCAGAAAATGACCAAAAGGTGGCAGTACTCCATGCACTGCTGAGTGCCTGGAGCCCTCGGGGCTGTCCAGTACTCATTCCGGAGTGCTTAACAGCCACTTTTCTTCAAATACGCCCAAGGAAACGATGTCCTTAAAATATATCCCTTTAGTGGCTATATTTGGCTCTTCTAGAAGTACGCAAGACTACATGAAATACAATGTTTTAATAGGTCTGAAAAATAGTTGTTTGACCCATTCCCTTTCAACTCATAGGCTCTCCGGCTTTCTGGGATGCTGGCTGTTACCTCTTTCTGTAGTCTTATATGGCATGTTACTATATCACCAAAGTCAGACAGTTATGCTTGTGGCTTAACTGGCATCAATCTGGATCCGTAGCAAAATTTAGCAAGACTTGCTTGATCCTTCTACTTAAGAAAAATTCAGGATATAGCTCATGTAAAATTATCTTGTGTTTAGAGAAGTGTCTGTAGGATACAGTTCAAACAGGTTGAGTCTTTGTGCCTAGAGGAGTTATGCAGTAATGGAAGTAAAACTGCAGGTGTTAAGATGGCAATAGCTGTGTTTTATGTCCTGTGGCCGTTATCCTCCCATAACCTCAGACAGAACCCAGCCAGTAATGGATCCCTTTTTCATGCTTGAAAAAATTAACTGAAGGATCCTTGCTATTGAGTGGGTGGTTACAGCATATGGTGATGTAAGATAATACTACAGTTCTAAATGTACATGATCCAGTTATTAAGAGTTGTATCTGTGGCACTAGATTTTGCTGTGCTCTATCACAGTCTGTGCAGTCTGATTCTGAGCATAATTGTGCCTCTGCCCTGGCTCTATTGCCTTTTCTCTGTTCCCTTTTCCTTTGCCCTCCTCACAGGGGTGGATCTGTGTTATCTCTGTGGTTGTCTTCCTTTACTGGAGATGTTCACCCTCCTGTTCCCATGTCTGGGACTGTTGATGCTTTTTCCTAGGAAAGGGCATGAAGAGGACTGAGCCACCACACATTTGGTGTGAGTGGAAGGAGGCAGTTAGGAATGATAAGTAGTTTAGTGAGGAATCAGAGGGGCAGGATGTGAAATCTCCTCCATCTGATAAAGTCCTCTGCATTGATCTTAGTCCAAAATGGCACATTCTTAGTTGTATCACTGCTTTCATTACTATCAGTGTCACAAAACCCACAAATTATATTCCCTGTGACTACTGTCTGTCATGGTTCAGGAGTATTGTTTTCATTGCCAAGAAGGTGGGCTTCTTTTACTGAGAACTGCAATTGTTCTTTGGTTTTATCCAGAAAATATGGAAATTGACAAGACTTTTCTTTGAAAACCTGCTGAATTCAGCTGTTGGGTCAAATATTGCAGCCAGCAGTAACTGAGACATTGTTTATTATCTTCAGTCAGGGTGAGGCTTTGTTTTTCTTGTTCTGAAGTTGAACTGGTTTAGTGGCTTGCCACTGCTGAAAGGGTCAATTCAATTCCTCCCTTCTCCTGGCTGCACATTCCTGTTGCTTCCCTGATGCTTGCTATAGTGTTTGTCTGATCATGCCAATTTCACTCACTAAACCAGAGAAAATTTTGCTAATCCAGCAAAAAAGTGAATAGTTCTCTGTGATTTGGCGGAAGCTGAAACACCTCTGACAGGGCTTAATGACTGCTAATTGGTACAAAGAGGAAAGGAATGAAGGAAGCTGGACTGGCATTTCAAGGAGCAGGATGATGTTACATTGCCTCAGCCATTCTGTGAACACTCACAGTGTAAGCAGTGTTAGAAGAAGAGTCATTAGTAAAGTTTACTTGGCAAAACCGGATAATTAATGGGCACTGAGGTATGCCACCAGTAAATAACCAAACTTGCTACTTTCTGAAGCTACATGGATGCTAAAGGTGCAGATAGACATTGGCTTTCCCAAGAAAGCCAATTTAAGAAACAGTCTTCCGTTAATGGCTTGTTCAGTCATGTGTTCAAATTGTCTCTCTCCTTAGTTCTGACAATTTTATTTTCTTTAGGAATTAAACTGGGAGTTTACACTGGATTACTGAAATTATCTGGCTTAAAAATCCACTTTTTGGAGGGTTTTGTTTGATCCCAGGTAATTTCAGTGAGGTCAGTATCTCAGAGAAGTACACTTTTGGGATGAAATGAAATTACACGGCTCAGTCCAAATTAGTAATCTAGTAGGCCATCAGTAATGAAAGACAGAAATTTCTCCCTGCTGACCCAGAAAAAATACATGAACAGTCTTCTGTCAGATTCATGACTTGAATCAGCTCTTTGTGTTTGTGTGTGTGTTTGTACACATACACATGGGGATCTGAAGTGGGCCTCAGTGCAAACTGTTAGTGGTGAAGGGCCTGTGGCTGAGAATGAAAGGGAGGGAAGAAAAGCAGAATCTTGCCCTTTTGGTGGTATTAAACTCTCATATTGGCTCAAGCCAAACCAAGTATTTTCACCTTCATGTCCATCTCAAAATGTTTCATTGATGAAACAGAACTAACTGTATTTAATGGCTCTACTAAATCTGGAGGCCTGGAATGCTATTTTCCTACATTTTTTCCTGTTTTCCACATGTTGTCCATTACACAGTGTTTTGTAGTTATGATAACTGTATATTGATGTATTTCTCTGTAGCATCATGAAGTCTGAACTCTGTTACTGCTTTGCTCAGGCAGCAACTGTGTCCTTTATTTGTGAAGTACCTACTGCAGCGTAAGGCTGCTGCCCTGAGGGAGGCTGCTCGGGTGTGTCTGCAGGGTAAATACAGAGAGCAGTTGTCACCAGGCTTTGCTTTGGACCTGACAATGTCTTTCCTTTTTGGCTATCTTAATATGGAAAATCCCTCAAAATTATAATCTCTAAACCATATTTGTCTAGTTTATCAGGTGTCAAAGAAAACCTTTTTAGGATCAGCAGCAGACCCAAACTAGTTAATCACCAGAGTGACTCTGAGTATTGAGTTCATGTAAATGAGGCAATTGTTTGCTAATCAACCACAGTAAATTTCCTCATTCTTGGCTGAGACCAGCTACTATCTTCTCCTAGTGCTTGAGAGAGTAATTCACTCGAAGAGGACTTTCTCCTCCTCCCTTTTGTGTGAAGGAACATTTTGTTATCTCCCTGTTGTCTTCTACATGTATCCTTTTACACATCCTTACTGCAAGCTTTAGACCTATTTATACATAATTTCTTTCTTTCATGTAGTTACCTTGTAGTTCAAGTGAAAATCTTGGAGAAAGATTTGTTGCTTTATTGTAAAAGGGGATACTGAAGTTCTGCACTGGTACAAATGGGGTTTGCTTTTGTTTGTTTCTGCACTATGTTACAGCGTTGTTTGTGTGTGAGCTGTGTTATAGCATATGCAAGTTCAGACTTTATGCTTATGAAGTTACACAAAGTGCCAAACATACTCACCTGCATGAGAAATGTTTTTATTTTTTGCTATGTCATTGTCCCACTGTGACAATGGGAGGTCAGTCACCATAAGTCTTAAAGAGACTAAAACTGTGTGTTCTTAAACCCAGGTTTGAACTCCAGCACACATGAATCCTACTGATAGTCAAACAGACATGTAACCAAATTAAAAATCGTGAGAAATACTGTTTCTACACAGTTGTCATAACTGTGAATGTTCAATAACAGTATGTTAAAAGATTCTGTAAGAGTTTGATTCTAATATGCCTTTAAAATTGCTGTTTCTGAAAGGCATTTTGAAATTCTTGTAATTCAAGATTAATCTTATCAATGACATAGTAAAACCACTTACTTTTGAATATATTATTTCTATCTTAATGCACTATTTAGAAGTGTTGTAACTATTCCATTTTCTTAGAAGTCTGCCATTCTCTGACTATCAACAGAGAGCAGTCAGGACTATTATCAAATATTTAACAAAACATGGAGAATAAAATGTATATAGACAGCAGTGATTAGTACTGAAGATGGTCCCAGTTTGATCTTCTTATATATAATGGGATAGAATTTGCTGTGTTCTTCTGAACAGACAGAAATGCACATCTACTTTTCTGAATTAGTTTAGGGAAGCATCTCAAAAGGTGCACTGTGATATTAAAGGCCATTTTTTATTCTTGGTAGAGTTTTCCCTTGCGTGTGCTTGGAGGCACATAGATAGTGGGGAAATCACTCTGTGATGATTCTGTTGAATTATGTGTAGTCTAAATCAGACTCAGAGCTGATGAAAGAGTACAGGATGCGTTAGCAGTCCTGCTTCAAGCCATGCTTATAAGTAAATAATATTAATCCCTTCAGAGCAATGTACAACCAAATTATTAAAGCTGGTTCCTGAAGAAACTTAGACCATGGTGCTTAATAAAAATGTCATGTTCCTTGAGTTATTAGTTCCTCCCTCACCATTGAGAATAATTTTGAGCTTTTCCTACTTTATCCAAGAATTTGTGTCTTGTGAGGAAAAGGCAACCACAGTACAGTCCAGACGTTAACTGTTACTTCAGCTGGAGAGGAACAGAAACTAAGCTGTGATAACAAAGGTTGTAGGAAACTTCAGTATATGAAGGAGATTTGTGAAAGGCTAAGGCGAAAGTGGAATTTGAAAGGGCTATCAATGTCCAAAACTAGTGAATTATCTCTACCTCTGAAGTCTTAATTATTTTCATGCCTGGTTTTACAGTTTAGTTTAAAACCACAATTATCTTTTAATGCAGTGTAAATAATTTCTCTAGAAAGTCTCATCTCATATCTGTATTTTTAAATTGCCTCCATCTGGTTATTGAAACAAAACAAAAACAACAGGGCTAGCAGTTCAGCTGGCAAAAAACAGACTTCAGTTGAAATTAGTGGAACTATACCAGTTTGGATTTGTGGAGAAACTAGCCTACAGGTGGTAACAACTATTTCTATGAAATTAATATATCCATGTATATTTTCTATGGTGTTTTTCCATTTCTCTATGTAGTTAATATGGGAAATGCAGAAGTAGTAATTAAATTATATTTGTAGATATGTGTATATAATTTTTAGGTGCAAACTAAACATATTACTCAATGATTATCAGGAGACAGTAAATATGCAGCTTCAGTGAAATGCTTCAGACAGACTATTTTTACAGATTTCTATTTCTAGAGAGGCGGGTGTTGGCCTCTTCTCCCTTGTGACTAGTGACAGGACTAGAGGGAATGGGCTTAAGCTGAGCCAGGGTAGGTTTAGATTAGATATTAAGAAGAATTTCTTTACTGAAAGAGTGGTTAGGTACTGGAATAGGCTGCCCAGGGAGGTGGTGGAGTCACCATCCCTGGAGGTTTTTAAGAAGAGGATAGATGTGTTTCTTCAGGGGATGATTTAGGGGTAAGAGTAGTGTAGGGCTATCGGTTGGACTAGATGATCTTGAGGGTCCTTTCCAACCTTAATGATTCTGTGATTCTGTAATGGTGCTCCCTGCAGTAATTGCCAAATTGGTTTTGTAGGTCATTGTTATGTGTGATGGGTCAGCAATTTATGTTAGGTAGCTTTGCTTTCATTAGTGAATACTCCTTGAGTCATTGAATCTTGACATCCTCCTCAGGACATGAGTATTTCAGTGTTTTTATTTGAAAGATGGTAATTTCCTGATATTTTCTCTCTAGAATTTTAACACATATGGTTTGCTCTTGAAACATTTTCTACGTCAATTAATTTTTTTATGGTAGTCAGAAGAAATGAATTTAGAATATATCTTGACAGGACAATATTTCTTATATCTGTCATACTTAAGATGGGAGAAAAGTATGTGTGTATGTACGTATGTATGTGTCTATCTATCTATCTATCTATCTTATCTACCAAGGATAGCCCACATAGAGAAAAGTGTAAAGACTCTGTTCAGACAGTGTTGTTACTAGTGATCTGGTGAAATAAAAAGCATCTTCAGTAAGCTGAAATATCTAGGCCTATATTCAACAAAGCCCTAAAATGCACACCTGCATGGAAGCATGTGTATGAATTCATCCCACTCGTATTTGATTTTGAGCATGAACTTCAGGGATTTGTGGAATTAGAGCTTTGGCACTGTGTATTCCCATGGAAATCTCACCATTAAAGTTCATCCTAACTTTGCCAAAATCTACAGATACACCTTCAGATACGATCTTAGAGTCTGCCTGCTTGCCTGTATGCATGACTTGTAAATCATGAGAATAAATCAGGACTTATTTGAAACATTAAGGCTTATCACTTTTACAGGCCTGACATGATTTTGCCACTAGAACAAGTAGTGGCAAATTTACTGATGACATGTCTTGTTTCAAGAAAAACACCAGCTATCAATTTCTAACTGATAGTTTAATATACTTCTTCATTACAACTAATTTTTCCACACAGTCCTTAGTGGTGTCTCTGTTACCTACAAATACTGAGGAAGCTATATTCTCTTACGTTGTGATTTCAGTTTTGTGAAAAATGTTATGATCTATTCTGGACATTTCTCCTGATAATATTTCACAGGAGATGGTGAGGAGCTACACTGCCTCGAAAAGAAAATCTCTGTAGGAAAGAGAATGTGCCTCATACATCTGTTGAAATGCCTGTACTTCTCTGAGGCATAGTCTGTCATATAGTAAGGAGATAGTAGATTTCTCCTTGTTCTTCAACCTTGCTTTGAAAGCAGAGACTGACTGAATTACGGTCCTATATTCCTCTGCTTCCTTTTATTGGTGGCTTCCAGTTATTGGCCAAGTCTCTGCACTCTCAGGTTGCAGAGAGTATGTCTGCCACAATCCTTTCTACATTGTGAAAAGATAGATTTCTGATGCATCCCCCAGTTTATTTGCTATGTGGGATCATTGCAGTCTGGCTCTACACATCTACAATGCTTTTAAAGTCTTACTTCCTTTGTAAGAAACCAGCCTTTTTGATATTTGAACACTATCATCCCCTGCCTGTGTCCATCAGGAATTTCTGTGGGTCAGAGGTGCTTAATGTCAGAAAAAAATGTTTAAATAGCCTTTGCATAGCATGAGTTTCTCAAAGGGGCTGTAGGTATTGGAGAGATGTAGCAGAATGTGTGAAAGAAGGAAGCCGAGAGCTCTTCAATGGCTGGAAATAGATATGAACAGCAATTTGACAAAACAGCTTAATGCTGAATCAGTTTTCCTACCATGCCCACAAAAAGCACGTGTCAATGATTGGAGGTACAGAGTCCACTGCTGAAGGCCCTGATCTCTAGCAGGTCTTCCACATTCTACATAGGTTTCAGAGCACCCAGGAAAGAGCAATGGATTTACAGCTCCTTTGGTGTGTGAAAATCTTGCTGTCTCTGACAGGCAGTTTGTGAGATAATCATGGATGGTTTTTGTGAATCATTTCCCCCAGTAACCCTGGAGCATTACTGTGTGTGGTTAATCGAGTGTTGTCATTTACTAGTCAGACATGTGGCAGTGTGCATTGCTGGAGTTACATTTGCTCATAAAACAGTAGTCTTCCTGTCATATATTTGCATAGGCTTAAATGGAATTAGCATGTATAATAACCTGTTTAGTGTGGGGCATCAAAGGTAAAGATCTACTCAGTGGGTGTTTCAGACACCTTACTGTTTGGTGAATTAGGTGTGATTTAAAGATTCAAGGAAGCTTTTTCTATTAAAATGTCTTCAGTTTTTCCCTAACAGTCTGAACTCTGGGATGCTTAGTTAATTTAAGTCTGTTATTTTTCACTGTCAGATAATAGCTGTCAACATCTTTAATGGGCTGCCTGAAACAAGCAGCTTTTTAGACATGTTGGTGATTTTCAGCATTAAATTGAGTTTTGTATGATTCTAGCAGCAGAACCTGAGCTTCCTGAATTCTGTCAAGAAGGAGAAATCAGCTACTTATTTTGGAACCCATATAAAAGACTTTAGGATTAAGAAGATAAATTGTGGACAGATGAATAGGATCCCTGTCTTTTTTGTACACTAAGTAGTCAGGAAAATACTAACTTCTTAGAATAATATTGTGCTTTCCGAATGCAGGTTTTGTAGCATTCTGCCCTCTTGTCCTGTACAGCCTCATGGCTTGTATAGTTCTTACTGTAGACCTTGCTAGGTCCTGTGTGTACAGAAGTTTCTGATTCATACCAGCACCGCCTGGTATGCTGGGTGCTGCTGCATGGGGTGAAGCCACAGCCCATTCCTACTGATTAGAGCAAGACTCTTTCTTAAGTTAGTTGAGAGTTTTGCCTCTCAGGTAGCTCTTTAGGGTTATAATGAAGTTACTCCCAATCTAAGCTAAATACAGTGAGCTCATGGAATAATTCTCTCCTGTAATCGGTAGATAGGAAATTTTGTAATAAAAATAAAACAGAAAAAAATGGAGAAAGAAGATTTCTCTGCTTCCAAAAGACAAACTGAATCCTTCCCAGAAATCTATTCAGTCATATATAAAATTTTAGCAAAAATAAATTTTCTTTAAAAATGCGGCAGGTAATTTTCTGTTCCTTTTGGTTGTGAGTCTTTTTGTATCAATCATAACTTTTAGAATTGGATGTTCTACGTTGGGATTCTTTTCTTGATGACTAACCTATTTTCTTGCATTAGCCCAGAATAGTACAACTAAGCACATGGAACTTGGCACATAGTTAGAATCAAGCATTTGCAGTTATAAAATACAGGCATTCTGGAAGGCACAAATATGCCAAAGGCCATATTTTCCTTTGGCCAAAGGACTTAAGCACAGAGTAGGCTTAGATTTATAGCTTAGATTTTCAGGTAGCATAAAGTACTATTTTGTTGTGTGAAAGAGATTCACTATAAAATTGCTTTGCAACAAGTGTTTGCTTGCTTAATAGTGAAAAGATAAGGAAGAAACTATTTTTTTTTCTCTTTCAAAATTAATCAAAATGTTGAAGTATTAATTGGAGTTATACTGGTTCATAAAACTGCCTTACAGGACAAGATATGTGGCTAAGAAAATCAGGCATCAGGTTTTGGAACAAAGTGCAGTAACCGCAGAGCATACCAAGTGTAATTATAAATACAAATGTCAGATGAAAAATAGTTTATCCAAGAACAGTATTTTAATACATTTGATTGGGTTGTCAGTCATTTCTTTGCCAGTTGTAAGAAAGGGTTTCTTTTGATTTCATCTGGAAATCATCCTCTCCCTAGAAATATGGGGCTTGGTAGCCTGCATTTCTATGTGGTAGTCTTAGTCAAAGAAGTGCTTAAAGCTCTCTAGAAAATCGCTAGTCACTTACTGTGGAGTAATGACAATGTCCTTCTTCTGCATATGAATGAACTGATGGTGAGAGTTTACAGATGCTGATTTTCAAAACATGTAAGTAAGTTTAGTGTATTCACATCAGGAGAATCGTGATTCAACAAGACAAGTAGTGTGTTCCTGTCTTTTACAGCAAAGGTAAACTCATTAAACAGGACTGCTATGCTTAGTGATAGGTATCTTTACTAGGCATGTTGAATTCTCTTGACTGGACTCCAATGATTATTTTCCTGGGGCTGCTAGAAAAATGATGAAAATTTCTGGGGAAAGTAAAAAGAATGCTCTGTAATTACTGAGGATCCATCTGTGTAATTATCTCAGAATAAATAGTTACATGAAGAAATAGATAATCTCTTATCGGAAGAAAAATGGTTACTCAGTGCTGAGGACCACCAAGTTTCAAAGAAGTAATATCAGACAATTTGTGACTCAGTGATGGCTGTTGCCTGTCCTTATGACAGTATGTGCTCTGTATAAGTATGTGAATTTCCAGTGTAAAGCCATGAGAAATTTTATTTCATAATATTTCACATAATAGGAATAAGTTCAAAGTCACAAATAAGTAATTCAGATATTTAGCAGGTACTAAAACACGATAAACTCTTATAAGAGTTGCATTTTATTTTCTCACAACTATAAAATTTAGTCAAAAAATGAAAGATAGTTTCATTTTAATAATTTTTGAGGTTTGCTTGTTATTTTATCATGCTATTTTTCATAAGAAAAATATCTTATTCAGGAGTACTGAGTATTGATCAAGCTATATCAGGACTAGGAGAAAATAGGCCTCTCTGGACATATCTTTTTCTGTTCCTTCTCTGTGGCTATGGCTTCCTGCAAGTCTTCCTTTAAACTATAGTGAAAATATGACCATATAGGCTACTCTAAAAGAAGCACAGTTGATGTTGTAACAGCAAGCTCTGTCAGGGACCAGAGTTAATGTTACAGAATTTCAAAACATTTTATAAGAATGAAACTTGAAACTTGGCTGGTATGTTAGCTGTAGCAAGAGTATTGTATGCAATCTGCCAGAGTGTAAATCTTCTGGACTCCAATTTTGGCATGATCTAATTCTAATTGAGTCTTGTTTTGTAACGTAACAGCTACTAAAAATGTGTGTGCTGTTTAGTTGAGTGACAAGAGGTGCAAGGATTGCTACCTAGAAATAAATCTGAGGCAAGTGTACTATATTCACTGGAGAGATTTAAAAGTATACACTGACTTGTAAAAATAATTTGATCTTTTTTTTCTGATAAGTGGTAGAAATTCTGGTCTGCTTATGAGATAATTTCAGGATCTTCACCTTTCAACTTCAGTATGTGAATAAATTCTGGAAAATTAAAGTTCTTGGAGATGTTAAAAAGGCCAATGCACTATACTCATGTACCTCAAACAGCAAAGACTGAATAAAATTGCATTAAAGAAACTGTTACAGGTGAGACAAGTAAAGGGGCAGATTGTGATGTTCCCTAAAAGCTCAGTGACAAAGCCTAATAATTTGTAATGAAATTTACACTTCTCTATTTAGCCATGGAAACCTGCAGGTAGTGCAGTTAGTTGAGAAGGTAATGAAATTGATGGGAGGGAACTCTTTAAAGTAGGTTGAGATGGAACAAAAATTCCTTTAATTTGCAACAGGTGAAATGCATAGGACTTGAAAACAGAAGAGTTACATAAATACATTGCCTGTTAATTTAGGATCAGTTTTTCCTTTGCTAAAAACTTCAAAGATTTCAGTCTTAACCTTCTGTGACAACTGCACCTACTGTATAAGCAGGTTTAACCTAGGACTGCATCTGTATTTGCAGTGTCATTCTCTTCTTCAATTGTAATATATTATTAATCTGCTGCTGGTGGTGTGCTCTGGGATGGTTCAAACTCCCCTTAACTTTCAGGGAACATGCAGTCTTGGAGTCAGATGTGGAAGAGTTGTGCACCTGCATAGTCAGGGTGTACTGAAGGATGCCTTTGCATGGTGTCTCCTGAGATGATAAAGTTCGTATACTGTCAGAAAAATTCATGTGAAAATCTTTACATTTGGTAGCCAAAGCAAAACCACTAATGTACTCAGGTATGTAGCTATGGAAAATAAGAATCACTACTTGCAAGGTCATGTCTTCCATGAGAGCATTACAGTGTTTCCAGTGTGTTTCCAGTTTTCCAGGCTTTTGAGTCTGACATGTGTGAGGCAATACACATTTGAATGCAGATGCACCTTAACTTAAGTTCAGTAATGAATAGATCTTTTATTTTCCATCTTGTATAAAGGTGCAAAGTCTAGCTTTGGAGCCAACTGCCACTAAAGTTCTGGAGGGATGAACATTTAAATTATTTTTAAATTAAACTTGGAATTCTCAGTGTTAGAAATTATTTGGCATATTATTAGAAATTATTTTATATATGGAGTTATGTAAGTGATGATTGCCTTTTACACTGATGTTCTGTTAGAAAGATGGCTCCTGCCTGTTAGGTAAAAGAAGGTTTAGAGGTGAGTAACTGTAAGTTGAAAGACAGAAAAGTAGCTGAGAATGCTGGAGAGCAAAATCATAGTGAAGTAGAGGTCTGCATTAATTTATTGATAGTGTTTATATTAATGAAAACCTGGTAAAATCACTTTAATCTTGTAATCCTCTATTGCTTTCATTCTGCTTAGTATTTAGTCCACTTTTAAGAGGCTGTGTGTATTTTCACGTGCTAGTGATAACATAGTAAGAGCACATGGAAGTCCTATAAAGATTGTAGGGGAAAAAACTCTCATGAGAAGAAAAACAGATGCAGAACTATAACCTTGCACCTGGAAATCTTTCACACGGCAGTTCTGTGCATTCCCAACCACCCCATAAGGACAGAAACAACACAAGCAGCTGATAATGTCATTGTGAGGAATGTGTTGACCATGGTGATGACAGGGTGATACATTTACCCAGGAGAGCACAAATGCACCTGTGAAATATTAGACTGTGCTTTTTTACTCAGATATTTTAGAAATATTTAAAAGTAAGCTACAAGAAGGAAGAAGAGGGCAGTTAAAAGAGGCTGGGAAGAGGTAAATGATAGACATTTGGGGAAAAGGAGAGTGTGCTTTCAGAACAGTCTCTTGCTGAGCTTTGGAAGCTTATTCCATTCTCATTAAGAACAGATCTTATGCAGGCAATCTTCTATCAATGAGACTAATTAAATACACTTGAATTAGTAAACAAGGAGCAAAACCTCCTAGTGTGTATTAAAAATACATAATACATATAATCAGTGATGTATAATACAGTCATGTATACTGAGAAAGTATAAGGGAACATTTCAGAAAGCTGACTGGGTTGCATGGAATGTGTATTTCTAATTTGTGTTTTGTGTTAACACACCAAATGGTACAGAAAACATTACATGCATGAAGAGCATCGAAACTGAAAGTAGTGTTGGTTTGGTATCATCTGGATTTCTTGAATCCCTGGAACGTTATCTTCAGCACTCACAAATAAGTACTGTTTGTGATTATATTTAAAGAGAACTCTGCATGGTAGTATTACTGTTTCCAAATGATCCCTTTCCATTTTGGATTTTCCCTGTGGAATGAAAGAAATAAGATGTTCTTGTGGGTTGGTTTGTTGTTTGGGTTTTTTGTTGTTTGGTTTTTTTGGGGCACTGTTTAATGTAGCCTTATGGAAAACTTAGCAAACCTTAAGGTGACTTGTAAGAGACACATGTGGATCAGGATGTTTTGTAGGAATGATTCTTCCCAGTTAGTTGCTGTTGTGTCTGGGAGATGCTGAAATACATTGGTCAGTTTACCTACTTCAACATTTTGTTGAAACTTGATGAAAATGTGTAATCTTCTACAAAGGCTGCTAAAAAGAATGTAATACCATCTGTATAAAATAGGGAGTGTGTTTTGTGTGGGCTTGTGAACAGATGCTAGCTGACATGTTTTAGCCAGAAACTATGAAATTAATGATAAGGTTTCCTGGGAAAAACTCTTCTCTAAGTATCTGAGGAAAGCAGTTCTGAGCTTAAAGTGTCCTCGCAGTCAATTGGATGAGAACTGATTTGGCCTGCCACCAGAAGTAGATTCTTCACTGGCAACATCTGAAAGGCAAGTGCTGAATAGAGAGTTTAATGCTGAAGCAAATAGCTGTAAGGAACACAGAGCCAGGTTTTCTAGCATGGAGAAAGTGACAGAGGATACCAGGAGGCAGAAATAGTAAAACACCTGGATGTAGAATACATTTATAGAGATGATAGATTGAATTTTCTTAATCTCTTTGTTGGAATCAACCTTAGGGAGAGAAAAATGCCTGGAAAATGGATTAATATTTTGGTGGTCTCTCTAACATTGCTTAGCTAGTGAAGTGGAGGAAATCAATATTAAATATATTTAGGAGTACATTATGCTGAGTTATGCTGACCTCATTAAATATATCACTAACAAATGGCTACAGTACAATCAGTGGCAGAAGAAAATTTGAATTCTAGTCTGCTGAAACTGTCTTTCATGGCAAGACATGAAGTAGCTTAATGTCCTGGTTTGGGTTAGAACTGAACTAATTCTGTTCAGTGATTTTACTTTTTAGTTGAAGCTCCTCTAAGAAACTGCACTTTCTGAAACTAGCAGCATGTTTTCATAGACACTGCCAGCTTCTAGCAGTGATAAGGCCTAATGTTTAGATTTACTACCAGGGATTGGTATGCAAAGCAAGTTCACTGCTTAATCTTGTGTCTCATGTTGGGGGGTGCAGGGTGAAGGCTGCATCTTCAGGGAGGAGCAGACAGGACAGGTGACCCCAAACTGACCAACTAAAAGTATTCCGTCCCATATATGTCATATTTGATATATAAACTGGGGATCAGTTCCCCCTTGCTGGATTGCTAGATTGTTCCTGATTGCTGGATTGTTCTCCTGCACTTCGGTGATCCCGAAGTTCTTGCATCCAGTACCAGGATCCAGTCCCTGAGCCTGAGTCATCTGCTGCTGAGGCCTTCTGCTGCAGTATCGGTGGTGATGTAGTTACCATCACGGGGGGTTTGGGTTCGGTATTGGGTTCTCTACATATTTGTATATATTTCATTTATCATTATTATTATTATTAAAGTAGTTTTAGTTTTATTTTCCAATCCACAAGTCTCTCTATCTCTCTTATCCCTTTTCCCTTCCTCTTTGGGGCCCGGGGGGGGTAATAAGGAGCATCTGTCATTGGGTTGGTGGTCGGCACTTCCTCAGGACAGGGCTGGTCAGAAGATTAGCTGCTGTCAGGTGAAGAAAGGGAAATAAACTAACTGAAATCTCAGTGCACCAGGAACTTAGTATATCGTCAGGCTTCCCAAGCAGCCCAGAGAAATGTGTTAAATTGGGTCTGGTCACACACTTCAAAACAGTGGAGGGGAAAGTCAGCGAAAATGCTCTCCAAGACTCATTTGCCTTGTGCTTCAGGATATTGGGTAGTCTGCATCCAGATAATGCCTGGGGACACTGGACACTGCTGCTGGCAAGCTTTACAGCTTTCCACAGAACTGAAAACTGCCTTGTAGCTTGCAGAGAAGGCAGCCATCTGTGGCTCAGAGAAATGCCATGAATGGGTTTAAAAAGAGGAAAACAAGAAGAAAGGTTTAAGGGACTAGTACAACTTAGAGTTCTAAATGAAATGAAAAAGGATGTGTTTTGGACTCCATTCCATTAATTTAAAACTGCACTAAGTGGATGTGGATGGTCTTCAGAAATGGGATGATACTACTGATACAGGAAGTAAGGTTTCCAAGTAGTACACGCCAGAGGAATGTGGGCTTAGGATAGAAAGAAATGCTTCCTGATGCATTCACATTCTAAAGAGAGGAGATTGAGTTTCCTACTCTCTGTAAGAAGATCAACACCTGAGAAAGATCTGTTAAGTCATGTATCACCACTGTCAACTTTCTACCAATCTTTCTGCAGCAATCCCCAGTCGTGGTGGGAGTCTGGTTAATTTTGCTTCAATTAATTAGGCATGTGCTGCTTTCATACTTGTAACACTTTCATACAGCCTGTGGTTTACTTTATTAGTTAGTGCTTTTTGGGTTGGTTGGTTGGTTGGTTTGTTTGAAGTGGTCTTTGAAGTTAAGGTATCTGAAAAAGCCAGTTTGCCTGCCTGGAATAAGATCTGTGCTGGGATAAGAACCAAGAGGTAATCTGTAAGGTTTCTGTCAACTGAGGGGAAAACTCCAAGTATTGGTAGAATGGTCAGTCTGCAATATCTTGAGTAATCTTATTGAGGGGAATGAAATCCCTTAGAGTTAGGAATTCAACAGTTGGCTGTTTTTTCTGAATAGGGCCTGGTAAGATTTCTTGAGTTACTATTTGGTCAGATTCATTCAACAAGATTCTAAGTTTCTCCTGAAGTAAGTACAATTTGAAAAATGTTGCAGTATCATGTTAGAATAGCATATAAAACTTGTTTGAAAAGTGTGTATGTGATAATAAATTGAACATTGCAGGCCTTGTTTCTTTAGGAATTGAGACTAAGAGTGTAAATTGTGTCAGTGCCTCCCCTAACAGCTCTTAAAGCCATTGGTTAATTTCAACCAAAGATGACAACGGAGGACAATCTTTAGCTACTTGATTTCTGTGAGCTTCGTGGAAATACAGTCCATGTCTCCTACTACCCTATCAGTGTTCTCACTAGGAAAATTTGGCAGTATCAGTTAAACCCTCATTACTTATCAGATAATGTGTAGGTGGCAGCAGCCCTGATTACTTCTGACAGATTAGTGCTTTTGGAGGCACGGGAGAATCCAGTTGTGAGTGCTAAAGCTATAAGAAATCAGTCTTTTCTAATTCTGGTGTCCATATTTCAAAACAGTTTTACCTGAGGCACCAGTATGAAGAAACCATAAAGGTGATTAATATTTTGTAATGAAGCTATTGGCATCTGAGAAGTTATTCACTTCTATAGACTCCTTACTAAAAATATTTAAGAACATGGAGGTGAATGTGAAATTTAATTTTGAATACATGTATTTGGATACTAGATCATTTGTCTAAATGAATTCATTAGTATTGATTGATCAACTGCCTTCCAAAGGGATAATCAAGAGGTAATCTTGTTGAAGACAAATGGACTACTTAGCATGACTCAAAATGTCGGAGGGCCAAATCTTGACTTGAGAGTGGAGAATAACCTTGTGGTTACATTGGGACTGTTAAAATGAGAAAAGCAAGAGGGACTCATGCCAAAAGGAAGTGAGTTTTTGCTAAGTCTCTAAGTCAGAGGAGCATGCAGCTGGTTGATCCAGCAGCTTTGCTTTAATAGTGCAGAAGGGAGAATGTGCATATGGGGAGAATCAGGTCCATTTTGGTATCGTGCAGCAATGAAAGATAAGGTCACTTGAGCTAAAGCTTCTAATTTATTCCTCATGTTGTTAGTTTTTAAATGCAAATGTTGTAAAGTTTTTTTGGCAAGTGTTGGAATGAACTATATGGAAAATTCCTAATAATGACCATTAATCAGCTTTCAGAAGAGTATTGCAAACTGTAATGGTCAGCTAAAAGATGATGATATTAAATTATAAACAGCATTTGGAAAATGTGCTGCTTCACATTATACTGGCATTTGTGAAAAAATTAGCTCTGAATACCAGCTGTGTATTTACTCTGTTTCATATCTGCAGTATCTTAATTTCCCTTTCAACTACCAGATATAAAATATGGTAAACTTGAACACAGAACTCTAATTATTGGGGCCCAGATCTTTAAAGACCTTTTTTTTAAAAAAAAAATAATTTTTACCATTAAAAATGGTAATAAACATTCTTAATATCTCATTTTATGAACTTATTTGAAGTTCAGATAATAATTATGGTATTTTCTAGGTATAAAATATATATATGATATATTCTATGATATAGTCTAGGAGATGAAATCATTGAGAGCAGCCCTGCAAAGAAGGACTTGGGGGTCATGGTGGATGAAAAGCTGGATATGACCCAGCAATGTGCACTTGCAGCTCAGAAAGCCAGCTGTATCCTGGGCTGCATCAGGAGAGGAATGACCAGTAGGTCAAGCAAGGTGATTCTGCCTCTCTACTTTGCCCTTGTGAGACCCCACCTGGAGTACTGCATCCAGTTCTGGGGTCCTCGGCGTAAGAAAGATGTGGACCTTTTAGGACAGGTCCAGAGGAGGGCCGTGAAGATCATCAGAGAGCTGGAGCACCTCCCCTGTGAGGACAGGCTGAGACAGTTGGAGTTGTTCAGCCTGGAGAAGAGAAGGCTTTGAGGGGACCTTATAGCGACCTTCCAATTCCTAAAGGGGGCCTATATTAAATGGGAGAGAGAGACTCTTTACCCAGGCAGAAACCAATAGGACAAAGGAGAATGGCTTCAAACTGGAGTGAGGATTTAGATTAGATCTTAGGAAAATATTCTTTACTCAGAGGGTGTTGAGTCACTGGAACAGGTTGCCCAGAAATGTTGTGGATGCCCCTTCCCTGTCAGTGTTCAAGGCCAGGTTGGATATGGCCCTGGGCAACCTGGGCTAGTGGGTGGCATCCCTGTCCCACGGCAGGAGGTTGGAGCTGGATGATCTTTAAGGTCCCTTCCAACCCAGGCCATTCTATGAATATTCTGGTGTCCAGAAAACAGTGGAAAGAATGCTTTGTGAAACAGTGGCACTCGATTCTCTCTGAACTGCTCTTTCTGTCTCTGAAGTTATACCATTTTGTAAAAACAGGATTTTTGAACAATGGTATGAAACTTACTGGGCTCAGTATATGACCGAGCTGCTAAGGAGACCAGGCTCTAGAATGGGAAGCTCCTAGATCCCAGGAACATTTGACTCGGGCAATAAAGGAGACCTGGAACCTCTCTGTGGAGACAAAATACATGTTTAGTCCACCTGATAGTGGCAGTGGTGCTTGTCTGCACAAGACTTCTGCAGAGAGATTACTGTTTGCTTACAGCTAGCTTTGCATTTTCTGTTGCTCACTTTATGTTGGGGGTAGAATATAGATGACTCATACATAAAATATCTATAGCTAAATATCTGAGTGCCAAGGATTTTATTCTCTACAGACCTTAAAATGCTACTTCAGAGCTAGCACAATAGAATAAATAGCTTTTCAAGTTGCATACAGTGGCAGCTGAAGCTGACTGCTTCTCTTACCCATAACTTTGTTTGCCTCGAGCCGAGCAAAATCTACTGATGCCAGGCAGATCCATTCTACAGGGATAAACTGCAAACAAATTGACTGGGATTCAAGGAATGTGAGGTTTTTAAGTGACTTTTTCAGCATCAAGTACGGTGGCCTTGGCAGGTGAATAACCTTCTTTTGTAGATGAAAAAATTGTGACCTGGAGAAGCAAGTGACAGTTACATCCTTTGTGCAAGTTATAAAAAGAAATTTGATCTACATAAACATTTATAAAATAAATGAAAGTTACTGTCAATATCACTGCAGCATTTCCATCTGAAATTATTCCAGAGAGTTTGTGATGCAAAGATTTAAAACAGTTGTATTTCAGAGCTGCTTCTTGTGCTTTGTGATGGTAGAGATCCCTTCCTTCTTTCCATCCTCCTCTGTCCCTTCACTACCATGTCCCAGCTCCCCACGCCCCCAAAGAATTAGAATTAGTTCTCCATCTGAGAGGAGATGCACCAGGTTCTTTTTTCACCTGCAGCCAGGGTGCTTTGGTTGTGCATGTGTTTGCATTTCTCCCATCAATGATCACTTTTTTTCTGAAGTGACCTGTGCAGTGCATGACATTTATGGTCACCTGTACTTCTATTATGTATTAGTGTTATCATGCAAGCTCACTCTATCTCTGTCAGAGGAAGAACGGCTTCTATGGACAGGCCTACAGTATTATCTTTGAACATATGTTCTCCATTAAGTGAGATGAGGAAAGTCACTTAGTTTTCCATTTGGAAGTTAAAATGGAGGGCTTGTCTAAAAACATTGCAGTAAATTGGAGGTTTATTTTAACAGTATGTCAACATTATTAACTTGAAAATATAAACTAAATTGATAGATTTCCTTTAATTACCTCATCTTGAAATCTGTTCACAACAAACAAACAGTTAAAAAATTATTTCATCTGCCCTCAAATGAGAAAATTAGAGGAAAGCATGCAACACTACTTTACTAAATGTGGCTGTTATTATGGTGAGTTTTAGATAAACTATGTAATGTGTTTGGCCCATTCTATTTCTTCCTGCTCAGAAGTAATAACAATTGTTTGTGTCCAGGTCCTGGGCTTATTCTACAAATGTGCAAACATTGGGCTATAGTTTCAGTATAGACAACATACTGAGTTGTGGTGAGGCTAGCTTTTTGCTATGACCAGTTTGTAACACATTATGTGACTGGGATCTGGGAACACACAGTGTCACTTAACTGCACTGGCTGCTTAAGATGACTATGTGAATGCTTTGTGGGTGAAATCCATTATACAAATATCTATGAGACTTCCTTGCTCTTAGGCATTATTCTAAGGATTTTAATGATGTATATGCCAAGAAAGCCAATTTGCTTTAGCATTCCACATAATCATAGACTTTTCAACAGCATTCACTCGGCACTAGTTATGTATATCCTACCCTTTCAGACTGAAGAGCTAAAATTAAGGGCCTTCTAGATTACCCTATTGCAGAGGAGAAACTGGGGATTTCTAGAGAAACTGAGCTGTGTTAGTGTGGTTAATGAGAAACGTGTGCCAAGTCTGACTTTCTTCAAAGCAGCACATAAACAGAGACAGTTTCACAATTTGTTGCAGAAGAGCTGAACTGTCCTCCTGAACTGTTCTGGCATTCTTGAGAATTTTATTCTAAATTGCAAGCTTTCTTTTTTCTAGGGCTTGAAAATGAAACAAAATGGTATATGAACAAACCAGCAGCACATCTAGGATGAATCCACAGAGACTAGAGTTAATGGCCTGCAATTCTTCTAAATATATGGTACTCCCAATACAAACTACATTTAAAAAGCACAATCTGATTTTAGCAAATGCTGCAGCACTGTGTGTAGCTGGAAAGGTTGTGTTGTGCTGTGGGATTAGAATTAAGGATTCTCTTGCATTTTGATGTTTTCAAAGCTACTCAGTTGCCGTCATTAGGTTTTTCCTTCTTCAGTTACTGATTGCTTTTGCAGCAGCAGGAACAACATGGCACAGATTCTATGCTTTTTGCTGGTGCAAGCATAAACCTGATTCTGTCCTTAATCATTAAGACGCTTTATTGTTGCTGTTTGTGTGTTTTAGTAAAAATCTCTTATAGTAAGCAATATACTATCTAACATTCTGAATGACTTTTCTAGTCAGTCCCTTCCTGGGCACAGGGAGGAGGTTGAGGAAGAAAGGTTTAAGTATACCTGCAGTCATGCAGAAGCATATAAAATGCTGCCAGCTGCAACAGATGTGTCTTACACCTGCTAAGCTCTTGCTAGCAAGCTGGCCTGGCACCCTCTGGTTGTAAAGCAGGCAGGAGTACAGTCTGATCACATTCTAATTTTATTTTTAGACAATCTTAGGTTTTATGGGACATGTTTACTAAGTGAATGTCATAGAATCATTAAGATTGGAAGAGACCTAAGATCATCGAGTCCAACCATCAAACTATCACCACCATGCACTAAGTAAAACATCTGTATGTTTTTTGAACACCTGATCAAGCTGAGTGTTCTGTTACCTTTGCAGAGCAAAGGTCTCTTGTATCCAGACTTGTGATGTGAAAGACAAAAATCATATCAATGGGAACACTTCACATACTCCACATTATTTGGAAGTTGTGTGGGTTCTATATGTATGTCTTCACACGTGCATATGTGCCAACCTCTTCCCAGAAAACTAGGGGGAGAGGTGCTCTGGTCCATAACATATTTTTTTTTTTTTTAGGTTTCAAAGTCTTTGTTTGAAAAAGAGTGGTAAGACCTGAAAAGAAAACACGATGCTTTTGAATACAGTTGTAGAAGGTATCATCACTAGATCACTTGCTTGCTGGAAGGAGAGCAGAAAATGGAAGAGATTAAGTATGGATAGGCCTGAGAGAATAACCTGGAAAGGTGGAGGGAAGCACTTGCATGTGAAATGATCTGACTGGATATCTTTGTTTCATTTCCTTTTGAAGAAAACATTTTTCATATAGTTTGACACTTCTGGCATTTTCCTCTTTCTTTCAGACTGTTCTTAATTTCTCATGGCAAAAATGAAGTTTTTTATTAGATGGAGTGACTTTTAATTAATGGTTGTCTTTTGTGAAAGCAGCCTGAGGTGTACTGGAAAAACATACCAGGCTCATTCAAGTCAACAGACCTACTGTGTGACCAGCTGCCAAAAGTTTAACTATGGAGTCAAAGTGAAGGCCTATAATCAATCTAGAAAAATATATAGCTGGGCAGAGGGAAAAGTGCTTCGATTTTGATTCTTAGATAGTGATTTGAAGGACACAGAGAAGATTCACATGAAAAGAATTGGTTTTGTTTCCCTCTTCTAAAGCTAAAGGAGCTGCGTTTAACACTGGTGAAGGATTTTCTCTGAGATGTTCACGCAGCTCTGGTGGTGACAGTATCTTGGCTTCAGTTCTGAATTTTGTTCTAAATTTAGGATTCCTCTTTGCCTCTCTCTTGGAAATGTAGTTGTTCCCTTCCCTGCTTGGTATCAGTAACAGTCTGCCTCCCTTTTAGCATTATTTCTGCATTCAATACTTGCACAGTGTGTGAATCTCTTTAGATCTTCTGTGACTATCACCATGTTGTGGACATATATTATGTTTGCTTTCACAGAAGCAATTTACAATAGATGAATAGATGTTGACAGTTCTGGGCAGCCAAAGAAAAGTTGTATCACAACAGACGTAGTTCTGAATCAAAGAAATATTGTCCTTACTGCCTCCTACCACGTTTCCAAAACTGTTTTGTTTGAGTTATCTATGTTTCCTATCTTTTCTTGGCAAAAAGTAAACAAAAATCAAACAGAAGCCTGTCAGGAGGTCATGCCTGAAGGACATATTAGTATTTTTGAATTTCTCTCTTCATCAGGTCTCTTGTTAACATGCTACCACAGATTTATATGTAGCTGCATCAGCATTGCTAGCAATGCTGTTGTGTGAAATGGCTTGTCTGCCATCAAAAATTATGAAGAGACAGCAGGCAGCAAGACAATAGATCAGCCAGAGCCTCTACAGATGTTTTGAATCTGATCCTCTATTATTTATACAGTGTCATAGGTATGCATGTTGTTTTATAGATGTATAAAACATGAGAATTTCCTGTCCTGAGGGGCTTACAACATGCAAGATTGTAAATTAAATGCTGCAAGATTTCTGGTCATGCTATTTAGTGCCCAGTGTGTATAGCTTACAGCAAGTGCAATATGGAACATACCCACTTATTGCTAGCTGCATGTGTAAGAGGGAGAAACACGTTTAAGTGATGTGCAGTCAATTGTGAGTGAGAGAACTGGTAATAGATTTTCGGGTCCTTTCACACTGGTTTAAGCCTACCTCAGCTCAGCAAGACCAGTGATCTTCTTTGGGTCAAACCACATTTTGTTAAACAAGAGGACTTTCAGAAATCTGAAGCATGTGTAGTCCCCAGTTAAGACAGGGTGTGTGTGTGTGCCTGTTAGTAAACTGTGTGCTGCAGAGTGATCCAAAGGCAGCAGTCTCTGCTTCTTTAGCTCAGGTGTAGAAGCAATCATTCCTTAGAGTCTTTGTCAGTCTAGGGGAACATGGATCTAGGTAATGGGTACTGAGAGGAGCTGGATGCACTTTTGCTACAGCCAAACATCAATAATTAAGAAAAATTAGAGAACAAGAAAGAAAAGAATAATTTTATGATGTGGGTAAAAATGTATGGATGTCCTAAAAGTTCGGAAATCCACATGACATTGTATAGGTCATGTTTCTTCGTGTCTGAAAGCAATTGAACGTTTCTGACTTAGTGAGATGCTCTTCAGCTTTGTAAATTCACCACGTTCTTTTCTTTCTGCATATGACCCAAGCATGCAAAGGTTATTGCATGTTTTTACAGACTTACAGATTGAATTTAGAGATTTTTTCAGAGAATTCCAGTATATGAGCAGAGTTGGGTTTTGATTTTGTAAAATTACTTGCTGTAGCAGAGCTCAGAAACATGCTTACCTTTTCTGTTTCCACTGTGTATGCACATGTCCTCAGGTAGAGCAGTGCAGAGTGAATTTAAAAACTGTGGAGGAGAAAAGAGACAAATAATTATCTTACTAATGAAATAAGATGAGCATTTCAGAAGCCTTTTCATAAGTCTGTATAAAACATCGACATACTTCTGCTAGTGTTTATCAACTACTGTTCTGGTAGTATCCTTACCTTCAGAATATGTCTGATGAAAATTTGTGAACTTTGCAGTGTAGTCTTCCCACTTTGTGCCATTCAATATTGACTGGAAAATTTGACTGTGAAGTTTATTCTTCCTTTAATATAAATGATGTTGCATGTTAGGACAGCAATCTGAGAAGCAATTTTATGGCCTCTAATACTTGGTTAAGAAGTTCTTGACAATCGACAGATAAGGATAATTTTTCTAGTTCTGAATTCTGAACCTAGGAAGTGATAGTATTGACCTCATTAGCTTACTTCAAGCACAATTCCATTTTTTCTTCACTACTTAGGAGTGATTTATGTCCTTCAAAATGTCTCCACATGATACAGACTTTGAATTTTTCTTCAGTTATTTTTGATTTGTGGGGTCATAAAAATTGTTGCCCGATATCTTTGACTATATAAGTACCTCTCCCACCCCATCTTCAATTCTGTTTTCCTTCTCCCATGTTAGTCTTCAGTTTTGAGATTTGAGAACAACTTTAGGACAGAGGGAAAGGCATTCCAAGAGGAAGAAATCTGGAAGTTGGAGGCTCAGAAAAAGAGTTAAGTGGGGATTTTCCTTGCTGTAAGATTTATTGAGCAGAAGCCAGACACATGAGAGCTAGAGAAGAGGAATTGCTGAAGTTGTTTCTCCGTGTGTTGCAGTCTGGGGGAGGAAAGATGAGTGGAGCTAAAACAGGGCACGACTCCAGGGAGAGAGCCTTTTATGACAGCTTTCCGGGAGAGTGGAAACGAGGAGAAAAGATGGCCAGAAGAATGTGCATGAAACATGTTTGTTTTACTTAGCTCAGACTGCTTCTAAAAATTTTTAAACTAGGTTAATTAGCACTTGCAAAATGATGCTCTAATATGTTGAAGTGCTTCCTGTCTTTGGGCTAGTTCCTTTAGAATTAACCAGTTCCAGGCTGATATTGCCAGGTTTCTAGCCTTAACCTGAAACTGAGTTAATAGGCTCACACCCCTTTAAAACACCTCTGTGTCCCCTGTCTGAAATTCAGTGAGCTTCCAATTTTTACCTCCTCTTTTCCCATTAAAACAGGTACAGTGACAAATGGCAAGAATACTCAAAGATGTGAAGTGACTTCTGCACAAAACCGAGCTGATTAACTTCATGCTTGCCCTACTCTTGTGCTCTTTTTCCACATACCTGCTACTGGCTGTTGTCGCAGGAAGCCTGGCTCAGTGTAGCCATTCATATGGCTCAGTAGGTCATATGCACTAAATACAGTATAGATTTATTTTTGGCATCTCCTGAAGTGTGTAAATACTTTGGATGCTCTAGTGAATCTAGTTGAATAGCGAAGTGGTTTTACTCTATCTCATAGCTTCTATGTTTTTAAGCTGTAAGAGAGTAATTGCTAAAATCTAAGGCTATTCAGACAAAATTCATCACTGAAAAGAAGGTTTTGCATGAGAATCTGCATGGTACATGTTTGACTTGGTGTCTAAGTAAGCTTCAAATGTATATCCAAGTGTTAAGATGCTGGCAGAGATTCAAATAAGCTAAATTCGAACTTCAGCCGTTACTTCAACACACAGGGCATGTTTTTTGCCTAATTCATGTTTACTTCTAACAGTGGCAAGCTGCGTTGACCTGAAGTCTAACTGTGGAGCAGTTGCAGGAAAAGCTGTAGTCCTTTTGTTCTGGAGTCTTCCATACTGCTGATGTTTTGTTGTTCAAAGGAACAGCAGACTTAAGTTACTGTGAGGATTCTGAGCTCCTTAGGAAATTCAATGAGCTCTTGTTCTTTTTTCAAGAACAATTTTGTTCTTCTATCTGTAGGCTCTGAGAACGATGTAGGGCCATTGAGTATGTTGTCACCTCTGGACCTGATTTTTTGTGGACATAGTTTACCATACACCAAAGTACTTGAGTGTACCCATGTTTGTATTCTGAGATTGGACTCAGATGAAAGTTAGTTCTGCAAATGTAAATCATGACAGTAACACTGTCTAACTTCAGCCACTTAATTTCAGGGGTTACTTTTCTCTTTAAACTGGGGGACAGAGACTCCTGCAGAGCTTTTTGCTGTGAACCATCTTTCAGAGGAGATTCTCTGGAGTGGGACTTCACTCTAAGAAGTGTTTCACCTACTCCAACTTTCTATGTTTGATTTTAATAGCATCCCTTTCCTTCTTAAAGCTGCTCTTCCTTCCCTTACCCTCAGCAGCTAGCTGGGAGTGAACATAACCAGGGGACAAGAAAATTTGTTCCAAGAGATCTTAACCCTTTGTTTTTCCCTTCTCATTGCAGTGCTGGAACACAGAATTAATTCTGTGAGCAGCAGGAAGATTTACTCATGGCAGTAGCATTCAGTGGTTAGGCCGTCTGACAAGGCATGAACTCTGTCTGAAGCTTCTCTTGGGATGGCATTAATCATAATGTGCCTTTCCCCTGTGGCTTCCCTCTGATAATGGGCAAGTTCAGTTTGACTGAAATTGCCCAATGGCTACAGAAGTTACTTGGACTCCTCCTATGTATCTATGTGCACTTCTGCAGGAATATCACAAAATTTTTCTTTCCTTAAAAATTAAAGTTAAAATCCCAACTAGTAGGAAGCTGTATGGTAACTGGATGTTTTTAATGAAAACCTTACTACTGTATAACTAAAAAATATGCTGTTGTAGCAGATTGCACCATAGTTCAACTAACATTAACATGTAGTGCACAGAATTGGAAATGTGTGTTATAGAAATTTTTCTTGTTTTTCTAATGGGAAGAGGAAAACATCCTGAACCATTTCTTATTAGGTGCAGTAATCTTAATATCACATCTGAACCTAAATTTAAAACCCTAAAGCCAGAAGGAGGAAAGAGGGAATATGAAAGATACAGAACAAAATTTAGAGCACTAGGCAGTCAGAATGGTGGCACTTGGACATGTCCATGGTGTATAAATACTTGCAGAGTTGTTTCCACTTGTGGAATTGCAGAGGATGCTTTAACTGAAGGCAATGATAAGGGCACTCATAGCTTCAGAAGGCATGTAGTTCATCACCTACTATGGGAAAGCTTGGTATCAGTAGAGAAAAATAGATGTTTCAATTGTATTTTGGACTGGGACATTCTGTTCCGTGATAGAATACAGTTCAGCACACTGCGAGATCACAGTATTAAGATAATCTGGGCTGTTGTTTTGGCTGCAGTCTGGTGCAGACTCCTCTCTATTTGAGACAGCTGGAGAATTGAAAACAAGTAGCTCCTATAATTTTTCCTAAACAAAAAAAAGCAATGCTTGCACTGTGGTTGGTTGCTGTAAAGTAAGAAAAAAGATGAAAAATTAATCCTTAGAAAAGCAAGGTTCACAAAATGTCTGAAGTGTTAAATATTCAAATCTATTATCTCAATGCCCATGCCATTATCAGCCATGGGAATTTCAAGTAGATAGTGAAGAGGAACATATGTTATTTATTTGTTTGTTTGCCTTGAAATGTCAAAATTAAAGAGGAAGAACATTAAGGATTCCAAAAAAAAAAAAGAGCACATAAATCTGAGTTGGTGAAGGAAGTGGGGCAAAAGTGAAGGAAGAGTGAGACAGTTCCTCTGTGGAATGTGTGTCATTATATACATGTATTATAGGAGTAAAGTGTAATCTGTTGTGCGTGAGTCTTCATTTTAATAGGATTTGAGTAACAAATGGAATTGGGGCTTGTGACAGATGCACTTACACTTCTTCTTTCCCTATGTTTTCCAAGCCCTTTAGAGTCACTTCTAGATAGTAGGTGTTTCCTGCAATTCCATTAACGTTTCTTGCATTTTCCTCCCCATTACATACTGCCAGGTTAATTCTGAGGTGATTGCTGCCTCCAGTCGCTTAGCCTGACACAACGGGAATGCAATAGTAGTAAGCAGTTTTACACAGTAAACATAGCCTTCCATTAGTTGAAACTGTGAGAGCCAGTAAATGCCCACATGTCCTTAACCAGTGTAGAGTCTTGTCTGTCTTTTCAGCTTTCCTCTTGGAAATATCAAAATTTATACTGGACTTTGTGAATTATCATCTTTCTAGTGACCGTGACCGTTAACAATTTGTTATTTCAAGAGAGAATGACATGGCATTCAGATAGCTTATTAAGGTAACTCCTAAAATCTCCATAAAAACTTTTATATTATATAGTATGCCTGCTAGCACAGGCAGGGTTGCAAAATTAAGTTCTTTGAAAGTTAAAAAGTGACCAGATGACCTTAAAATATAATGAGTGTGTGTTCTTTTCACAAATTTTGATAAATTGTACCTCTGAACTCTGCCTGCAGGTATTATACACTTCAGGTATATAATAGATAAATGTTTTCGCCTTGTCAGATCTGGTAAGGCAGCTTTAATTCATGCCCTAATTGTAAGATAGACTTTCTCAAAAATACACATAAATAAATGTAAGGAAAACCCACCCAGAGTGGGCTTCTGCAGTACGGTTGTAGTCATAGTTAAGCAGTAAGTCACAGGAAGACCTTTTTAGGTGTTGGATACAAGAGGGGACGCTTAGCAGACTAAGTACTTTAGCGTATTGCTGTTTGCTAACACTATGCTCAATTTTTAGTTGAACAAGGCTGGATAAGAGACTCTGTGATGCTAATTTGAGCTCAATATTATTTGAATCATCAAAGCTGTTCTAAAACCAAACCAACCTCAACAAATGGCTTACTCTTGCTCGTATATGGGAGGGGAGAGGCAAGAAAAAGCCCTGTTCATCTAATTACGAATTCATTGTTATTCTTTTGCACAATTGCACAGCAGGATTGAAGGCTTTAATTCATTTGCTAAACCAGACTCAGTTATTGGGGGAAAGAGCCTGCATACAATTCCCTTAAAGCATGTGCGTATGAATTAGTATGAATTATTGACTCAAAGAATAACTATGGTTCTCACTCTGCACACTGACAAAATTCCCAGTGCTGGGTAAGGTATACTGCCTTTCATGCAGCAGCTTGGGGTTTGTGTGTCCAGCTCTACTCTGAAACTTAGTTCTCAAACAAGACAATAAATAATTTCTTCGAGAACTTCTTCTTTGGTTGCCAAAATTAGGACAGTGTGGTTGACAAGCAGATACATTGGCTATTGTAAATTTTTATTTCCATTCTAAAAATATTTCTTGTTTAGCTTTAGCAACATTAGCAATGAAATAACAGGCCAAGGGTAAAACGATTGACTGCTGAATGTACTGATAAGAGTTTTGTATACATTTTGCCACTGAAATTTGCTAGCTCAGACATCTGGCAGAAGATAACCTGAAGGGAGACATCTGTGTCACCTTATGCACTCTATCATAATTGTCATGTGCTTAAATTTTTTTTTCCCCATAAACTTGTATGCTATGGTGTGTGGATGGTTTTAAGGAATTTTCTGTAAGTTCTCCATAGTAGGAATTGTTCTGTCTCAGTTGTCTTGCAGATGTGATGAATACTGCCTGTGTCTTCAAGGCACAAATAAATGCTGCAGGGAAAGATGAGGAATACAAGGAGTTTAGGTTAACTACATCAGATGATTAGACCAGCTAATTTAGGTGTGTAAATTAATTGAAGTGCCTTTGTGAAAATTAATGAAAGCAGTTCTCAGTCAAGCCATCCCACCAGCATCAGTACAAATAAATCCTGATTTCTTACAGATTTGTCAGAGTATCTTGGTGTCCAGGAAGATGTGAGGTCCAGCTGAAGCTTTTTTGCAGATAGGGCAATTTCAACACCTGTGCTATGCATGAATTTTCTGGTGTCTCAAATGCTGGGACACAATTTACAGCCTTTCTCTCTCTGTTGAAGTGTTGCTACTCTCCCTCCTCAGCTTAACTATGTAATATAATCATGTCTGATGAAAATCACTGTCTTTGAGGAAATTAGCCTATTGATTCAGAAATTATGAATGTGTGAGAGAGAGAGGATGTAATGATTATTTCTTTGGGGAACCTTGGCATAAAAAGTTATGAGGCAGTGAAGATCCATATAAAGATAATAATTTTTAGTGTGGTATTATATAAGAATTCTGTTTTTCTTTATTCCTTTATGAAGGCTGGTTTGGACTTGCTTTTTTGTACTAAGTTTCTGTTCTGGTCTTTGTCTTTGTAAATCACCTTTGAAACACTTTGCATGTAGTGGAAGCTGGAATGTATTTTAGGATATGGTTATAGTGTGAAAATTGTGTGCTTGCATTCTTGTCATAAGGTTTAGCTCTACAGATGAGGCTCAGACCGGTGCAGGTTCTGCTGGATGTTGCAACCAGCCTATGTTCTTATGAAAGAGAGAATACAGGATGGAGATATATATCTATGTCTCTGTGTATGTAAAGTTAAGCAGAAATTTAAGCACACAGAAGAGGAAGGAAGTAAAACTAGACAAGAAAATTAGTTCCAAAGGTAAAGGAAATAAGTTGTAGCCATGGAGTACTGTTAGGTACAGTGAAGAACTATGAAACTTAAAACATTTGGGGTTTTTTGGGATTATGATACAGGCTTTTCTCCTTGCCTGTTGCTTTGAAGAGCTTTTTCCTGAACACTCTTGAGCATTTTCCACTTGTTAGTAAATATTCAACAAATCATAATTAAAGTATGCTAATGAATCAGTCCCAAATCACAACAAAAGTCTCTACCTCTAAGCCAAATCATCCCTTCCGTTCCAAATGTTTCCTAAAGCTTGTAGGTCTGAATTAAAATCTGGGTGAGGAAACATAAAATAAGGAGAGGAAAGGCAGGGGAAATACCATCTCCTGCTTTGTTTACAGTAAATTAATTAGCATAATATGTAAGATAAGACAGAAAGGCAAGTTCTTCCCATTTACACTGGAAACTCAGAATAGAAACCTCCTAAGGAGGAACTTTACTTCAATTCATGCTGATAATTAACACTCAGGTTTTTCTGTTTGTTGGAAACTTATCTCCTCCAGAGTTGCATTAATCTTTCACTGAATTTTTGCTTCAGTAAGTCCTTTAATAAGAAAGAGAAAATAGGAAACATTTTTTTAGTTATAATGTATCTGGAACAGCAACAATTATGCCACAGAAAAACCTTAAGTCTCAATAATATGAATAACTGTATGAAGGCATTCTTAACATTGCTGAAGTTAATTGTCATTCAAGAGCCCAATGTTAGCCAAGCAAAAAGGAAATATGCAGCTTTGTGTGGGAAGAGTGTATCAAAACAATCATGCAGTAGAAGAACCTGACTAGATGTTATGTTAGTCAGTGCTGATGTTTCTACTTCTGAAGGCTAACTATGAGCAAAAAGTGATAGGGCAGAACCATATTCAAAATCCAGTTTCCCTTTGTTCTCCCTTCATTTGTAGGATGGGGTGCTGTGCTGCTGATGTATACTAAATTTACTTCAACAGTGGGAAGCAGTCATTCATGTTAGATGAGTTTAGAACTTTGTACTAATTAAGTGTCTTTTTGGGTCAAAATCTTAACTTCCTTTCTCTTGCAGTACTGGAGCTGAGAATTAGAACTCAGTATTTACTTAGGTTGGAGGGGTTTTGTTAAGAAAATAACCAAACTTCTAAAATTTTGTTTAGGGAAGACAGAAAGAGTGGTGAAGTTAATTTTGTATTTTATTTCCATGTGTCTTCCCTGCAGGCAGGACTGGAGTGCCTTGCTTGGGATATACTTACACTTAAACCGTCTCAGTTTGTTGCTATTTGGTCTAGACTTGTCATAGACTTTGGTACTCATGAGAAGCTATTTGACTAGCCCTTGTGTCTCTCTTCTGCCCAGATGAATTGGTTTTGGGAAGGAAGTTCTTGTGCTTCATAATCTCCAGTGCATCACTTAGTTGCATGTGCTGGATTTAGATCACTGATTAATCTTGAGGACTGAGGCTTTGAATTTGGTTCACTATGCTATGTAAAGCCAGGATGCATAGTGGGGCACATATATACACCTCTGCTGTTGGGGAGATGAGCAGCAGCATTTGTTTGTATCTCTTGTTTCTTAAGGGCTTTATGTTCGGGTACACAGTGCTGTTGTAGTCTCAGTCACACTTTAGTTCCTGTTGGGTTTACTGTGTAAATAATTGTAAGAATGAAGCTTATAGTTGATAAGAAGTCTACTCTTCCAAGTAGTTGAAAATGAGTTGAAGATGAACAACATGAAGTCCACCATAATTCTGAATGAGAGTACCCAGAGAAGGATTTAATGGTTTAAGTATTCCATTAGACTAATTTGGATTTCTGAGTGTGCTTAGATAATCAAGCCTTCCAACATATGCTCTGAAATAATTTCCTACAGACTTCAGTAGTGTGGAGGATTGTAACTTGAAGATGTTTATACTTTTTATTTCTTGTATCTCTTAACTACACTACCAAGTACATTCTGATACTGTAGTTACTCCTTTGCTCATTGCCATGTGATTTATCTTTGCAGTTGTATTTTGGGTGACCAGAGATATGAATAAGCTCCAGCAGTTTTGGTGGCCTCAAAACTCTGGTCTTAGTGCTACAGCTTTCCCTGAAGCTTATGTTACTTTAATCAGAATGCCATTAGTTTGCCACTGTAACAGCTCAACTGTGGTATAAATGCTTTTGCTGTACCAAAAAGTTACTTTTATAACATTTCTCTCTCTTCAGATGCTGTTATCTGACAGACAGCACCTTGGACTGTTGAACAAGTATGCTCCCCTGTTTGTAGTAGTTGTTTCCCATTGATATTGTCAGGGACATAAAGTGAGAGACACATGAAGAAAGATCTTTTTTTGTGCTACTAAATGTTAGTGCCCAAGGTAATGATCAGTAGGTTTCTAGGGTTTTAGCCAATTGTTTGGCTGTGATTCAAAGACTTGAGCTATGTGTTTTGGAAATACAGTTCTGTAGCAAGCATGTGGTAAAAACAATCTGTTTTCTAGCCCTGGTGCAGAGAAGGGAAATGAGTGGCAATGGCTTATTCTACCTGACATGTTTACATGTAAATTCTACCATGCTAGTTCACATATAGGACTACTCATGGAGGCATCTTTTGGATCGTTTCAAAAGATCAACATGATTTCCCAAAGTATAGAACTATTTATTTGTTCTCTGGAGTGCTTTGATATGTTTATGAAGGACCAACATACATGTTCTGACAGCCAAGGAAAGTTCTCCCCGAAGAGGCCAACAGCTGAGCTAAAGATTGTAGCTGATATGGGAGAGTCACTGATGTGGCAGTACTGTGGCTGTTAATGACAGGTTTACTGCTGTTCTTGCTGCCCTGAAGGATATTTTGCTGAAGGTAGGAATATAGTGCAGGCAATGAGAACTAGAGGGCTACTGATTCAGATTGCTGGCTTTGCTTGTAATACTGCTTGGCATAGCTTGTAAGGAGATCTTTTGTATAACCTGAAGTTTGTCACTGTCAGCTCAGCTGCAGGCATCTCCCTTGTCTCTCTGACTGCAGTTCTTTATTTGGTATATGAAGAGCGTAGATTTGCATTATGGGCTAGGAGGGCTGAAGATCTGGGTCTTAGGGCAGGTGGAGAGAACTTCACAGTGCCAGCAGCAAGGAATTATTATCCAGGCTTCATAATCTGAAACATCAGATAAATATTCACTGCATTATGTTGTTCTCTAGAAAGAAAAAAAGATTTGATTGAGACATTTTTGGGCCAGCGGAGGTACATTCAACATGCCTTTAAAATGTTGGCCCAAATGCTCATCTTCTCCAGAATCTGAAATGCGGCTGTGTGTGTAGACAGAGGGGGGTAGGTGGTTGGGTGGGTAAGGGTGCTGGTTTGACTCACAGAAATAAATGTTTGTTTGTAAGCAGTGCTTTTTTGGAGTGATAGCATTTTTGAAAATTAATCCTTGAGGGACTGCCAATGGCCCATTTGTTCAAAAACCTTAAGAGCTTTAAATGAATTGCAAAAAGAAGGAAGCCATTTGATGCTGAATGAAGTTTGTCAAGATACTGTCAATGTGTCAGGATGTGTGCCTCTTCCTTCCCATCACTCTGTCTTTTGTTGAATGTCCTGTTGCTTGATCTTGTGAAATAAAGCTGGGCTGTGCCTAGGACTGGGAATAAGCTTGGTCCTTCCTCAGTCCTTTCCCTTTACATCTTGGGTAAGGAAACACATTCAGATCGTAAAAAAGTAGATTCACATAAAAAGAAAGAAATCCTACAAACCTCTAAGAGCTGATGTGAAGCTTTGGATAGCAGTTTGTGTGAAATAAAAGTGTTAAGGGAATAACCACGAATAAACTCTTTGTTGAGCATGGTGCGCATGGCATCAAGGGGAAGCTGGAGCTGAGAGAGGCTTGATGTTGAGCAAGTGAAGGGAGGAGTGTGCGCAAAACTTAGGTTATATTGCTGTCAAGTTAAAATATCTTCAACACTGATTGCAAGTCATAAATTTAAATGTTGTAACAGACCAAATAGCAAATCTACAGTTGGGACAAACTCAGTATACAAAATGACTTTTGCAAGCACCAGCACTTAATCTCACTGTTTTTATAGTTGTATACACAGTTATCCCAGTGTAGTCAGTATGGGCTCTGTGTTCACAAGCAAGCAGTAAGTCCTTTTTCATGCTCTTTTTTAGCCTATTCTGCTGGTAGTGTCACCTGATAAAGCCTCTGGTCCTGCAGTGATCTCTTCTTCTGACAGGCTTTGTCCATAGCATGGTGCCAATGCTCCTATTAAAATGGGCCAGACCCTTTGATCTCATAGACTGGAAACAGGTCCTGCTGCTTTTGGTGGAGTCGGTCCCTACTCACATTAGCTTCTCTGAACTGTGGCATCTAGGTTTGTTACACACTAGTGTTTATTCCAGTTCTCCTTCTTTTTCTCTGTAAAACTGCAGGTTGATTTTGTGTTGAAGGAGACTGAATAGACACACACGTACATTTTCTGCTTTGCACATAAGTACTATTTTGTTGGTGTAGATCACTCCCTTAGCCCTATTTCTCATTCCCTGCTGCTTCTCAAAATGGTCACAAGCCACACATTCAGGGGTGTTATGGACTGAAAAACTACTGTTACCAGAATATGAAAATCTATTTATAAAAGAATTAAAGGGAGGCAGGTGCCCAAAACATTTGAATTTCAATTGGAAATATTCAGCCTTGTTAACTGAATGCATTATTTTGCCAGCTTTCTTTTAAATGACATCATGATAAAAGAACTCCACCTGTTTTCAAATGGCTGCATGTTAATAGCTTCTAGCAGGTGCTCCAGAAATCAAGGGGGAGTCTCTGAAATTTCAGAATGCCCCCTCCTCCTAAAGAACGCTTCTTTCTAAAAAGTGCATGTGTTTTTTGTCTGGTTTATCAAATGTGTGAGACTATGATCTGTTTGTACTTCTGCTACTTTGAGATTGGTATTTTTGTAAGGATTCAAATTACATCTGTCTTAAGTGGAAATTCCACACAAGATTAGCTATGTTGATGTCAATGTACCTCTAAAACATATCATTCAAGGGTCCCAAAAGTGCAAAACCAGTTGGCATAAAGCTTTCAGAAAAAAACACAACCACAACCACTGAACAAAACAAAACAAGCCTTTAACTCTCTGCAATGTCTTTTGTTACCTGACCTGCAATTGCTCCAAGAAGCCTGCACAGAAAACTACAAAACTGCATTTCATCTGCAGTTACAGACTGATAGATATTCTTTGTAGCTGACAGTAGGCAGTGAAGCGTAATTCCTTTTGTTCCTTTTGTTGTTTAGCACAGTAAGTAAATTTAGGTCAAACTCTCCATCATTTGATCACATGCCTGGAGATATAATACATTTTGTCTAATAGCCAGGGGAAACAGTCATTTAACCAAGTAACTGTTTCATTTCTTTAAGTGCCTAATTTGATAGACAAGGCACAGTTCATAGGAAACAATGGATCCTACAATGGGATGTTCTCAGCCTGACCTTTGTGCCCAGCTGGATACTGGTGGGGCCTGTTAACATAGAGATGTTTGCCAGATTGGGATAAGTGTAGAAACATCATACATAGAATACAGTATTAAGTTACATCATGCAGTGCATTGCGTCATTTGTCTGCTACAGATAATTTGGCTCTCTCTTTTCCTGCCACAAGCTTTCTCAAATAGGGTATTAAGTAAGAGTATTTAGTTAAAAGAAAAGCAAACAGCTTGCTTTACCTTCAGTTTCAGAATAGTGAGGGCTTGTGTCTTTTTCACCCTTCTTTATCCTGAAGACCCAATTCAGCACTTTACTGCACATTGGCTATCTCACTAGAAGCAGCTAAAACAGCAGGTGGATTTAAAATGAAAGGACAGCTGTAGGGATGAGCTGCTGTATAAGCAGATTATAAAATATGTGGTTTGGAGAGGTGGAACTTATCTACCCTCACTAAGGAAGTCTTTGCTGGTCGTTACTTGATAAGTTCAGCCATCATCTCCTGAAGATAAATTTTGATACTGCCACTGTAGCTCTGACTAATTCCACATCGGCCTCTTATCATCATGCAGTCATGGTTCTGACTCTTTGGAAAGGTTTACTTTATAATGGAAATATATTTTGCTGCTTTAATAATTAAACCCCCCTATACTTGTCAACTGAGCAATTGTAATTTTTCAGTATATCATGTTCCTCTCCAATGAAACGGTTGCTTTCTGCTTGGTAATGACCCAGGAGAGATAATATGCATTCATATCTAAACAGAAAACCACCAGAGGAACTGTATTGTTAAATGAGATATTTTTATATCCTGACTTAACTCAGAAGGATTTTCTACTGCAATTTTTAATTTGAGTGTGGAAAATAAGGCAGTACAACTAGCTTTGCAAGTTGTTCCAGCTATTTTTTTCAGGCTGAGCAAGTGTCCATCTCTGCTGTCTTACTACAACACCTTTTATCCTAGGCTCTCATTGCTGTGCCTCCTTGAGGGAAGATCTTTATTGTACTTTCATCTATGATGAAAGTTTCCAGCAATTACCTCTCATTCTCTTCTTTCTGTAGAGCACAATGTGTGCATAATTTTTGCAACTACACACCAGCTAATAAGCATCTTTAAAATGAGTCCCAAGGACTATGGAAAAAAAAATTAATGTATACTATTTAGCTTCTGAAAATCTTTGTTTTCAAACCCCAAATTTATTTCACTGTTAACCATGTTCATTTCTTTCATTGCACTTTGACTTGCTACAGGTTCTTTCCTCAATGTTGTTGCTTTAAAAATCTTATTTTGTGCTTTTTTCCATTCAGGTAGATGTATTAATTTCAAGTTGTATGTCAGATTGGTTGCCATACCTTCTCTGGTATCTCCTCTCTTCCATTGGTAACTGCTGATGTCCCTCTCCTCTGTTTGTCACTTCTTGGTTCTCATATGGCCCTTCAGTAATGGTGTGGTTACTAATTCTTTCCATTCCACTTTTGTTTCTTGCCAAAATTATTAGGGTTCTTCCTACTTACAACTAGAACATTAGCAATAGTTTTCACTGGTTGGGTACATCACTCAGAATTTCTCATATTCAGGTAGATGTACAGAGAAATGCTTTTAATTAGAATGTCTTACTTCCTCTTCCTCTCTGCCTGACTTACAGTTAATTTATTCCATGTTCAATTTATAGTGGAGAAAAGATCTCTCATTTAACTGAAATAATGAAACTAAATCATGTTGCCACAGTTAAAACCTCATGTGGGAGAGAGACTGGAGCACTGGTAAACTTTGTGTAGGTAAATGCAGACCTACAGCACTCTTAAATTGAACACGTGTACTAAATTAGTTGGGATTGTGTTATCTTTCTGCTGGTGAAATCCAAAAAGCTAAGCAAATAGATCTTTTCTGTACCAATGACTGCTGGACTAGTGTGTCTTTGTATGTGCTGTACACCTCTGAAAATAAGAGAACTTGTTTAGTTTAGGCACCAGCATGGGTATCTTTCTTTGTAATTAACAGTTTAGAAATGAAGTGTCTTGCTTTGTTTCTGACACACTTTGGGAATAGTTTTACATCCTCACTTCCCTGGAGAATCCTCTCCCTCGGTTTTCCTATTATTAACATACAAATCACTACTGTTGTGAGGAAGAATGGAGCCAATTTTATGGTCTCTCACCAGGGTCCTCCCAGTCTTCTCGCAGCTAGGGAAAACAAATGGGCCTTTTAGTATGCCCTAAAAGTCTTTAAACTCAAACTAGTTTGTAGGGGGTGGGGGTGCAAGTTCTCAGACTGGGGGGTCACAGTGGAGAGCGCACATCTGCCTTCTTTTAGTGGCATTCCTGCCCTAATGCTCAGCTGCTGGTGGTCTGCTGCAAAGAAGTTGTTTATTGGTTTGTTTTTTATAGATGCACATTTTTCCCAAATACATTAAGGCAAATTTCCCAAACACTTCAAATAATTACATCAGTGAAAATAAGCTCATTGAATTCCATAACCAGAATAGGTCAAAAAAAGGATCAAAAATGTCTTTGATAAGAAGTGGGATGCTGATGCTAACTCACTTTGTAGGTGGCTTTTGAATTGGACACGTAACATTTTTGAATTTGTTCATCTGGCAAAGAGAAGCTGTAGGTGAGAGCTGCAAGGTGTAACCTCTGGTAATCTAATGGCAGAGAAAAAAGGGGGTTAGGGTGTAACTCTTAACCTCTTTCTGGTTTGGGGCAGAAATGCATTGGTTGATTATTTTCTATCCTGCAGATGCAAGTTAAAAATTCAGTAGATTCTATTTTTTAGATATAGTAATTTATTCCATTTCCATGTACAAAATTGTGAGGATTAAAGAGAGGTTTACAAAGATTTACTTTATGACTGTTACAGGTCAGGAGTGAAGGAAAAGGGAAAAAGAAGTTGTTTGGATTTTTGGCTTTGTTTAGACTTTTCCTCCCAACTTTCCCAGCAGAAGCTTCCTCACAGTGTGAGAAGAAAGCAATGTTCTTATATCCTCAAAGAGAAGGAGGGGAGGAGAGGAAGAGAGAGGCACTGAAGTAGCTTAGCAGTAAAGATCATGTCTTTACTCTTTAACAGTTCATACTGACTAGGCAAGAATAAATAACTTTATTGCTTTATGAGCAACAATGGTAAGAACCCACATCTGCTTTAAAATGACACAGTTTATTTTCTAGCACTGAGAGATTTGCTCTGGACTCTGGTAGTTATCAGATCTGGCCTTGAGGATGCTGCTAGCCACAGGTTACACTGTGAGCATGAGAACATGTTGGGGCAGGACAGGCTTGTCTTAGTTAAACATATGTCAACTTGCTTTGTAAAACAAGGCAGCTCCCTTTTGTGTCTAGCTACAGGTATCAAAAAGGTTCTGTTTCAATTGTTTTTTGTTTCTTTGGTAAATAGTTTTGAGGTGGCATGTTTGGGTTTTTTCCCTTTTCAAAGAGAATTTTCTTAGATGCTTGCTTTCTAATAATGAAAGAAGTAAGTTTACAAGCTGTGGGGTTTGGGGGCTTGTTTCCTTTAAATTTGAGTTAACAAAGATGTTACACCCATACCATAGACACAAACATATTTGTATCATGTATTACATCAGCATATAGTTTTAGGTGCCTTCTTGAGGGCTAAGACAAAAGGCTTTGGTTGCATCACATTTTTATTTTGAAGTACCTAGGCACTAAGATATCCTTTTCCTTCTATATAGGGTCCATATTTTCTGCAGAAAATTCATTAGAAATGCCAAGTTCTCAAGTACTGGGCCTTGCCTTTGCAGAAAAATAAAATAAAGGAGAAAGCAATTCTAACACCATTAATAGTGTGATTTCAGGCTTTGCCTACCTGTGTGAGATGAGCTACCTACTGTGAAATCCAGAGGGAGGCAGGTTGTTTCTGTGGGGTGTTTAAGGACAGGGTTCACTGTACTTATTTACTCATGGCTGAGTATCTGGTTTGTTTTGTGATAAGACTAAAGACTCTCTGTAGACTAGAAACTGTCTCTAGCAGTGAATAAACAAAAGAAGCCCATTTCTGGCAGTCAAGACAGAGCCATAATGTTCCAGATGGCTCACAGTATTTGAAGTAACTCTAATATTAAATAGACAGTGTTTCAAAAGCTTGAAGTGCCTTGTAGGGTTTTTTTTCTTCTCTTAATTTTTAAATTTATTTTAAATTTCAGGATGATTTGACAAAGCCTATTGTTGAAGAAAAAGAAAGAATTGCAAAAAATGTGGCACTTGACACCAGATGTTTAGGAGGCTGCAAAAGAAGCCAGGCCTTATCTTTAAGTACTGCTCTAGAGGTAAACTCATGACAGGAGGAAACCTCACAATTGTAATGTTACTAAATGATATGGGCTTGTCTTAGTGTCTATGTGTGTTGTATCTCTTACACTATTATACCTTTTCCTATGTGGTGACCTAAACATTTTTACAGAGGGAGCTTAAGAGAAGTATCTTATGATATAAACTGCATTCTGCCACACAGACTCTGCCTAAGCATCAATTGCAAATCTAAACTTTCCCTTTAAGGGAGTTATTCAACAAGAAAGACAAACAGATTAGGAACATGCTGCAGATGAATGGGCAAGTATAATAGTAATAGTAAAGTTCCAGCAGTGCTGGAAGCAATGTATTTGCAAAGACATGTATAGATCATAAATTAGAAGTAGAAGTGGGTAAGCAGATGGTGAGTCCATGAGGGCCAAGAGGTTAATTTCATCGATTCTTTAATCTTCCTTTAAAATTCCTAGGACTTTCTTAGGTCAATGGAGAAGATGTATCATTTAAAGTGAGCTATTGGGGAAAAAAGGCATTAGAGTTATGGTCAGTCTTCCCTTGGCTTTCAAAAAATGTTTGGAAATACTGGTTTGAATGTAGTTATAACTAGAGTAGATTCTATCAAATAATGAATTTACCATATTTGAATGAGCATATGCCTAAGTCCTGGACAAAATAATCAGGCAAAACTCACTTACCATGTTCTGGCCTCTTCTGTGCTGGTTATCTAAATTATTTTAGATCCCAGTATGATGATGAGACTGGGCTACTAGGCCACAGCTACTTCTGGCTGACCACATGAATACTATGATTTATTTACATAAAAAGTAGGAACGACTACAGCCTACTGAACAGTGGTTAAAAAAATTCCCTGTGGGACCAACATCAGTTGGAAATTACCTCAGTTGCAGTTACAGTATCTCAAGGACACTGAAATTTATGTGAGCTTTTCAGCTCTATTCAGAAAAAGAATTTTTGTGTGTTCTTATTAGCTGTGGAATTGCATCTTGCTGTTTTCATTTTCCAGAGGCTCCTAAATCTATGAGAAGATCAGTAGTGGTTTGCAGTTAAAGGCTTTCTCAGCTGAACCATGCACTGAGCTGTGGCCAATAATGTGGTTTTGGGAAGATTTGTACTTGGCAGGGAAATTCTTTGGGGATGCCCCCTCTTTGCTCTTTTTCTGTGCCCTTGGAAAGCTTTGGAGCTTTATGTAAAACGCATAGGTGGTGTGACTATGTAGGTCAGACATTGCATGTGACCCTTCCTAGTTTAACACCACAAAACTGAGGATGTAGGTTAGACTTCACAGTCCTTAGAATTTAAAGTGAGTGATTTTTATTTTCTGTAATGAAACTTGAAGACCCTTTTTTTTCCCCCCAAAAAAAGTGGGGTAGTCTCAATTTGTCTAAAATTTGTATAGCACAAGCAATGATTTTACAAGTTTACTTATGCTGCCTATTATGAATCCTTCAACCTTGACGCTAAGAGCAAGGTGAAGAATTAACACGCTCCACTCAAATCTCCCAAACAATTCAAGTGCTGTGATCCAAAACCCTGCTTTTTTTTTTATTCTGAAACCATGGGAACTCAGTGGAGTGGATAACATATTTATCCAGTGACCAGTACAAAGGGAGTCTAATCCTTAATTTTATTCTTTAGATGCTTTTCAACAGAAACCAGAATTTTTACATCAGATCCTGTATCTATTTAATGCATAGACTATGAGATTAAATGGGTATTTGGAGACCTGTGATGATGGGAGAGGAGGGATGTTTGTTAGCTAGGCAATGAGTGCAGTTCATTTAGTGATGGACAAGAATGTTTGTAAGTGTCAAAATACTGGCTTTTCCAGACATGAGTACAAGAAAATAATGGCCAATTTTAAATAAAATGAGAAGAGAGAAAAAACCTGGCCAAGTTTTAGGGTAGTAATGAGAAGATTGAAACTGTGTCTATATTAGCAGCTGGATTTTAAATAACAGTATAGTTCTGAAGTGAAACCCTTGATTGTCCCAATTTACTATATATTGGTTCAGTTCTAAGTGGTCTAGGATCAGCTAGATCCTTATATGAGAAAACAAAACTGGAAGCTCAGGTCCAAATATGCTGCAGTGCTTGTTGGAATTCATTAGGCTCTATCTCCTAGTTGTTTTTTTTCCACCATAAGGTCATTCGGGAAGACCTAATACACAAGTGTCAAGGAGAGGATCTCAAATGCCTGCAGCTCTCACAGCACCCTGAATTAGCTCTATAAGAGGCTAAATGCCATTAACACTTTTCTATTTGCTACGCCCTCTGCTCTTCCTTGCAATTCTAGTGCTCCTTCCTCATTCCTCTATACCTATTCAGATTTGAAATCCCTTTCCTCCTGTAGCTGCCCATATGTCTCTTGCTGTCTTCCTATTTCTTTTTGTTTTCGCTTTCCATAATGCCTTTTCTACATTGTTCACCACTTTCTCTCAAGTTTATAGTAACCTATTTTACCTCACAAAGTTCAGAGACCTGCAGCTTGGGGCCCCAAGGAACTGCTAGTCTTTGAATTGTGCAAGGATTGGGATTTTAATGCCATCAAGTAATCCTGCTGCCTGCCTGGAAGTGATTAATCTTCATGATTGCTGCTGATAGAGGAGACTGGCAAAGAGGAATTCAACCAGATAAAAAATGTGAAGGTAGAGTACTTGAAGGTCAGGAACAACATCCATGCTTGGGAATACTAGAGCAGATGTGCACTCTTTATATGGTGCTTGAAAGGATCTTTGTTTGGGAGCATGCCAGCAAGCTGGTGTCATATCTGGACTCCAGCATCCCCTAGGACAGAAACACCATGTCGGAGAAGCCAGAGGAGCAGTGCCTATTCTGGCGTTTGCTCCAGGATCCCTGTCCCCACAGCTCAGCCCCAGTATCAGAGAGCTGTGTTTAATGCATGCTGTGAAAGCACAGCTCTTCTAGGCTTCTGTGCTGAGAACCTATAGTGCAGCCTCTTGTGCACCAGCAGGAACACCGAAGAGAGCAGCCCATAGCCTTCTTCACAGCCCCCTAGCGTGTGAGTCTGCAGAGAATCAAGTAGATTCCCAGCAAATGTGGGTGAGAGGCTCCTGCTGTCCTGAGATCACTTACCCATTACTCTTGGGCAACAGGAGATTTTCCACCTCCTTCCTCTAAGGCACAGGCTACAAAAATAGGGGTGCAGGTTGCAACAGAAGTTCACGTCTCAGTAAAAAGAGGGAAAAGATGGTTTTCTTGCTGAGAGGGTGTCATCATTCCCATCCAAGCTTATTCTGCCATCTGATTCCCTAACTGTTATTAATTTTCCCTCTGCTAAGGCTGCTGCTTTAACAGCTTTTACCAAGCTTTCCTTCACCTGTCCTTACTTTTAGCAGCTTGATGGTGGAGGGCTATGGCTTTGTGACTTCTGTGAGTTGACTCCATCCAGCAACTAAGCACCCACACAGTAGGTCATGTGGTTATCCCCCTCAGTGGGATGAGGGGGAGAATAGGAAGACCAAAAACAAAATAAAAAATTGTGGGTCAAAATAAAGGTAGTTTCATAAGTGATGGAAAAGGGTGAGGAGAGTAGAGAGAAACCTAAGTGATGCAAGGGCAATCACTCAGCTCTTCCCATCATCATACATATCACCATCACTGCTAGCTTCTGAGCAAGTGCTACCCTGGAAGACAAAACCTTCTGGTTTTTATTGCTGAGCATGACATCACATGGTATAGGCTATTCCTTCAGACTATTTGAGTCACCTCTCCTGGCTGTGCCCCATCCCAGTTTCTTGCCCACTCCCAGCCTGCTTTCCAACACAGAGTGAGGAAAAAAGTGACCTCGCCACTGTGCAAACACTGTTCAGCTATAGCCAAATACTTGCTGTATCAACACTGTTTTAGTTGCAGATTTCAAACACAGCACCATATTTGCAGCTGTGAAGAAAGTTAACTCCATCCCAGACAGACCTACTGCAAGAGTGCAGCGTCATAGCAGGTCTGCAGCATGCCCCATGGTGTAAATGGGCACACAAATGCTGCAAATGATCCTCTCTCTTCCTTGTGTCTTGCTGCATTCATAAGTAGTGTTAATGTGGTGCTGAAATATTTGTAAGAAATAAGAAGACAGTGCAGTGCATTTTGGAGAGACCTGTAGTTTAGGTCGTGAAGCCCTGGAGGATAGCTTCTCTTCAGAAAGTTTTGAACAGTTCTGTGAAGACATTGTGGGCATGTTCTGACCCCAAGTAACCTTCCTAAACCAAATACGATGGAGATATCAGGCATTTTGGCACCAGCCTCAGATCTGCTGAACAGCTTGCTTTGGACTAAGTTACTTCCTGATGTGAAATAGCCTAAAAGCTAAGGTACTTGCCCTCAGTCCTTGTAGCCATTTAATCTTTTACTCTAATTAATTGTGTTTGCAAAGTGCATCACTGTTTCTTAGCTAAATACTCATAAAGGGATCTGTTACAACTTGTGAAAATGATGCCAGATTTATTCAAAACCTTGCACTTCATGACTGTGTTCTTAAAGAAGACACTGCACAGATGCTGCGATCCCCTTTATATTGCTATGCAGAAGGGTGGAGCCTGGTGGTATTTTCCATTCTCAGGTTTGGTGTGGCAGGTGTTGCTATACTGTATTATAGCTGTCCACCTGATTCAGTATTGGCCATTAGCCATGCTCCTTAAGGTTGGAATCTTGTTCATGTTTTTAAGGTAGCAGGATTTGGGCAGAGTCACTGTTTGAATGGGAAAGGCCCTTGGAAAAAACCCAAAAGTTCTGAAGGGAGGTTGTCTGGGTCGCCAGATAGTGTTTCTTCTGGCTACTCTGTACTTCATCAGTGGTGCAGTTGGGAGGTGATTTCTAAGTTGGTGTCTTTTAAATGTCAGACTTTTTAAAACTAGTTGTGGTAATGTGATACTATGGTGACATTTGCCTTCAGCAGGAAACATTAGTCTGGGGATGCTAGCCTTTTCCAGCAGGCAAGAGGTGAACTTTGCCTCTTCAGGAGGTGCCAGTGACTCCACACATGTTGATATTCTGGTTGCAACAGTGATCCGTGTTAGGATAACATGAGCAGGCAATATCTTTTATAGCTATCAGTTTTCCTTTAGTCACACAAGCAAATTTAAATCCAAAATCCAGAGCTGACAAAACATTGGAAATGACAAACAATGGCAGTAAATCCAGCTATCTTCCCATGTGATACTGTAACTTCTCAGGCAGCTCTGTGGGATTGTGTCTATCTTACTCTGCTGGGTTTGGAGGTATGTGTGTGGGACTGAGAAACGATGTTTGCAGCTGAAAGTGAAAAAGCTGATAAGGCTGTCTGTGTTGTCAGCCTTCAGAAATAAAACTGGGGGCGTGCCAGAGGGCCCAGTACTGGAGAGAGAAATCTAAATAGAACTAATAACTCTGCAAAACCTGTAAGAAGGAAGGAAGTACACCTTTATAGGCTGACACTGACCTATCTGTAGAGTTACTTAAGGGAAACTTACCTATTTTAAAGAGAACTGACTTCCAAGAAAACCAAATGAAGTTGAGCAGTAAGTACATACTCAGAATTTCTGGAAGTATTGAAATAAGAACTGTTACGTTTTTGCCCTCTGTCTAACTATCAAGGACCATTTATTAACAAATGACCTCCCATCTGTGCCTGTGATTTTGTGTATGCTCACTGACCCTTGCAATGCAGGATTTTGCACACTAGATGTGAATATAAAATATAGGATAATCTGCTTTTTCTTCAATTTCTTTCCTCTAGGAGGTATAGCAGTGAACAAGCTCCATACCAAATCATAGCACTCTTAACCTACTTAACAAAATTTCATATGGCTCTTTGGCCAGAATGTAAACATCCATATGAATTGATGCCTCTTTATATACACATCATATAAATTGATTGATGCTGATAGGTATAAAAATAAATTGGCATCAAAATTCGTCAGCAGTTTCAGACTGTGACGTGCCTATAACACAGAGCTGGCTGGAGAAGTCCAAATCTCATTCAGTCACAGGATACTCACCCCCTATTAAAACCAGTGAAGCTTCCTGGCACAAAAATTGCTTCAAAAGAGGATGCTCTTGCTCAACTAACCATGCCTCATTTAGTGGCCAGGGGACCACCAATGTGATGCTTTTGAGTGGCCAACGGAGTCCAAGTGATTCTTGTTTCTTGCTGCTGTTGCAGCTGTTGGGGGGAACAGCTGCCAGGAGTGGAAATAACATAAAGAATATCCATGAGGAACAAGAGAAGAGGAATTAAGAAGCATTCAAATAAAAGACACAAGGCAGGTTCACCTTAATTAATGGAAGAGTTTTGATGAAGAAATTTTATATTGATTGAAGCAGACTATCCTTTGAGGGAACATATCATTTGTGTTTTGGCAGCCAGACCTAGCCTGTGATTTCTGGTGAAGAAATACTTTGAAAAGTGCTACTTACTTTGACCATGTAGTTTATAAATATATTAGTGAATTGCTGCTATTCTTTAGTTAACTATTCATAGGAAGGGATGGCTCATCAGATTGTGAGTTCAAGCTAGTGCATTTTCCAGGAAAATTTATATAGCCAGCTTGTGCTTTGGAGTAAGAAACCAAATTTCAGATTGTTTTCTTACACAGTTGGAACTTGATAAGCAATTTTTGCCTGAAAATGTTATTGCTGTGGGCTGTATCAGTGCAAATCTTCAGTTCATCTACTCATTTTGCATTTTATTAGAGGACACTTTGTTCATTCCAGAAAACTTTAGTGTAATACATCTGGGTATAGATCTGGACATGAAAGTAAAACCACTACAAGGGTCTGGAGGACGTGGAGTGAAAGAGTTGAAATGCTCTGCTGTTCTGGTTGTCAACTTCTGTTTTTCTTTTAGTTGTGTAGGATTTGAGTTGATTCATTTGACCTTTAATTTGAAATATGAAGGCTGTTCTCAGTGTGTATAAAAAGAGTGCTTTAATGTTGTATCATGGGGCAAATTTAACATTTGACAGAGTATTTTGGTAAGATTCTGAAAAGTATGTCCAAAAATTGGGCTAAAAAAAAATGGCGAGAAGTGTTAATCCTCAACTTTTGTATTTTCATTTTTGTTTCTGGTTTTGTTTTGTTTTGTTTGTGTTTTGGGGGTTTTTGTTTGTTTTTTTGTTGGTTTGGTTTGTTTTTCTTTCAGACCTGCAACAGTAATACCAGAACAGAAAAAATTAGTCATTCCTAAGTCTGGCACCTAAAGCAGTGAAGAATAATGTTGCTTCGCTCTATGAAATGTAGCAGTCAGCAGTTTTTATATAGATGAAAAAAGGGAAAAGTGCCAACAAATGAGGACATTCCAAACTCCAGATCATACATTCTGCACATTCACTAAGGTATACTTTGTGGTTTGTCATTTACCACAGAATAGCTGTGGACTTGCCCTTTATGTATAATCCCTTCTGGTTTGGGCAAGTTTGGGGTTTTCTGGTTGGTTTTTTTTTTTGTTGTTCTATTTGTGTTTGGTTTTGGTTTTTTTCCTGAGCATTCATTTTTCTTTTGCATTCTTTTGTACAAGAGAAGAGGAAAATTAATTAGCAGAACAGCTTTATCCAAAAAGTTATTATCTATGAGCTTACAATTACCTCTAACATTTTATATAAAGACAACAAATCAGTAAATATGACAGTCATTAGTGTGACTCTGATCTATTAAAATAAATAAACTACTTTAAATATTACTTTTTGTAAATCATGCTTTTCCAGAAGACTCTACATATGAAGTTTGGAATGAGTTTGCAAATATCAGTGAGCTTTATAGCTATCTGTGGGCTACTTCTAGGCTTATCATAATGATAAGCTGCACTGGGATGTTACTGATTGTGATCTGAAGATTCCCCAAAGTTCGGGTTGCTTGTTCACTCATGCACATGTTTATGAAATTCTCCTCTCAGACTTATCTCACTAATCTCAATGCACCAGAAGTCTCTCTTACTTGCTGTGCTAGTAAGATCACAGCTTTCATCCTTTTATGATCCTCTTCGTCACTAGAAAAAAAAGAAAATTGGAAGGACTTCTCTGAATGGAGAAGGAAATTGCTGGTGACATAGCCCTTGGTTGCCCTGGGAGTACTTGCTGCATCCTTCAGTTTAATTTGCGTAATATATGTAATTAATTAAGCAACCTCGAAGTGATAGAACTGTATTTGTGGAGGCAGTCTCTGTACATTAGTGATAAACAATTTGATACTGCAGGATGTTAGTACTTTCTCTGTGGGACTAATGATCTCTAATGCCTCAGCAGTCATTTGTGGGGCTCATCATGTTTACTTATTAAAATGAAGTCATTGCATTTTACTGTAGAAATCTTTGAATGCTCTTGGTATTACCTGTAATTGGCTGTGGATTTGTGATCATCAAAAGGAGCTGAATGTTTAGCTGAATCCTGGTGAGCAGGACCTTGTGTTATGGATATCTGCTCCTTCAGCTTTAGAAGGTCTTTGCAGAGACATGGAGGATTCACTGAAGTGTCAGCAGTTAAAATTAAAAAAACCCCAAACCTGAAGTTTCACAAAATTATCCTTATGGGGTCTTTTTGGTTTCTTTTTTGGAAGCCTCACCTACCTGATCTTTCTCAAGTCTTCTACACAGCAACTATGTGAGACAATTTTTAAAGTGTGATGCATTTTATGGGAGTCAAAGGATTAACATGTCCTGTTGAGAACTTGACTTACAAATATTTTGGTATGCAGGCTTCTGTAATGTCATTGGAAAACATTAAGTTACTCATGAGGACCAGTGACTTCAGGGTTAAAATAAGTGTCTTCAACAAAAGCGAAGAGTGGTCTTCTGAAAGGTGGGGATAATTTAAAATGCTTGGACTGAGTAGCTAGAACTTGTCTAGAGGCAGGTTTTTATGTGGGCACTGTGCCCACAGTGTGTACGGTTTGGGTAGCTATGTGTGCAGACACTGAGTATGCATGCACAAAGTGATCAGTTTTTGCATATGAAAACCTGTAGAACAAAATCCAGAGGCTAAACTGAAAGAATTTTCAAAATCAGGCTAAAGACCAAGCCTTCCTACTTCCCTATAGAACATTCTTGCTGTTTTTGCTTCCCTCCCACTATTTAGAGGAAAGTGATAAGTTAGCTGGCATCCAGGCACGTGGTTATTAGTGTCATCTGTACCCAAGAGATAAGTGACATAACCTTAGTGCAAAGAAAAAAAATAAAATTGCAACTTCACTTCTTTCTGGCAAAAGTTGTGTTTTTTTCTTGAGGAAATTCATGTGGTTTGCTCTCATTGTCAAGCAGTGTAACATAGTTATGAACTTAATCTATTAGGAAATGTATTATTTGTTCATTTTTGGAAGCTGTGGCCTACATAGACAGGAGATCTTCCTGTATGTTGAACAAAATGATTTCTCAGTAGGGAAGTGTAAGCTGAATGTACTAGTATTGTTGATAGAGGTTAAAAATACAAAAAAAGATATTTTAGTTGGTGTCATATGTCTGTAGCATATCTAGCAAAAGCCTTATGCAAATCTCAAACCTAAAATATTAGTGTTGTTTTAAAAATTGAGTCAAGCATTAAGAATTTTTTCCTGCAGTCTTTATGAAGTAGTACAGTCAGACAAAATTAGTAAGTACAAAGATAATAAGTGAAATAATGAGTGAGCCCCAAACTTGGGCTGAGATGTCTGTTCTCCATCCTTTTATTGAAGTTGAAGCATTACACAGCAGAGCACACAGGAGTCATGAAGCAGGATGAGAAGAAGCAGGCCCTTGGTTCTGCAGCACGGTGTTGCGAAATTCAGCTTGGAGAAAGTGGAAGCATCTAACCAATAGGTAGCCCTAGACCATTAAATCTGGCCTCGTTGGGCTGGGGCTGAAGCCATGACCTCATTATGCAAACTGAAGCAGTTCAGATCATGCCAAAAAAATAAGAACCGCAGATCTTCAAGGAATGTTGCAATCACACAGGGAGGTACTAAGTAAGTTTAGACTGTTCCAGAGCCAAGCAAACGAGCAAGAATTTGCTGAACTACATTTTTAGCCTTGGGCATCAAAGTCCTTTGAACCTAGTCTCAGTAACCTAGCACATTTTTTTGCTGTACTTGTGCTTAATGGTCTCAGACCTGGCCTAAATTTTCACAGGGTGAAATGTGTCTGGTTTTGTGCTATGAAGTATAAAGAGGGCTACTGTAGCAAACACCTTGCTAGGTATGATTTCCTTTGGTGCATATGCTGGAAATGACATAACAGCTTTTAAACCCTCTGTCAACTACTTCCTTGTTTGATTTTGCGAGTTGAGATGGTGATCTTCAATCAGAGTACAATGTGTTGTGTTTGCCACATCAGTTGATTGAAGAATACCATACAGTTTGAATGGCAGTGGCTATATAGAATTCTCTAGTTGTAAAAAACATAGGCTCAGGAAAAACCCTTGCTCCATGCAAGTTAGTGGCATAAACACTCATTTTCAGTGAAAAGAGAATTTCAGCTCCTGCTCTTGGTTTCTGTATTTGCTTACAAATTGTAGGCATGTGGAAGAAATTTTTAAAGGAAGACATATATCGATGTCTTCTTCCCTTAGCTGGGCTTGGAGATCTCCTGACTGATGCTTGCAAAAACAAAGCGTGTGTGTATGTAGTGGAAAAGGATTTTGTGTATATGTTGTAGCTTTATTTGCTGGACTGCTGTTATAAAAATGTAGAATTCATGGTATTAGTGTATCTTCAGTAACTTTAAAAGGGTTTTAGACATTTAACCAGCTGATGCTAATTGCATTCTGAAGGGTAGCAGCTTACTCGGTTGATGGGGCTCCCTCACTGGGGACAGTATGTGACAGATGTATACATTTTCAGTGCTTATTCATTCTGTTCACATGAAATAACAGGGATCAAGTGGTATTCCTGCTCTCTCATTGTGGTGCCCAAGGTTTGAGATCTTTTTGCTGTAGCTGATTTTCTTCACTGAAATCAAACTCTCGAGGACAAGCTAATTAGGATGTCTGGGGCATGTGTCAGACACAACTGAGTGCGCAATACTTGCAACATTTTATTAAGGCAGTCATGAAAGGTACCTAATTTCCTTAAAAAATTTTTTTAAAAAGGGAGGAGGGTGGTAGGGTCAAAGAACCCAGAGAGGCATCTGTTTGGAAAGCATGAAATAAACATATGAAGGTAGAGCCAAATCATTGCTCTAGGTTCCATCACTAGCATGTTGGGAGAGGAAAAATCCTTTTGCTCCCTCTGTGCATCTGTCCAGCCTATCCGTCAGTATGTGCTTTATTACAGATGTTATTGATCCAAAGCACTACACCGGAGTGCCAGTACAAGTTGTACTCTGGCATGGTACTGTCTGCTAAGGGGCTGGAGCTCTTTCAGGCTTTCCTGAAATTATTTTCTGTAAACTTTTTTCTCTTTGTGTGCTGTGGCTGAAGACTCTGCCTGGCTCCCTTAAGTAGCTGGGCCCTTTTCCAGAAGAGATCCGAGATGCTATGGGCTCACCTTTAGCTTTGGCCGAGAGCAGATACGCTGCTGTGGTTGCTGAAATATTTGAGAAGCTGATGAGTCTGGAACTGTAGTTTTGGCAGTTACATAAGGGTACACGTGCTCGCTGCAGGATGTGCCCATTCCTCTTTCAGAGATACCAGATTACAGGCACTTGGCACATTTACTTTGCCCCAGCACTTGCACTTCCATGTGAAGGAAGTAACCTGCCTGGGATTGTCAAAGAAACATAAAAGCGCCATGGTTTAAAAGCATGTCCTGGATAAAAGAGAGAGATTCTTTTCTGACTTGTGCAATCTGAGGAGCAAACATAGATGTTTACCCTGTGCCAAAATCTGCCCACATAAGCAGATCAGACCTTTTTCTTTTTTTTCCTTCTTTAAATGTTGTTCTGGAAGGTCAAAGACTATTTTGTTTGCTGCAGGTTTTTTTGTTTTACTTAGTGAGGCAAAGTTCACAGGAGCCAGAGTAATGATTTGATTTCCAAGTTTTCTTCATTCTTTACTGTGTGCTTTGTTGAAAATGTCTGTGGCAGTCTTGGCTTTGAGTATTAGCAAAGAAACTGTGAGTTCTAAATAAGCAATAAACTCCTATGTCTATTAAAAAAACCCCAAACCTAACTTCAGAATTACTGTTATAAATGGTATGAAATGACTTGAGAGCTGTTTACATCCTGAGTGTTTGCGTTGTGTGCACTAAAAATTTACTACGCAACTCTCTGAGGTTCTGCCTCTGAACTTCTTCATATACAAAGATTCTGCCACCTCTTTTAACTCTCATTGCTCTCCAAGAGTCCAAAGCAGAACTTTGGGATTAGGCACATCCAGTGTACACATGCAGTATTAAGGGTAGTTGACCTTTTGTATTGTGTACGCTTCAAACAGCACTGAAGCATTACACTATTGTAACATGGTAGGGCTGAATCATAAGACTGAGTCTTTTCACTTGCCAGAGGCTGGTTTTGTTCATGTATCTCTTTACCATTGTGTCATAAGCATCTTTTTATCAATTTTGGTTAATGGCCTCATTTGTAAAATAGGTAATAATTCTCTACCTGATGAAGGTACTGCAGCTTTTCTTACATTTGTGAATGTTTTACTGGGTGTGTACTTCTGTTAAGCTCATAGCAAAGCAGAAGCATAACACTGTGGGCTGTGTTGTTTTGGGTATGTACTAATGCCAGCCAGATACAGAGGCAGTCAGCTAGGGCTGTCAAAATTACAATTGGTACATCCCTGAAGGGGGATTTCAAGCTGGTAAACTGAGGAGAGGGAGCTATACCTATTGAGGATGAACAGAATGTCTCCTCTGCCTTGTAACTCAGGTCGAATTGTCCTAGGTCTGTTTTCTGCCATGGAGGGTGTATGATCTCCTGGCCCTTGTGGCAGACCTCAGTTTCATGGTCTGGAAACAGATTTAAATTCAATGAACTGTGAGTCATCACATCTGGAAGAGACCACAAATAGAAGCAACTCTAGGGCAATTCCATAAAGTACCAAGTGGAACCCAAAAGAGCCACATGGGAGTTTACTTCCAAGGTTGGTGCTCTTTCCAGAAATGTTGCCACAAGCTGCTCAGAGCAATTCCTGCAGCTGACCTTCTTTTTTAAAGCTTAATTGTTCTCTGACTCGTAAAAATTCAGAGGAGAAGTTGTCTTTTTTTTTTTTTTTTTTAAAGTAATTTTGTCACTAGGTGGTTACTGCAAAAAAATTTTTTTTTGTTGTCCTTTCCCAATAAACTGGTACCACAACTCCACTTGTAGCAACCAGTTATCAGGACACACTTTGCAATCAGAAAATCTGTAATCATATTCTTTTGAACTCTTTTATGAGTCTTGTCACAGCACCTCTCTTTCACTACATGATTTCTGCCTGCACAAACACAATTTAATATTGAAGTTCATTTAGATTAGCGAGTGTAATGTTGCTTGATGAGCTGCCAGATAGGCACATGTAGATACTTCAACTGAGATTTGATCTACTGCTGCTAAACTTTCACTTGCCTGAGGTTTTCACAACCTATTCTTCCTGTACTTAGGGCATTAGCTTGGCTGCTAATTACTTCTCTCATCATGTACAAAATTGTGGCATTTACCTTAAAGGTGATGCCTCAGCTACCGCCTGCTTCACTTACAGACCTGCAAGTTAACTGCCTGCTTCTATCTGTTCCCCTGGGGTTCTTGTTCTGCTGGTTTCCTGTCTGCTGCTTCTTGTCAATGGGAGTAATTTGGAAATACTTGATTTCAGTAGCTGTTCTTACAGATTTTGGAGTTTAGTAAATTTTACCTGTTGGGCATTCCTGTTCCCACTTCACTTTCAGATGAACATACCACGTCAGCAGTTGCATATCCGTGCAATGATTGTGTTTTGCCTTACAAAAACATTTTAAGGTATCTATGCAAAATGTCATGGAGGTATACTTTGTACTGTGTTACGTGCTATAGGCTGGGCCAAAGGAGAAGATACAGTTTAATAATTAGAAACCTTGGACTGAGAGGCATGACTTTAGGTTTCTATTCTTGGTTTTAATGCTGACTTAACATGTGACTTGAGCAAGTGATGTAACCTTTGTATGCCTCTGCCTACCCACACATAAAATGAATATTATAATCTCTACTTCTCAAGTTTTGTCATTAAGAAGACTACACCAGTCTCGCTGTTGCAAACACCTTGCTTGATAGCATGTTAAAGTTCAGCTAAAAAGATTCATCTTCATACCTCTCTGTCCTCATCTCTCTGTGGCACAGCTTCTACTTACTGGGCTACTGGCTCATACACCCAGTTAGTGACCTCTCACAACAACTGCATGTCAATAAAATAAAGGAACGATAAACCAGAAGAATGAGGCTTGTGAGCACAGCTTTGGAGTGTGGCCTGTGAATCTGCAAATCACTCCCACAAGCAATCCTGGCAGCTGTAAACCTGAGCTTCAGAGTAAAAAGAAATATCATACTTCATAAGCTTAGTCTTTTTGACCTTCCTAATCCAGACAGACCAAAATTCAGTGCTTGTAGATAAGGAGAAGGAAGAAAAAGACAGAGCACTATTTTTTTCTGTGCAGAATTTTGTAAAGTTGTCAGGTGCCATGTCGCCATAAATGATGTATTTGGATTAGACAAAACTGTGACCACTGAATTCTTGTATGGTCCATAGGTAAGCTGTGTGAGCAAGTTTTATTTCTGCAGGAGTTAAAAATATTGCACCGAAACAATTTGTAAGTGGTATAGTTTTACATATGCATGAGTCAAAACCTTTTTCCCCCCTCTTGCTCATGTGAGTAGACCAACCAGAGACAAAACAGATCTCACTAGGATTTGGCTTGACTGTGCATCTGTTTTATGTCCCTGCAATACATACACCTCTCACAAGAGGTGTGAAAGCTCTCTGAAGTTCTTACTCCTGGAGAAAGGACCAGAAGTTCTGTGTGTTACTACAAAGTCTAACTCCAAGTCTGTTCTCCAAGTGCTCCTGGAATGAATGTTAATACTGATATAGAGATGACTGTGACACAGTCTAATGACATTTATCACAACAAAATGCCTGCTTTTCTGAGTGGGTAAATAGCTATTGGAGATGAAGTCTGAAATCCTGGTTCCACTGATGTCTGTGGCAAAAATTCTACTGACTCTACCTCCAGCAGAATTTTGCCCATCACCTTGAAATTTAGCAGGTGGAGGTAGCAGAAGACTACTGTGAGCCTGTCTTTCACGTTTTGATTCCTATTTAGAGTCAAGCTGTGATCAGATGTTTAATGCAGAATTAAGACTTCTCTCTTTGCCCCATGTAGCTTGCTTTTACCATCCTCTGTTCCATTGTATGCAGCCTGCCTGCTCTGACAGGTTGAGCTGGACACTGAGTATGTAGAGAAGCAAGTGAAGACCACTCATAAGAGTCCATTCCTGTGTCTGCAGCTGATATTCTCAGGCAGGAGTCATAACGGTGTCTTAAGCTGCTAAAGCTGATTCTGCAGTGAACAACTCATTTCTTTATTTAGATCATATGTAGATCCTTTTTCTTAGTGCTGTTCTGTGTTAATGATGCCAGTGGCTTACTCTGGTGTGCTTTATTATATTCTTTCCTGTTTGACCATAGCTATATTCATATACAACTTCATACCTGTAGTGTTGAAGTAGTACAGGATGTTCCTTTTCTTTGTGAAGCATTTTCCAATAATTTCCAAAATAATTCTTCCAGCTACTAGCCTTTCACTTTGTCAATGTTTCCTTTTAAAAGTTGAGTACATTATTCCACAACAGTCTCAGTGATACACTGCATGCAGAGACAAGAGAGCATCTTTGTTCCAGTTGTGTTACCTCCCTCAGGAAGACTAGACTGGCTGCTTTTACTGCACAGAGGGCTCACGGTTGAGTTTTCTGCAGTAATTTGGGTAGCATTTTTAGTTGCTACTTTCTAAACCACTGCCCACCATTCTGCACACATTCATGTTCTGTTGCTACATGTATGGCCTTGCATGTCTTCCAGGAGAAAAGTTTCCGAAAACAGAAGACGTACCTTAAACTTGGCCGTATATGCAGAGGAAAACTTATTACAGAAAACCAAAAATACTGCCACAAATCCCAGGACTTAAGAGAGGGGAAAGCTTCTATCATTCCTTTTTAGAAATCAGAACATGTTCCAAAACATTTAAGATTTTCTCAGAAGGCAGTTCTACATTTTCTTGGAAAGAATTCAGAAAAGTGCGACAAAGCATTTCCAGTGGGTTCTTCAGTCTTTAGACAGTAGTTAAAAAACCCCAACAAAACAAAACAGTAGAGTTGCATACCTCTGTAATAAAGGCCAACTGACAATAGCTTTGCTAATCTTGATTCTTATTATGGTTTTATAAGAAGTAGTCGATGAGTTCCCAAAGGGCCTGTAGACCACTGAGTGAAAACAACTCTATAGCACAGCACAGCAGTGGACACATGCTGTTCAGATAATACAGATCAATGGTGTCTCCAGTCACTGACTCCTTTGGCAGTATGGAAAATTAGTGGTGGGGGTTACTGGAAGCTCAGGGGTGAGATGATGGGTGTATGAACGTAAATCTGCCAATAAGTGGACTGTCTGTCAGATAATCTGATATGATGTGTCTCACAGGTGCCTGATGGCTGTACCCTGAGTGGCAAAAAGCTGGGGCCATAATCCTGCAATTATGACTGACATGAGTGGAGCTACTTTGAACTAGACTACTGATGTGCGCAAAGCTACTCCATCAGGTGTCTTTACAGGTCTGGATGTCAAGGTAAGTGCAGGAAAGTGTAGAGAATGTATGTTTTCTTATTTTCATGTACATGAAAACAAGGGTAATCAAAGTCTTGGTTTCCAAAATCTGAAGATGCTTCAGGCTGTTCTAAGAATAAAAGCATGACTGTCTTATTTTCACAGTAAAAAATATCTTGGGGGAGAAAAGGTTATTTTTGTAATGAAGTACAACTTTTTAGGATGTAATGTAAGTACCACCTCATTATCGGGTAGGTAGGTGGGTGAGACAGCAAGATAAATGACTCGGTTTGCATGGATGAGTAACAACCCAATTTCTCAGTTGAACTAAGGTGTGATTCTTTGGCAGACTGATATTGCTGAGGTGTTTGCATACTATGGGGATTACTTTCCACAGATCACCTTAATTCTGTGTGTAAGATTATGCTGAATCTTCTCCATGGTGCTTATTACCTCATACTGTATTTGCTCAGGAATTCTGCTCGGAAGGGGGAGTTCTCTTTGACTCAAGGAGCACAGGTGCATGGTGTGAGGTAAAGCCTTTTCTGTGGAAAAGAAAGAAATCTGCATTCAAACATACTTTTTTTTTGATAATGGGAAGTTTAGTATGTAATTTGGTGCCAATTTAGGATAATTTCCTTTCCTGCTAGAAAGACGTGAACAGAATCTCAGTATGTGTTAGCTCTTTCTAGTCTTTGAGAAGTATCAAAGTTAGGGAGCTGGAGGGATAACACTGGGGGCTGAGAATAGGGAGCCTGCAGTTTTATTCTTGCCCTGGCAATTATGCGCTGTGTATGTGGCCACAGCATTTAACTCTTAGATGCCTCGGGTTTTCTGCCTGAAAAATACTGAATTATGTGTTAAACATAGGGAGGCTCTGCAGCATTGTAATTCCTGGTTGTGAAATCGGTTTACGTTTTGTGGAGAGAAGAGTTAATGGTTGCAGGGTAACGCCAGCAGTGCCATAGGCGGGACCTGGGTGCAGACAGGGATCATTTCCCCGCTGCCAGCCCTGCGGCGTCGCCTCCTGTGCTCATTTTGGAGCCCGCGGGAAGACAAGGGAGGAGGCGGCAGGAGCCGGGCGGCCGCGCACCCGCGGGCCCCGGCCAGGTCGGCGCGGTGGGGAGCGAAGGGCAGAGGGCAGCCAGAGTCCCTGGCGAGATCCCCCCGCGCTGCCCCATCTGGGCCAGCCAAGCATTAGCGCGGCTGCCGGCCAGGCGGTGCGGTACCGTTAGCGTGATGGTTTCCCCCTTCCCTCCCTGCCAGTTTTGGCAGGGGATTAAAGCAGCTCCCCCCTGTGGCAGCAGTGACCCAGAAACGAGTTTGATTCACGGAGTCCTTCCTCCATAACAAGTACAAACGTCAGTCAGAGGGAGTCTCTGTGTGTGTGAGTGAGGGAGCACGGCCGTGAGAGTGTGAGTGTGTGTGTGTGGCGCAGGGAGCTTTCCGCGCCCGCTCCCCGGCGCCGCGCCGAACTCATGAGGCGGCCCCGAGCCCTCCGCGCAGGGGGAGCCCGGCCGCGCCACCAGCCCTCGNTGCCTAGTGGAAATAAGATAGTACGTCATTAACATGGCGCCAAGAGCCGTGCGGCTCGGTACCGGGCGAGGGGAGGCGGCCGAGTTGCGGCTTCGCTATCCCACAAGCAACTTGTGCCGGGCTGGGGCGGGCGGGAGGGACGGGGCGGGGGGGGGAGGGGGGGGAGGCTGTGCCGC
>VWZX01002149.1:1652828-1916861 GCA_013399015.1 Galbula dea
CCGTGTTCCGCCGCGGGCTACCGGTGCGGCGAGTCAGGACCGCGCGGCTTTCGAGGTCCAGCGGCCAAGTGAGCTGAGGGCGCGCCACATTCCCGGTCCCGATCCGGGCTGCGTCGCAGGGGGCAGCTCCGGGGTATCGCCAGCATCTCCCGCCGCGGAAAGTAGCAAGCGTTGGAGCAACTTGGTAGACAGATGGCAATGGGAGAGCGCAGGTCCTGCTCAGATAGTGATGTGTGGGAAGGGGGCGGGGGGAGCCATGGCCAGTGTCTGTCACCGTGTCACCCACATGCCCACGAGACCCACCGCCTCTAGCTGAGGGCGGGAGCGTGTGCGTGGGGGAGGAGATGTTTGTGTGCAGAAGCAGCTTTGTAGTTACACTGCCTCCCCCCTCCCTAGCAGCACTTGGCTTTCGCTCGTAGGAAAAAAAAATGCTTGGAAAGCATAAAAACTGCTCATCGGTGAAATTAAGCAGAAGTTGCCTTTCGGAGCGGGAGAGCCGCAGCCGGTTAGTCGTGTGCTCGATGTGTGCAGGAGTGTATACTGCGGAGCACCAGGCGGGTTGTCCTAGAGGTGCTCGGAATCCCCCCCCCNNNNCCGGAACCCCCCCCCCCCCTTGGTGGGGAGCGTACGGTGTCTCTTGCTGGAGAGCAACTTGCTAGACCCTTCAAGTGCACGTGTTTGGGAGCGTGTCTGGGGCTGGGGGAGGCGTGCGGAGCTGCCCCGGGCCCGCCGGGGAAGGGGGAGGCAACCCAGCCGGCGGGGCAGCAGGCAGCAGGTGCACGGCGGTCACGCAGCGCCCTGCCCCGGTCCCATCCCGGGGCGCTGATGCGAGAATGGGGCGCTGGCAGAGGGAGGGGGCGCGGTGCAAACTTAGGCGGATTGGGGGGACGGAGATCCCTTTCCCGCGGCTCGGTGCTCCGTGGGTGGCTCGGGCTTGCTAGCTGCCCGGGGCGAATCGGCGTGGCCGTGCCGGAGTTTGTTGACGAGGGAACGGAACGTCACTGACTGTGTCAAAACGGGGAGCGGCGGCAAACGCTTGAAGTTGCTGGGATGCCAGTCAGGGTAGCTCCGCGATTCCGCTCTTCCCCCTGGGCCTGGTAAAGCAGGATAGGTCTGAGCTGCCGTGCGCCAGATAAGCGCCTTATTTCTGTGCAACGGTCCGTCCACGGCCGCCCGCAGGAGGCGAATGCGGCTCCAACCGATTATTCCACTTGCTGAAATTAGACAAAGCCGCCCTGACGCTGCTGTTACCCTGCCTGTCCTCCGGCTCGGGAGTCGCCTCCTCCTCGGATGATAATTTGAAATGCGGCTTTCCGTTCTCGCTGGCGCCCCGCTCTTCAGTAAGGGCAGGCGGTGGGTGCTTGGTCCCCCCGAGCGGCGGCAGCAGGGGGTGCGTGTGTTTGCACCGCCTGCTGGCTGCCTTCTTGTGACAAGAGGTGATACACAGTTTCCAGAACTGTCTGGGAGTGGGAGGAGAGACAGACACAAAATGAGATCAAGTCTCCTTCGTGCTGCTGCTCCTCAATCCGCCAAACCGCCGTCCTGCCCCGCGCCCATCGCAGCGTGGGGATAGGGGTGGGTGGGGAAGGTGCTTTGGCCGTTTTCGGCAGTAGCAGAGGTTTAGGGGAGAGGCGGCGGAGCCGGGGGTACCAAGTTTGATTTGAAGCCGGGGACGAGCGGATTGGTGCGGCCGGCGGCGGGGAGGAGCGGGAGAGGGAGCTGGAAGGGCGGGTTTGAGGGGGGCAGAGCCGGGCCGTTTCGTATGGGAGCTGGTGGCAGTGCCGCTGCCCAGGAAGGTGTGCCCCCGCGGGGGAGGTGTAGCCCGGTGGCGGCCGGACAGGGAGCTGGCTCCGGCTCACCTCCCCGCCGCTGGCGGTGTCTCGGAGCCCTGTGCGCGGGCACTGACGGCCGGCGGGTGCCCGAGGCGGCGCGCCACTGTGGGCAGCCGCCGCCCGCTCAAGCCGGGAGCTGAGGCGGGATCGCTGTTCGAGGAGGAGGGAGAGCCGCCCCAAGCGGTACCCGGCCGGCCTGGAGCCGGCGAGCGAGGGGCCTGAGGCCACCCTTTGGGATTCACTCTTCAAGACCCGGCTTTCGCCTTCGGGAGGGGCGGCTCTTAGTTGGCATCGCGCCCATTAGGATCGGTAGGGGCAGCGCTCACCCCTGAGGCGTGTTGGAGCAGCCGCGCTTCCCGGGCGAAGAGCCTCCTGATGAATAACTTCTGCCTCGGGCTCCTTCTTCTTCTTCAGCCGGGAGCTGTGTTATAATAAACTTTATTAGATTCACCCCGAGGTGAAGCCCGTGGGATCTGGAGACCTCTCAGTCGTCAGTGTGTCACATGCAAACGACTGGTTTGTGTGGCTGCGCACAAGCGTTAAAAATAGATTATGTCTCTGTTAGGTAGCTGTTAGGTAGTACTAGAAATTATGATAGCGTTCAGCGACCAGTTGACATTTTAATGGTAAAGCAAGAAGATGCTTTTAAGTAGCCTCGTTTTTTCTTTCTAGAGATTTTTCTTTCTGTGATTTGTAATAATGTACATTTTAAATAGCTGCTGTCTTTTAAGTAAGGATAATGTATATTTTAAGCAGGTGCTGTCTTTTAATAAGTCAAAAGCTGCTCGCACTTGCAGACCTTAAACCATCATAGAAGTTAATGCCAAAATATGCTTGTTATGATACTATTTCTAGAGGTTTCTCACACTCAGTGGGGTATTGTTGAAACAGCAAGGGTTGGACGTTTTAGTGGAAGGATTTTCCCTCTGGCTTCAGATACCACTTGCTCCCTGCTTTTGAGCTATGTTTAATACATATGTTTAAAATAAAATCATAATAATAAACTCTCCTTTCCCCTCACAGCTGCGTATTTCCCTTCCAGCTTCTCTGGTTTCATTCCCAATTCACAAAATATAGTAAAAAAAGTTCCAGTCTTTCCTCAAATGTTTCTCCTTGTGGTTAGTACTGCTGCTTCACACTCCTGTTTTCAGCGGGAGCTGACCAAGCTGACAGCTTTTTCTGGATGGAACAAATGAACTGCAGTGGTGCAGGGTGGGTTGAATTAATTCATGGAGCCCAGTTTATTTTTGCTCAAGATTTTGGGCAGTCAGCTTCACCAGCACAATTTGGGAATAATTTGCTCTGCTCCTGCCCAGATTGTAAGGTAACAGTTTAAGCGGACTTGCACAGGTGCATAAATGAGCATGTGGATTACTGAGAAGTGTTGGGCTGATTTGTCCAAATTGTCCTTCTGCCTTTCCTTGTGAAATTTTGAATGGGTGTGCTGAAGTCAGTAGAAACATTCCCTGTGGAGAACACTCTTGGCCTTGGAGCATAGTTTTTTTGTTTCATGAGATGTGGAGGACTTTTTCTCTCCAAATTTAAGGTCTGTGGCATTTTTGTACTGTGGGCTCTTCTACATAATACTCTAGTATATAATTTAAGAACTCTCCTTGTATCTTTGTGAGTGTAAAATGTCACAGTTGAAGCTTTCATTGTTGATAAAGAGGAATTTTGAAGTTTTAGGTGGATTTTAATAATATAACTGACTTCTGATGTATTTCCATTTTGATTTTTTTTTTGGTCCAGGCATAGAATGAAGAAACCATTTTTTTTTCTTGCCGTGCAGTGTGTTGGTTTTTGAAGATGGCAGAGGTATCATAAACAAGCTATTTAAAAAGTGTATGCTAGTAGAAGCTGCTCAATCTACTATCCATTCTTCACCTACTACTCATTTTGTTAAAGACTCTTTGACACTTTCATTTGTACAAGAAGTGTTTTTAAGGGATTTCTTATGTACTAGAGGATAGTTAGGTCTTAGTTCCATTGCAGTTAGTGGGTTACTTTCAGGAAAAGTCAGTTTTTCAGTTAGTCTTCGGGGTGTACATCTGTCATAATTCTGCTTTCTTCCCATTCTGTCTCTGCAGCTGTTCAGTGCAGTTTATTATGGTGACACCCATTAACACGCTTACAGTTAATTGTCTGTCAGAGTTTGAATTAGGCACTCCTTTTACCCAGGCGTTTATACAGCCCTTAAAAGTACTCTTGTGAGAATTGTGCTATGTAAAATCTTTGACCTGAGGATGTAGATTTCAAGTATAATTATTTTTAAAAATCTGGTTCTGTTTGGCTATTTGCATAACAAAGACTGATGCACTTTACATTTTTCTGTTTGATTATCTCTACTTGGGGTCAAACTGACTGAAAAGTATATAGTGTTCTTCACTACACAGTAGTAGCATAAAAAGTTGTGTGCTGTGTAGCACATGGGTGTATGTGTGTGGACACTGCCATGCCAGTTTTATGGGGTAAGGTCTGGCTTTCTGCTCTGATGAAGCTAGGAAAAAGGATTTGGACTTTTTTTCACCATCATCTGTACAACTCCTGGGATTTCAGTGTGGGAGAAAAAAAGTAAAGATCTTGGCATTGCTGCCCAGTGAGGTTTTTGGGGTTTTTTCGGTTGGTTCTTCTAATTTAATATGTTGCAGAGCTAAGAACGGAGGAGCACAATAATGCATACTGGTGAAAAATAGTGGATTTGCTGTGCTCTGTCATGTTGCTGATTCTAACCCATTGCACTGCATCTGCCAGCAGACACTAGGAAGTAGGCAGAAGTGTCTTGTTTCCCCGACTGTATCTAGTTATTTGTGTAGAGTTAGCTGTTGGTCACCTCTGAAAGGATATGTAAATTCAAATGTTTTGTGTCCTGACATTGATTATATTGGGTTATCATTAGCCATTTCCTTTGCATAATGTTTTACAAGTACTTTGAAGACAGCTTAGTGCTCTTTTCAAAATACAGTAGCCAGAAGAAATGTTTCAGGCATTGTAACCTTGCCTTTAAAAAAAACATCTGAGCAACAGTACTGTGTAAGTCTGCAGTTACGTTTGTACCTTTGAAGTTTGTACCTAATCAGTGAGTAAAAAGCCAGAGCTTATCTTTCAGAGGTAACAGAATGGAAAACCTACTGGTGACATGTCTATGTGAAGCACAGTGCCTTCAGCCTCTGGAGCAGTGCACCAGAGAGTGTCACGAGCTGTGACAGCCTCACCAGTACTGTCCTGGCTCATCAGCGGGTTAGATGGCTAAAAAGTCATGGCCTCTGCCCCATCTATGCCATTTATTGTGATGGTGTGGTTGCACAAAGTGCTTTTAAGTTCTTTGTCTGCCCTTGGAAATGGGTAACATTGCCAGCAGAGTCATGGCTGTTTATGTCAAGCTGTGTTTGGTTGAAGGCTGGTACTAGCCTGAGTCCACCAACTGCTCCCCAGTCCCACCCAGTAAGTGGGTAAATGTTATAATGGAGTCCTCAGGAGAAGTAACTGTTACCGTGCTGTGTGTTGGTCTGTCTCATTTGTGAAAGCATGGTTTTAACACAGTCATCTTTCAGGGGAATGAAACTGTTTCTGGGTTACTTGAAGTTTACACTTGTCCCTGAAAACTCAGGGGATGTTTGGCTTTGTGGTGCAGCAGCCTTTGTTACATTAGAGCTGCTGTGGCTTGTCAAGCATTGGGCTTACTCTGCAGGTGAACACTGTATGGAGAAATGCTCTTTTGGGGCTGCTGTAAGAATTTGGGGAAAACAGCTGTAGAAATAGATGCGATAGAAGATACTAGGTTCAAGGGCACTATTTGGCTGGCTGCTTCCTTGCTTCAGAGAAGCATTCATTTTGCCAAGGGGGTTGGGAAGTTATTCTGTGCCATGTGTGGGTGCAGTGAGTGTTTTGTGGAAACTTCTGAACTAAACAGCAATCATGTGGTTGCTTGGGGTTATTGGAGCTCAGTTCAGTAACCTGGGTGGTTTGTTCCTGTTCTGCAAGTGTTGCAAACTGAGTGTATAGTTTTTACTTCTTATTGGTATGAATCTTAGAGCTTGGCTTAAATGTTTCACCCTTTTTATGCTAATATGTGAATTCTCTTCGCTTACAGGCATAGCCATAGCCAGTTTGTACCATTGAACTCTAGCTGTCTTGATGAACCTGCCTTTACTTGTGACCCATTGGAATTGACAGACCTACTTCAGTTTCAGAATGTTTTAATGAGATCAGAGTTGGATCAGATGTATTTTTTGTGCACCTGAGTATATGTCAGATTAAAATCAAGTAAAAATGACTATGAAGAGTGAGATTTGCAAAGAAACATGGTTGCTGGCACTCAAATGTCAGATTAGGAAAGGAAAAAGAAGAAAGTAATTTTACTGAAAAGTTTCATGGTCTTCCCATTCTGCCTTTTTCAGTATAAAATACCTCCTTGTTTTCAATTGAGGACATCCCAGGAAGAATGAGTTGTTACAGTTTGGATTGTGTGTTTTTTGTTATGTTTTTCCTTGAAGATTAAAAAAGCATTACTTGAATTCACAGTGTTCTCTAAACATGCTGGGTAAACATGCATGTCTGTGGTTGAGCAGGGAGAGTCTGCACATTCCCATCGCTGTCCATAATCCATGTTTATTTTTAATGCGGTTCTTGTATGACTTTAAGGTCACAATCACCAGATAGAAACTGATAGTCTTGGAGGCAGAGGCACTGTAGTACCCTTAAGAGCAGCAGCATTTCAATTTGTGTGGCTGTAATTCTTATTAGCTGTTCTAGTGTTATCTGTGCTCTGAACTGTGAATATGAACATCTGGTGGGAACAGTTTAAAATTATTTTAGAAGTTGAAAAAAGTGTTTAATGACAAAAATTCTAGAGAGTTAATCTTATGAAGTTTGAGACTTGCTGTAAGAAGCCAAATGGTGGTTTTCCATTTGTGATCTAACTCCCCCTAAGCTTAGAGTCACAGAATGTTAGGAGCTGGAAGGGACCTTGAAAGATCTTCTAGTCCAATTAATTTTCAATTCTTAGTCTGTGTTGGATCTGAATGTTGGCTTTCTAAGTGACCACACCACAACTTGGCTCTGGATCTACTACACTTATACCAGGTATGAGTTCAGAGGATTTTGATGGTGCAGTCTGGTCTGTGTATTTATCCTTTGGCAGCATTTCTGTCTGCCATGTACATAAAGTTCTGGTCTACTTCAAAGCAATTCTTTTGGAGAGAATTCCTCTAGCACTGTAAGAGGTTGTCATTTATATTTCCTTATTCTCTGGCATCAGACATATGTGAACTTCTGCTGTATGAAATGGTGACAGAAGGTCTTGGTGAAGTCAAGCACTCAGTTTCTCTTTACCTTTAGTGAGCAAAGTTTGCAGCTCAAAATTGTTACCAGCCATATTAAATCTCACTCTAGAAAGTCACTCCGTGGGAGGGAGGCTTTCTTCTCCACTCCCTGTTTGTATATAGAATACAAAAAAGGAGGTGACCTTGCAGTGCTCAGGCTCTTGGAATTATATTGAGTTCACTGGAAGTGTGAAATATAGAGAGGGTCAGGTTCAGTTGGTTGTGATCTGCTAGTGCTGATAAAATGAATTCCCTCAAAAAAACCCCCACAAACAAGCTTATTTCTTTTTATATGAATCACTTTTGGAAGAGAAGAAATTTTAGGGCTTTTTTGGAAATAGTGTCAGGCTGTGGTTAGGCTTTTTGGGTTTCCTTATTTTGGGAATTGTCTTACAAAAGTTGAAAGCGTTTAGTACCATGAGATGTTTTCTCATTGGGAAAGTTGAGGTAGTTAACTGCATACTCAAGGGTCAATGAAAAGACTTTTGCTGAAAGGTTACCAGGAAATCCTGACTCAGGTGAAAAGGAGGAGGTTAGATTTTCTGCACCTACCTAGAAGCAGAAAAGTATTTTGGCATTGGATTTCCAACTCTGTGTCCCAGAGGTATGTATGAGGGCTTTGCTGCTAGCACAACACCCAGACCTTTTTCGTATCACCATTGATATGTGATAAACAAAGACTCAGGGGATTTGATGTGCATCCAGAGTCCTTGTCAGTTTAGTTTATGGTGGATGTGCCTTTCTGCAGTTGTCTTGTCATATTTTTACTGCTCTTCAACTTGAACTTTTTAATACTTTTTTACACATAAATGCTGACTAGCTATTTACAGCTTTCTTGATTTTTCTGAATTTGGTTTCATTCCACAGAGAATACATGTGAAAATACCAATACCCTGTGAATATGGGTTAAAAAGATACAGAACTTTTTGCCTTTACATTCGTGTGCTGTTGAATTCAATATGGATACAAGTCTGGCAGTTTGGAGGAGCTTCTGGGTAGTCAGTTAGTGGTCTGATTCCTGGAAACGTTAGTGTTAGCATGGCACTAGAAATGTGCCTGCAGGAGGAGGTAGCTCTCTTACCTTAGAGGGTGATGCCTTCCAGGGCTGATACGATGCCTATTTAGTTCATTTAGTTCATTTGGGAAAACTTAGCTTGCTGCTGTTTCTTTTACATGTATATATATATGTATTTATGTATGCATGTATGTAAGTGGATTATGTAATCTTTGATACTGTAAATCTGGCACTTTAAAGAGGAATAAAATGGTTCCAGAAACATACCAGCCAAAGTAAATATTTACACAACCGGTAAAAATGTTATTGTATTTCAAATCTAGTGTCAGAATGGGCAGGGGAAGTTAAGCACATTGACTGCAGATACTTAGTGATTTTTAGACCTCTCAGAAGAAAATACGCTTTTGTTCTGGGGTGAAAGGTGCTGGTAGGGTTGTCACTGATACTTCCCAGTTTTGTTCACCTGCTTGTATGATGACTCCCTAATTAAGCATCCTTGAGCTTCTCACTGTTCATATTTCAGATGCTGTTTAAAGTTGTTTGTTTTCCTTTGTGCACTGTAAATCCTCAAATGCCATCAGAAACACAACTTGATGACTGTGTGTTATTACCTTGGGTTAAGTGCTGTCTCATTGCTTTGCAGGCTGCCTGCTGTTTCCCGTGGAGATCATGAAACGACGACGGCTTCCTAGCAGCAGTGAGGATTCTGATGACAATGGCAGTAAGTGCTCCTTTGTTGTAGAGTGCAGTAGGTTATGAGTTCAGTTTGAAAACACATTTTAGTGCAGTGTTTTATATGACAGGCATTTTGCATATTGGTTGTACTGGTATAAATATGTGTGTTATATGCATCCAGTTTAGAACTCAGTCATTCTGAGCACAGGTGGGTGGTAGATTCAGGTTTCCCCTCACTGTATTGACTATGCAGTGTCAGTTAATAAGATAAAACAAGGGAAAAAGTTGGTCATCTTGTTTAAAATATTTGTTGCTTGTTTAAAAAGCAGCATAATTTATCATTACAAGGACAGAACTTGTGTGGAGATATCTGCTGACTTTATCCACAGCTTAGTATTTCATAGAAGTTTGCATTAGGATTCTAAATTTGCTTGTGTTCTCTTACTGCCTGAGGCAATGGAAAGGTAACACTGCTTCAAACTTCGGTCGGAAAGATTGATGGTGCAGAGAAATTGTTCCTTACTTCGTTTAAAGATTATCTGACTTGAGGAATAGCTTTCAGGAATTGGAATTCAGTAAATCAGTAATCCGGATACAGAATGTATTTTTTTTTTTTTTAAAACTGTTTCTGTACTGACATAGCTCTATGGTGTGTATCTTGTGTTTGGATTCCAGGGACTAATAATCTTTCCTTTAAGCAGAAAAAAAAAAAGAAGTGGGGGAAGGGAGATAAAGTGGCATTTTGGGAAGTGTGCCAAGGTGTTTTATGTGCCCAAACAAGCAAGTTGATTGTACTTGACAGTAGTGCAGCTTAGCCAGTTGTCAGAGAGATTTTCCTGGTTTTAATTTTATCTGGCTGGATGCACATCTTCAAATCTGAAGTCTTTTGTGACTGAAATCTTCAGTCTGAAATGTAACAGAAAATGATAGGGGAGTTTTTCCAGGTGCTTTTAGAACTTTACTCTGAGAACATAGCCCTGTGCTGCATTGTGGCCCTGCATAGGTGAGTGCTTCACCTGCATGCATCTCTTAGGTGGATCTATGCTGCATGGGAGTCCCTTCAGGTATGGCTAAATCTGCATCGTAAAACAGCCTTAGGCAAACTGTTGCTGAAATGAAAAAAATGGTACAGGGACTGGAGGAGGTGAGAATAGCAAGCTATTCATGTAGTCAGCTAGCAAGCTGATTAGGAGTTAGTCCAAATAAGGATTGAGTAAAATCTGTTAAAAGAGGTGTGGGATTTGGCTTGTTTTTGGAGAACTACCTGCAACTGGGGGATTTTGGAATTAAAAAAAATCCTGAGTCAGACCTGTTTATTTTTGGTTTGAAGTTTACTCGGGCTTATGAAAACTGAAGTTGGTGTATTTCCTCAAAGGTGACCTGCACTTGTCCAAAACAAAGATGTGTTTTTATTGGTAAAACAGACAAGTAGCAGCAAATGTGATGTCTTTCTTTAGAAGGTTGTTTTGCCTTTTTTTCATTCCCTAGCAGCCTTATATAATAGTGTTTCATTTTGATACCTGTTTATTTCCACTCTTCTAATCAGTTTTTTCTTTTTTTTTTTTTTTTTTTTCACTCTTTGATCCCTTCCTGTGCCTTGTGTTACAGGCTTTACCAAATAAAAAATGAAGCAGATAAACTTGGAATTGAAGTTCTGAAATAGATACAGTTGACTGCTCTGTTGCTGATTTTAGTGCTTGTTTGTTATGTCATTTGATATGTAACTATCTGGAATAGAGCTGTTGACTTACTTTTCCAGAAAAGTGTATTTTCATCTGTTCTGCAGATCAAGAGCTAAGAAAATGAGTTTGGAAAAGAAAAACAAACCCTTGCCCTTTTATGATCTCTGCATGTTAAAGCCTAATTAATATGAATAACTCTTTGTTGAATAAATTACTTGGCAAAAGGCAGTGAAATTTTAAAAATATTTTCAAGTGTTCTTTGAAATATAAACCACTTCACTTTCATTACACCTTGTTTTTCCTTGACTTAGGTTTTTTCCCCCTTGGGAAGTTACTGGACTAATTCAGAAGCAGGTTCCTGCATATTCATTGGATCACTGTACACGTTCAAAAAGCTCAAGGGTTAATAATCAGAAGCCGAGATAACATTTGAAGTAGGGTCAGCATCTCCAAGGCTTTCTGTCATTCCTGCTTCCCTGGGAGCAATGTGAGATGATCAGGCCCCTTCTCTTTTCCTGCTGTAGGAGATACTAGCAGTTCCTTGCAACTGTTTGCATGTCAAGGGTTTCACCTTCATTAATCTTTTCTTATCTTCAGTAGAATTACTGATTACTCTCACTATGTTAATTTCTTTATTATTACTTTGTCAGTGGTATCTCTGATTCACTCTACTGATACTAGTGTTAGAAGAGTAAGCAGATTCATTGCCTAAAAAAGTAAAAGGTAAAAATTTCTGTGAATTTTTGGGCTCCATCTTGAAAGCCTTTTAAGTTTTTCACTATCTTTTTTTTTCCTTCTTAGAGTTTTCAGAGGCAGAAAACAATTAAATAGACTATTCTGAGCACTTTAGACAGCTGTCTTCTAACTGGAAAGTTAAAATCTTAATCAACACTGTTTAGGAATCCTGTTTCCAAATACTTAGTTCACTTCAGTCAGTGGCATCTCTTGACCCTCCAGTGTGCTTCTTGTATTGCCATCACACTGAACTCTCTAGCCCTTCGGTTTAGAGCTCAGCACTGCTCTCCCTCTCAAATCACTGCAAGGATTTGGCCCTCAGCTGTTGGGTTTCTTTGGTTCTGAAGTTCTTATACTGTGCTTTAGTAGACTATATATAATCAGGTGCCTCCGATGTATTCTGAGTGTCACTGCGTGTTGGAGTAACCTGAATGATGATGCTTGTCTGGGGTAGTCTACATGCTCCAGCATGTAGACTACTGCCACCTGGAAAATAGTTTGACATAAGTAATACTAAGTAAAAAATGGTGCTACTAATAAAGGAATTTATCTAAAAAAAAATTGAACATACAAAGATTTTTTGCCATTAGATCCCCGAACTGCATCAGTTTCCTTGGTAGTCACAAGGTGATAGAAAAAAAAAAAGATCCCTTTATACCCCAAGCACTAAAAATGTATTATACTGAAGTTGTAAGCGTGTCTGTAATTCCTCAGAATTAAAAACCTCTGCTCTCCTTTTGTGAGATGAAAGAAGGGAGAACAGTTTTCATTTAAGGGTGAAATACTGAACAGAACAATGCTTAACAATGTGACTGCAGTCCTAGGGTACGTTCCTGTATTTACTGACTTATGTGAGATACTTTCGTGTGCATCGTTATGTGTTATTTGCAGTATTTTAAAGCCTTGCAGCTTAAAGACAGAACCTTTGCTTTTCCCATCACTTCTTTTTTGCCCTCTGACTTGATTCTTTCCCAGAAACTAAGTGCAGCTTCAAGCCTCCAGAAGTGTTTTATGTTATGTCCTTTAGCCTAACTACTGAAAATCGTTGGGCTGTATCCCCTTAAAATCTCCAGAGTTCTAAATCCTCATTTAGACATGAGGCCAAAATAGCATATTTGAAGCACTGAACAAGAGGTGTCAGTGAAAGTTGTGCACAGCAGTTCTCCACTTAGTCCCTGGATATCTGAGTGTGTTCTTGGAGATTTAACTTTCTAAAATTATAGGTCACTTTTGAACATTTTATCCATGAAATATAATTGAATGAAAAATAGCTGCAGGCATAGTTCTGGATTTTGAACTTGTGTCTAAATACAGAGGAATGATATTGGGAGAGGCTTGGGGAAGGGTTTAGGATTATTGGCACCTCAAAGTAATCCTTTTTTGTTATCTGGCAGCTTGTTAGTTTCTGTCCCTTTCCTGAGAATGTATTAACAGCAACTATAATAGACAATAATATTAGCCAGGCCCATCATAATAGCCTTGTGAGGCACATGCCATCTTCTTCAAAACCTGTATTAAGTAAATTAGTACTGTTTACCTCAAACTCAATTATGTCCTTGTTAACTGCATGGCTAGCTAGGGCTTTGATAGTTCTGAAGCAATTTTTCTTACCTGGTATTTCAGCTTGCTTCTCCTTTGCAAAAACTCCTCTTCATGATTCCAGGTCTTCCTCTAATTAAATGTTAGATACTGAAGCCATTTTATCTTTCCTGCTCAGCGTTTGACCTAACTTCTTAGCCTTATTTGTCTGTAAATCTGCAAATCTGGTTTGTGCTGAATATTCCATGTGCTTTGTTTCCTGGTGAGATAAGGATGTGCAGTGGAGTAGTTTCCATATATAGCTTCAGGGCATTCCTTTTGCACAAATTGCTTGGACACATGGACAGATTGTGTTTGAGACAAGATCTGAAGCTCAGACGGTTGTATTGTAGGGAGCTTGGATGAAATCCAGGCCCTTCTTGGTGTCAGAGAGTTTAGTTGCTGTTTTCCACAAGCAAGGATTTCAGAGTGTGATTTCTTCACACTTCACTTGCTCCCACAATGCCTTTTCATTTATTCTTGGAGGAGTTATCAATTTATCATACTCCTACATGCAGTGTCTGAGATAAGAACTGAAGACACTTGCAGATGAAAAATCTTCTAAAAGTTAGGAGATTTCACATCAGTTGAGAAAGAGTTAATACTTAAGGATTATGGAACATAGTTCTGTAATTCAGATGGACCCTGATTCTATCACTGCTAAACAAATGGTATTTTAAACATATTTTGCGAATATCTGTTTCTCTGACTGAACAGTGGGGATCTTAGATTTAGAAAGGGCTTTTCATCCTAGTGGATTCCTGTTGTGTTTGAGATGAGTCCCAGAGTGCCTTCACAAATGTTGCCGAGTACATCACCTTAGATGTGTACAGCATTCACTTCAGAATTGCTGCCGATGCTGGCCTGAACATGGCAAGTCCTTACCAGTGCACACAATCCTGTGCAGGACTTTATGAAAGGGAAGTGAAGAACCTTTTAGATTCTCAGTTGAACTGGCTGGTAGGTGAGGGATAGTGATGAATCAACAGAATGTAACATAGTTGGAGAGCTAGAATTTGGGTAAAGCTGCAAGTATGTCAATCACTGCTGTACTTTTGTGCTTGTGGCATTTGAAGTGATGGCAATTGTGTCTTACCAAAGGTTAGGCTCACTGGGGCAGGGTGACTTTTGGTGAGGTTGTTAGTTTTTGAGCACTCTGGAAGAGTGATTTGAAAGACTTGTCTGGGCTGATAAGGTACTGCATTTGAGGAAGGGATGTCACATAATCATCGCTGGTTTTTTTGGAGAAGCACATTTTTCTTTACAAGACAGTTAATATTGAGTACACCTAACTCCACGGAAGTTTGAAGGCCTGACAACATCAACCTGTGAATGCTGTCTTGAGAGGTGCTCAAATTGACTTTTATAACCTGTATTAAACTTTCACTAAAGATTTATATGCTGTTAGAGTAAAACATTGCTGCAGTGGGAGACTTTGGGCTAGGGAGCTAGAGTGGCACTTGGATCTTCTGATAAAAAATAAGATGGGATCTAGGAATTTCTTGCTGTTAGAAGAGTGCCTATGCATGGTTATGTGTGTGTTCTTTGAGATCATAGAATCACAGAATCATTATGGTTGGAAAGGACCCTCAGGATCAATGTTAAAACTCAAATGTGTGCTACTGAGAAAAGGGATCATAGGAGGAAATTTGTGTTGAACTGCTGTGGCAGGGAGCTGCAGAGACTGTTCATTATGTGTGTCAGGTACTGAGCAATTGAGCAGTGTTGTAAAGCATTGCAGAGATCGTATGGATCCATGGATTGTTTAGCAGCTGCAGTTGGGTAGTTGTGAAATGACATAAAATTTTGAGCAGAATTGCTGTTGACAAGAGATAAAAGGCTGTTGCTTTTTCTGTTTTGATCTTGAATGAGATTATTGTATAATAATATGCTATTATATAAAGATAAGGAAGATAGATGGGCAAATCCTACAGCAACAGTAACATCAGAAGAGGAATTTGGCTGGGAGGAAGCAGTATTGTAGGTTGTGTTTGCGTACATGCTGCTTTTTAAGGCCTGAAGACTTCTGTACAGACAGCTTTCTGTACCTAGCATAACGGAAAACTGCCTTGCTTCTGTTTTCTTTGTGCTGGAATTTGGGTCTAGACATGGAGTTATGTCTAAGTGGCATGAAGCCTTACTGTAAGGAGTTGTGGGCCAGGCACTAAATGGGGAGACTGAGCATCTATGTTTTCTCTGCAGTCTGCAGATCTTTCTGACAGAGTGTTGGCAGCAGCACCTAGTTGATCTCGGAGTGAGTGTAGCAACAGTATAGGCATCTGGAAATGCCAATGTTAAGCAGAAGTGACAGCCAGACATACACCCATGTTGGGAATGTTTTGCTCTATTTTGCTGCCTGGTGTAGTGGTGTAGCTGGAGCATCTTTCAGTGGGAGAGGTATTCTCAGATGCCCAGGGATCTGAGGCTTTGAAGTGTTCAGAGCCTGTAGCAGCAGGTAGTTCTCCAGAGACACAGCTGGGTGCCCTGCAGGTGGCTTTGCAGCAGCCTTGTGCACGATATGTAATAGCTGAGCTTTTTCTGCTCATGCTGAGCAGCATATTAGTTGTGGGGTAGAATTCCCTGGGGGGTTCAATTGCTTTATTGGTCCCAAGGAGTTTTCTGTTGGTTTTGGTGAGGTTTGTTTGTTTTTTTGGTATCAAAAGATATTATTGACAGATCATTTAATAAATTGATACAGTTAAAATTAATATTTTTCCTTTTAGGAAGTGTGTGTTCTTAATACAGAAAAAGATTTCATGCTTCTTACTGCTTTCTTTTAGTATCAGGAGGTGTATGTGTTAATATACACCCTGTAGTGGTATACTGAAACACTGCATTTACAGTGCAAGGTGTATATAATAGCCAAGGGAAACAGAAGTGTTCCTCCTTGAGTCTTAGAAGTCACCTTTCCAGACCTAATAGTGTGTTGGATCTTTGCCTCCTTTGCTGTTAATTAAACCTTGTTAGTGGTTTGGCATTTCTCTTTGGTTTTTGTCTAGAAGGGGATAGATGCAAAGGGAAAATTGAGACAGGTGGCAAGAATGTGATCCTCCTCCTGTTTGTTTCAGTAATGAAAACGTTTTAAGAACTTACAAACACCTAGGCCATCTGAAAGGTTCCTGACTCTGTTAGAACGGTCTTGGTGTATCTCCTGGCTCCTGGAGTGGCTGTATTCATTTTAACTTGCAGTCATGTAACAGGCACTTTTAATGAGACACTCTTTATTCTCAGATGTCAAGTGGTGCTTGTTTTGGGTGTGTTTATTTAGCTTCATGCTTTGGAGTTGTGTGTTTTTCACATTCACTGTTGCTCACATGGCTTTTGTTAGTATGGGCTCTCTTAACATCTCATTAATTTTCCAATCTGCTGTAGAACTCATTTCTCCCATGAGGTATATAATATTATCTTATAAAAGTTTTACATCTTCCAAATACCAGTGCTTCAGACTTCCCTTACTTTTTTTTTTTTGTTATTTTACCAAAACTGAGTTTAAGTCTGTCTTGATCTTTAGTTATTTTTCTAGTCTTGGTGATCCTAACCCAAGGACTAAGGCTAGTATTCAGAAAACTGTTTATTAATATAGTTATTTTGGATACTTAATGCAAGAGGATAATTTTGGTGCAAAGTGTCTGGAATCTTTTCAAAATAACTCAGTTAGGTTTGTGTGCTTTTGTAATATAGAAAAGCTGGTTTGAATCCTCTCTTTGTTTTGACCACAGTAGCTTGTTCCTTCTATATAATCCAGGAATGATTCTTATTTCATATATTCAGATACAGAAAATCAGATCATTTGTTGCTGAAGTAGCTGTAATTGCCTGTGAACGTTTTCTTTCTGTGAGGTGTCTCTTCCAGATTAGGTGTGAAAATGGAAAGGATGCTTAAAAGACAGATCCATTTTCCTCCTGCTCTTTTATTGATATACTCAGAGTGGGTGGATTGCTTACTAACGAAAGCAGCTTTGGGTATTTCAGTGACCTAGTCTTGGCACTGTTGAAGGAGAGATATTTTGCCATTGACTTTAATGGAAGCAGAGTTGAAACTCCTTATTGGAGATTTCAAAAGTAGTTAAATTTAGTGCTGTTATATTTTACCATCGTTTCACTGCCTCCTTCAGTTTCTTGCACTTCTGTGTCTTGAGTGGTGGTGGTTGTCTGAATCTGTGAATGCAGGCTTTGTAGTTGGGTTTTGTTTATTCAGTGAGTAAATGTTTTCCCTATTGAAGTGAAGCCCTTGCCAAAGGTCATCTGTTAGCTACAGTTACAGATCTTAGTGGGTCCCATGAGAAGTTCTTCCACCATTTTCATGTAGTATTATGTACAGTCAGTTTACACCACTTAGAAAAATCCAACAGTCTTTTCAATAACTTAATAAGAACATTATGTGTTTTCACTATGCATTCACCAATTCTGTGTGCAAGGAAACAGCTATTATGGAGCTATTTAAGAAACTATTTCTTCCTTTATTTGTTGTAGGAACTTAGAATGGAAAAAATACCCATTATAATATATCCTGAGGAAAGCTGGCTGTGTTTGAGTTGTCCCTTTTGCATGGAAATTTTACTTAGTGTACTTTTGCATAGCACTTTAAAATAGTGGCTTAAAATGAAGATTTTGTAGTTTTGGTGCTAAAAGTTGACCTTTAATGTTGCTTGGAGTAGTTAGTTAATCTGGTTGCCTAAGCCTTGTGTACATGGACTGTGTCTAAAATCAAAAGTACACATTTAGAACCCTGTTCAAGTGTAGCATCTGCAGGTGACTCGGTAAAGAAATGGAGGTGGATGGTATGTTAAGGGATTATTTTACTCCTAACCTTTGTAGCTTCTCTGTGCCATGACAGAGACCTGGAAATCCATTTTTTAATAGCCACACAAACAAAGAAACAGTCCATATGCTTGCTTGCTTGACTTCAGTTTACTGTAAGTTGTCATCAGAGCTGAATGAAAGCACACAGGTAAAGATCCAGAAATACATCATACAGGTATTGCTTTGATTTTGCCAGATGCATTCATTACTTGGGAACAGCTGTATTAAGGCCTCCAGACTCATCAGCTCTTCTCCCACAGAAACTTGATTCAAACACGTGGTAGCACATACAGCTTGTTCTTAATTCCTTATCTTGTATGCAGGCTCCCTCTGCCAGGTCCAGCAGTGTACAGAACACTCAGCTCCACAAGTTAATTAGAAGTTTCAAAGTTTCCAGCTTACTGGTGCAGTGGTCTAAATAGCTGAATACCTCAGTGGCAGATAGTTGGTCAGGTATTAATGTCTTGCCAGTGGAAAAAACCAGAACCCTCAAGAGCCAGATACTAATGTGTGGGTATGTCAGTGGTCTGTGTCTTCCAGTGAGACTGTTGATCAAAGAACTGAAATCTCAATGTTAAAATGTTAATAATTTTATTGTTACATTGCAGGAAAAATCTGGGTTTTTTTCTGTCATGAATTCTGGCTGTGTATCTGGCACTTTTTAAGTGATTTCACTTACTCCCTTCTAACTTTTTTAGGTTGAGTTTGGGTACAGGCTAATAGGATCGTCAGGAGGAGTTTATACTGCTGCTTTTGTTTTTTTTCTTCGGTTTTTAAGAATGAAATGATCCATTATGTTAGTGATCTTGTGAGTCTGGCTTTCCACACATTAGTAAATGGCAGTTGGTTACTTCTGTCTTTCTTTTTGAAAAAAATACCTTTTTTCCCCACCTTCATAGAAAATTAGAATTGTAAAATACTTCAGAGTGCCTGTGACTCTTCAAAAAGATTTCAAATCACCAGTTTTATATTAAAACACTAATTCTTTCTTTAACTGATACTTTCTGTATTCTTACCTCAGAAGGGAAGATTTTGAGCTGTTTATGTACCTTGCTTTACCATTAAGCATGTTCTTCATAATGTCTGCAGTTCATTGCTGTGTTAGAGTGGTTTTTATTGGGGCAGATTCCTTAATGTATTACTAAGTGAAAAGAGAAGACAAAAGCATAACTAGAAGACAATCTGCAGAAAGTAGTTCATTGATGCTCAGGGGGAAGCATGTTGTGAGGTAGCTTTCCTCAGATGCTGAGTGGAGGGCCCATAAATGCAGTGCAGCCAATAAGTACATGTAGCAGTAGAAAATTATGAACAATCCAAAGTCCGAAGAGTAATCACAGAACTTTACAGCTGAGTAACTTTTTTATTTTCTAGTTTATTTTGCAGAGTCTTTTGGAGGTTTGTCACAGAAGCCTGACTCCAGCTTGCCTTACTCATATAGTCCTAGTGAAGTGAATTGGCCTTCTTGGGTGTGGGGAGAGGGCAAAGGCTTTTATTGCTAGCTGGCAGCAGTGTCTGCAAATGATCATTTCTGTGTCCTAGGTCTGTCCACCTGGTCCCAGCATTCCAGATCTCGACATCGGAGGACTTCGTGTTCCAGACATGAAGATCGTAAACCTTCTGAGGTATTTCTGGAGTTTGATTTGCATTTTGTTCCATCTGTCAAACACCAAGCTGTATACATGTTCTGCTGATGGACCTGTTTCTTCTGATTTACCTTTTCTTTTCCTTTTGCTGTGTTTTAGCTGGCATCTGCTCCCCGCTTTCCTGCCTCCCCACCTTTTATTTTATGCTAGGAGATCAGGGAGTTCAGCTGTTGGTACAGCCACTGCCAGCACATTCCTATCTCCAAGTTTTGTTTGACACCCATTCAAAATAGTTGGGGAGCATTTCTTCTAGTGCTTTATCTCTCGGGTTTTATTTGTAGTTTGGTTTGTGAGCAGTGAAAATTTACCTTTGGTGCATTTATTTCATAGTGGGTATCATGTTTTGGTATGTGATCTTTGTTAGACTGCTTGTCAAGCTAGAAATCTGCTTCCTGACAGTTCTGTCTTGTGTAGTGCTTTGAGGAAATTCTGTCAAGGGAGATACAGATCTTTGAACTTTCCACGATGGATCAACTGCTAGTAGCACATAAATGCAGTCCAATTCTTGGGAAATACTCTTGCTGAATCTCCCTATCTTCAGGCAAATACTACACCGGAGACTTTGTAGAGGCTGCAAAGAAAGGATTAGCTTTGGGAGATGGAATTTATTCATTTAACATACTTGCCCAGTTACATATATTTCTGCTGCATTAGTGATTGATTGGTGTTGAGAAAAAACATGCTTTGTTAATCTCCCCAATGACAGTATACCTAAGTCCCAGAGAAGAGTTTTCACAAGAAGAATCCCATTCATTGTTCAGTGTGAACTACACCTGGTACTGGTTGTTTCCAATCCTCTTTGTTTGATTGTTGACTGCTAAAGACCTACTTACTTTTTTGGAGGGGAATGTGGAGACCTCTGGTGAATTTATTCTTGCTGGTGATAGGCTTGCTGTCCTTAATTATCTTTTGTACCTCACTTAGAAGTAGCGCCTTAGAACCAGTTTTGAAAGCTACCTCATGAAAGGCTATCAGGAAATGATCTGAGATAATTACAAATTTTACTGTTGGTTTTTTGTGTTTTTCTGTTTTCTCTTCTTTCCTTGCTTTTGTTGTTAGAATCTTTGCAGTTTTGTGCTGTTCTCTTGTTTTCTCAGCCTGGACATAGTTCTCATATACTTCCCTTCATCTCTGTTGCGCGGTCTGTTCCCTCTCTCCCTCCGTGCATTTGTGTTGTCTCTGCTCTCCACAGCACACACTATTCTGATGATAAGTGGGCTGGCAGAAAAGTGACACCTACTAAACTCCTTGGGTGAAATCCTGGGCTCATTGAAGTTGGTGGCAAAATTCCCATTGACTTCAGCGTGGCCAGGATTTCACCCTTTAGCTTTGAAGTGTTCAGTGCTTCTGAGAGCCAACATTTCTGTAAGCTCTGCTTTGCTCTGGGCAGTCTGATCACATCAGAAATTAGAGCAGAAAGAATTGTGTCACAGGGACACTGGCTTGGGAAGGAGTTTCTTGGCTGTCAGGTGCTGGCTTTGCTCCTAGGGGAGTTTTGTGACAAGTTTATCTGAGAGCCTGAGTTACATTGGCTCTCAGATTGAGGAAGTTTTGCATCGCATTTTGTCTTTTCAGTCTTCTTTTCATTTGACATTTGATTACTTTAATTCAAATCACTTAGAAGTGCAGAATTCTCTGGCCAACTGTTCTTGTTTGTTTTGTGAGCCAGTTTACTTTGTGGCTTAATTTTCATTTCTTTATTGGAGCCTCACAGGATTTGTAATTGGATTGTTTAAAACATTTAATAATATTTCATTATCTGCATTCACCCTTTCCATCATATAGTAATATTACTCTTTATTTTTCAACGTTTGCAGTTTTTCTGAACATGTCAAGACAAGTGTTAAGAGATATGTCATGATTTTGTGCTACTTTTATGACAAAACCAGAGTGGAAACAGAAACATACTGAGACAGAAAGAGGGGGTAGTATGTCTGTGTTGGGTGGGAGGAGAGGTTTCAAGAGTGCAGTGTGATATGGCAACTCACACTTGGAAGTATTCTCAGAAATATAATTAACCATCAGTTTCACTGTTTTCATAAAATGCTTCCCAGAAGTTGTTGTGTGACAGGAACTACTGTCCTGAGGAGCCTTGCCTAGTTAGCACCCTGTATAGATCTGGTTCTTCCTCAGCAATATGCAGCCGTTGGCTGGAGCTGATATAAAACTGTGGCCGTTGGTTTGGGACTGAGAGGTTGTGTCTCTTTGCCCCCCTTAGCAGCCCAGTAAAAGAATCTAGGAGCACTACCCTGATAATCTGTCTTTTCCATTGTAACTGTGCAACATGGGGCTGGGTGGATGTTGAGTCTGTCTTCCACAAAGTAAGAAGTCTGCGGGGGAGCTTTTCTTAAGATGTTACCTATCTTCTTGTTCTGGTGGTGCTTACTTTCTGTCAACTGGTTGCTTTTCAACCCTTTCCTTTGAACATGGCATTGAGTAGTTGATGGCTGAGGAGGTGAGGAGTGCTGAGTGCAGTTGCTGTAGTGTACAGCAGCCTTACCTTGCAGGGAGAACAGGGTGGGGAGAGCTGGAAGACATGTAAACAAGTGAAGGCTTGTAGTTCTGATGCCTGTGATAGCAGCCTTTGCTTTCTGCAGTGCTGCCCGGCAGTGACAAACCCAGCTGGGGTTACCACAGTATGCCCGCTACAAGACCAAATCCCTTTTGATTTCATTCTGTGGGTTGTGGAGGGCAGCACTGCTGCTTGTCTATGGTTGCTAACCCAGAAGTTGCCAAACATCCTGCTCCTTTTAGAGGTGGATGATGCCTTTGCAAAGTAAAGCAAAATTGCAAAGGCAAAGTAAAATTACAGCTGTAATGCAGAGGTGTCTGTAGTTGATGGAATAACAAACACCTGTTCTGAATGGGGAGCTGCCATAAGAATTCCAGTTTGGATCTTACTTTGTTTGATCTTTTGGGTTGTTACTTTAAATACTTGCACAAAGAGTCATCCTCTTAGAATTTCCTCTTGCAGCTGGTGATGGTAGAGTCATGGCTTGATTTCTACCTCAGGGAATTTCTAGAATGTCTTTGGATTAGTCAGAGCTCCAATAATTAAAAAAACCCACAAAACAAAAAAACAAGCCCCAAAACCTTGGAGCAAAACCAAGTCTTCATTGTGCTGCTGCTCTAAGACTCAAAGCTCCTGCAGCTTTTATTGCAGCCAAGACAGAAGTAAAGGTGGGCAGCACCTTTTAGCATCATGTCTCCAGCACAGGGGGAGTGCCAGGACTTGTAGTGGAGTTAGCTGGAAGTCATTCTATCAGTATTTGCACCTTCAGCCACCCCTTTCCCTGTGCTGAAGCCAAACTTCTGTCCTGCAGTGGGCTGGATTAGTTCACTGTTCATACAGTGACCTTACATAATGCACTGTACCCTGAAGCTGTGAATCATAGAGTGTAAATATCGAATGTCAGTGTCTCTATTTTTCTTTCTTGGTCACTCTCTTTGCAGGTGTTCAGAACGGACCTGATCACTGCCATGAAGTTACATGACTCCTTCCAGCTGAACCCTGATGAATACTATGTGCTGGCAGACCCCTGGAGGCAGGAGTGGGAAAAGGGAGTTCAGGTGCCAGTTAGCCCAGGGACCATCCCAGAACCAGTAGCCAGGTATAGTTTGGAGGAATGTAAACAAATACACATGCATTTATGCTAGCAGCTTATGTCTACATTGCCTTGGCTTCTTGAGCTTTATTCCACAGTGTCTAGCTAGAAAGATTTTGGCTCTCAGAGACAAAGAGCGACCAGCCTCAGCTTTTTGAATGGTTGGAGAGGTCGAGAGTCAGGCCTGTGTGCTGAAATACAGATATCAGAAAATAAATTCTGGCACTGCATTAGGATGGAGTGTGATGACAGAACCTTAAAAACGGCTTCTATTTTTAAGCCCAGGCTTGACCTCACTCAGCATTACTGGGAGAGCCCTTGTCTGACGCTTCTTGTGCTTAGTTCTGTGCCATAGGTTCCTTCCAAAGAACAGTTAGAGAGGGGAGACTTAAGAGAAACAAGAAAATAGAACGTTTGTTTTGGTTTCATGTTATTTTTTGGTTGTTTCATTTTCTGACTTAGGAAATGTGTTACACAACATTTCAGCTGTTTCAAGGACCATCCAGATGTGCACTTAACTAACTACATGAATGTGAGATTTTCTAGTTGTTAAACAAGAAAACCTGTTTTTCCTTCCCTTGTTTGTTAGACTTATATTTTCTGTTTCAAATTAAACAATACAGCTGTAAGGGCAGGAGTGTGCTGCAGCCCATCTGTCTGGTTTATGCTTAGTTGGCGTTGGAGTTGCAGCAGGTGAGAAGAACAAGGATTATTGCTATTTAATCATACTAGACCTCTGAGTAAGTCCAATCTGGCCCATTAGGTGTTACCAAATGACCCACAAATGCTGGTGGATCCACAACAGCTCAGTCTCTAATACACAGCAAAAAATTTTGGATGACACTACACTGCATCCGTTAGGTCTGCATCTGCCAGCTTTAACCTTGCTGTAGAGAGCTACAGGAATGTCAGGAATGCACAGCCCCACTAGGTCTGTACAACGAGGAACTTACCCATATATCAGGTAAACTGTTTCCTTCCTTCTTTTTCTGAAGGTTTGGATCTGGAACTCCAGGGAGGGCTCTGGCATTTTCCTCTCTGCTGTGCACTTCAGAACATGAGAGTATAGTTTCCCTCCAGTGCTTGTAGCCTGCTCCACACAGACCTCACCCAGTCCCTGCATAAATGTGCACACATTGTGCCTATGTGCTCCTGTTGTCTTCTCACTGCTTTCATGCATCTCCTAAGTCTGCCCAAGGGCCAGGAGACCTGTGGACTTTAGCAGAAGGAGACCTCCCAGTGGATCCACACATGTATCAGGTGGTTTGGTGTCTCTCAGGTTCAGATATTCGTTTAGGAGACAGCATTTCTCTGCCTATGGCCAACAGAAATGTTGCTTCAAATTTAAAGGAGTTAGGGAGAGAAGGCACCTACCACAGTTGTAGGTGTCAGCACAGGCGACACCACTCGTTTAGTTGTTGAGCTATCTTGTATCGTCCTATTGGTGAGCACCTGCTGGTCAGAGTGGCCTACTGGTACCTGATTGTTATCCATTTTGCCCCCTCACAAAATACTTGGAGAGCCCTACTGTGGTGGTGCTAGAGTGATGAAACTGTTCTGTGCGTAACTGTGGGAGGGGAAGGAGGTGTTCTGTAAATTGAATTGGCAACAGTCAGATGGTAGCTGCTGTATAAGAGAAGCAACATGCAGTTCAGAGAGCTAATGCTAGTGAGGTACATAATGGAGAATAAAAGGCTTTAGCCTTGTAGTGACTGCTCAGGGCAGCAAGAGTTAGGTCCAGAGGGGTGGAATGAGCAAGTCTCTGTGCTGGTACAGGGTAACGTGTTGAGATGGGTAACTCAATTGAATGTGGTTTTTCATATGTAGTAAGTGTTGCTTTTTAAAACTTCTTTCTATCACAGAAGTAGAGAGATGAAGGTGATTTGTTTTGAAACCAAACTACCTGTACTTATTCTGTACTGCTACAGTAGTCTTTAGACAGCATGTGCAGGGTGCTGCCCAGACATTATGATTTCTGCATGGAATGATACCCAGGAAGGAATTCGTGGTTCAGAAGATTAGAGGAGCAGTGCCCAGTTTAAAGTAAAGTCTCTGTGAGCTGTAGTAGTCTGTAATACAGCTTTTAATACTGTGTAGTATGACCAGGAACAGTTTGGGCAGAGCTGTTAGCCTGGCAAAGGTCATTCAGATTCATACTCTTCCACAGTCCCCTTCTGCACCTCAGAAGCTCCAAATTCAGTACGTGGCTTGCCCACCATTTCTCAAATTGTTGTCTGAAATAAGCTAAGCTAAATTAGGGGAAGATTAGGGCTGTGCAGGAGACTGAAAACAGGTAGAGGATTTACTGAGATCTGTGTGTGAAGGTACAGTTGCAGCAGATCAGGGTCTTCTGATAGGAGGAATTGTTATATATTGAACCTCAGACAGGGGCAGAATAGGGTAATGTCCTGCTTGTGGAGTTTAGGCTATTCACAGCAGAAAGTTATGTGTACATGGAGTGGTGCTCCCTTGTAGCACTAGAGCACAAAAAAATTGTTAACTCTAGTGCTGCAGGAAGCAGTCATTTGGCAGCATGGCTTTTTGCTCATGTGGGTGTGTTACATCATGAGGTGGGTTTCATTCAAACTGAATTTCAGCATGTTGAGTTAACCAAGAGCAGGTGCAGTGTCCTCTGCTGAGAAAACCACGCTGCATGTAGTCTGACAGTTATCTTGCTGTTTGGAGGCAAGTCACCAGCTTGCTGGTAGAATGACTGCTGTCCTTTGTGGATTGGGTGGTTTTGCCCCCAGTTCCTGGCTTTGTAAATTTGCAACAGCGTAGGAATCTGACCTAGAACAAGTTATGTGCTGCTGTAGGTGCTTTACCATGGCCAAACAAAATTTCAGTTGGCTTTCAGCTAAAAATATGATTTTGTAGTTGGTTGTTGGCCAAGTAGATCCTTAAAAATCTGAGAGAAGGTAGTTTCAGCAGTGGCTGATTAATACTTACTTGCGCTTGGCCCAGCATGACATTAGTGGTTGTGAAAGAGGAAATGCAAACCTAGGATGCCAGAGCTTGGATCTCTTTGGGGAAGTGAAGGTGAAGCTAGTGCAAATTAGTGAGTCTCTGTGAAAAGGTCTTCTGAATTTCATAAAGATTCTGTACCTACAAGCACATGCAAAAAACCCCATAAAATCAAAAGAAACATACTGTAAGAAAGAAAACCTCAAATGTAGCAGGAAATACTACTTATGATGTTGAATTTTCTTGATCTCGGTATTGTAGTTAAGCAGATTGATTTAAAAGAAGTCTTGAAACAGAGTTTAGCATCTGTGTCTATGGCAGCCTTCACTGCATAAAAACTGTGTCCCTACTCTAACGTTAATCAAGTGTGGATTTCAGGTAAGTGTAAGCACAGCTCTATCCTCTAATCTTTTCTTTCTGTTTAGAATTGTGGTAATGAGTTTGGTTTCTGGACAGCTCCAGTTAATTTCTGGTAATACTGCCAATCCATTATGAAAGTGCACTGTACTGTTTTCCCATCTCAGGCATGCAAGATGATTGCTGATGATTGTTAGTCACTTGGAATGAGGCATTTTGAGTTCTCTAGAACCGAGTCCCTCAGCAGCCCAGCATACCTGACATCTGCTTCTCTGTTTGTTTCAGGATTGTGTCAGAGACAAAAGCTGTCACCTTTACGCGTCCCAGGAAGTACATTGTTTCGTCAGGTTCAGAGCCGCCAGAGCTGGGCTACATTGACATTCGAACCTTAGCAGACAGTGTTTGTCGCTATGATCTCAATGATGTGGATGTAGCATGGTTGCAACTAGCCAATGAAGAATTCAGAGAAATGGGTGAGCAATGAATGCTTGTGGTTTTGTTGCTTTTTCTTTTTTAAAGCTGACAATCCAATTTTAGGGAGGTCAGCAGTGGGAAGAGATGATAGAGATATGAAGAGATAGTAATCATATGAGAAGAGGTAGGCATGAGAAACCAGACCTGCTATGATTAAGCCCAAAGATAGATGCATTCATAACCGCTGAGTTGTACCTGTGCAGACAAGTCTGGATCTGGCCACATGGGGTTTTTTTCCTCTGTCACTTACCATTTCACAAGGAAATTCTCACAAAGTTCCCATTTTGCCATCAGTGTCCTTGGAAAGAACATCAGATAGACCATTTAGGTAGCTTTTCCAGTTAGTCCTTCGAAAATGGTTTTATTTTTGTCTGCGTCACATACCCATATCATCTTTTTAGCTAGTGGTGTTCAATGTGAAGAAGGCAGACGAAGGAGCCTTGGGAAGGTTAGAGAACCTAGGGCAGCTGAATTGTGCAGGGAGGAGACTGCAGAGAATTCCTGCAGTGATTTATTGGAGGAACCTCCAAACATTCTGTGACCATGTGCTCCAGTTCCGAAGCAGGAAGAGGAGCTGTTGCAAGGGGAGCAACTGTTATATTTTCTATAGGATGGCTTGTGTGTGTGGGAAGGGGTAGAGGAACAGGGAAAGAACAGGAACAATTCTTTGTAAGGTGTGTGCTTCAAGAGAGGATTTCAGTGGAATTGAAGAGGATGTAAGTCAGAACAGAACTTGTACCACATTGTTTAGATAAGGGAAAAGGTGATGTGCCAGATGGGAGAGGTTTGGACATGTTGGTGAACACTGCTGATTTTTGTTTTAGCGTTGTGGCAGTTCCCTGCTTTTGGTTACAGTTTACTCATACAGGTTTTATCTAGTTGTAGCCCATACATGACATGGCTCAAGATGTAGTAAGCCACAAACTGACCATTTATAACACTTTAATAAAAAGTTTCTCATTTTTAAACCCATGTATGGAAGAAACAGATGACTCAGCCTTGACCTGATCTCTTACCCAAGCCTTTTTTCCAGGTCTTAAGTAAGGCCTGCTCAGCTTATGTTGGGCTTAGATGATATGAAATCAGTTCATGATTGAAGAGTTTAGGTTACTTTTCCAGTTATCTTCAGGAAAACAGCAGCAGCAAGTCCCTGTAGCTTTCTTAAAAAAAAAATTAACAATACTTTTGATGATTTGTAATTGATATCCATCTGTCCAACGTAGGTGTCTGTCTGTCTGTCTTTTGCCAAAACCAGTGGAGGGCTACCAAGGTGTTACACTGGGGTGTGAGTAGCAGCGATGATAGAGCACACAGGAAGGGCTCTTCATCGCGCAGATTCATACCTGCACAGGAAGCCCTGTGGTAGCCATTCTGTTACACCAACACAGCCTTCAGAAGTACACCTTGCACATGAAACACTGAACAACAAATTGACAGGTTGTGTTTTGGTGTTGTTTCTTGTAGTTTGTTTGCTCTAAAGTGTTTATCCACTCAAGTTTTGCTGTATGTAGAGGGAAGGAAATGCTTCTGTCAGTACCAGGCAGTACATTCTGGGTCTTGAAACATGTAACATAGTGCTCTTTCAGACACTGCACTCTGCAGATACTATTAATGGTAAAAGTATTGTGAAACACATACTGGTGAAATACTTCCTGATCTGCAGTTGTAGCACTTTCTTTATGGCGTCCTGGAGCTATGAATTCCCTGTGTTTTCTTTGATACCTGTTGGAGTGCTTCAGGTACTGAAAATGTATATTCTGTCTGTAAAAGAATGTAAATATTTGAACTGAAGCCACAGCCTCTTGATTCCCCTTTTTGAATCCTTATAAATATGCAGTCAGTGAAACACTTCTGAAAGTTTTTTATAAAGTGATAGCACTTCTGAGGTTAGAATTCAGTTGCAAACTGGTCTGAAACCTGCCATCATCTGCTTTGCTGGTGCAGTATTTCTGGGCTGCAGGGCAAATAATCAGCAGGATGTTGGGTGATTCCTTTTGCTACCTTTCAGCTGCTCAGTTGGGGTAGTAAGGAGTGCATTGATCTCTGCCTCAAGGATTTATCTGTCAGTAAAAGGTGGAAGTGCATTTGTAGGGTGTTTGTCTTCTGATCTGGGGGAGCTAGACAGATTTTTTTCTTCTTTGTTTTGTGGAATTTGCAGCTCAGTTATTCACAGGAAGAGCTGAAAGGAGGATTTTCTTGGTAAAACACACATCATGAGGTTGCTGTCTTCTCTATGTCACAGTAACCATTAGGTGCTGGGACTGAGACCAAAAGTGGTCTATCAGGGACAGATGGAGACCTCAGCTGGGCTTGCAACCTGTTGGGCTGGAACTTTGTAAAAAAAACAACAACTCTTACTAGAAACTGTAAGTTTGCTACAAGGATCACAGCAGATTTTGTCACTGATTTGTGTCCCCCCCGTCACTTGTGGTTCAAAACACTCAAATCTTTCACTGAAAGGAAGCCAAATTGAATTTATGGAAGTTTTTCTCAGGATTTTGAAAGATTGGTTTGGATACTCACTCTTCTTAGCTTAATACAGTTATAAGACTGTTTTGACTTTATTTTTATGCTGGAATAAGCATGACTGTCTAGGAATGACATCTAAGTATGGGAGTTGGGTGTTACCTACTCAGCTGTTAAATAGAAGCTGGAGTCATGTGTGACCGTGGGTTATCTCTCTTTAAAGTAAAAACTCCTTTTTCCCAGGGATGCCTCAGCTGGATGAGTACACCATGGAAAGAGTCATAGAGGAGTTTGAGCAGCGATGCTATGATAATATGAACCATGCTATCGAGACGGAAGAAGGACTTGGGATTGAATATGATGAAGATGTTGTCTGTGACGTCTGTCAGTCTCCAGATGGAGAAGATGGAAATGAAATGGTGTTTTGTGATAAATGCAATATTTGTGTGCACCAGGTATGGCAACCAGCACACAGCAGGGGTCATAGGGAAGGGGTGACAGCAACTTCTCCAAACCATTAAAGATAACAGATTGGATTTTTTCCAGTGACAGGCATTGATCTGTTAAGTTGTTGCAGGGTTCACCATTGAGTGGTGGAGTGAATTCAGAAGTTATCTAATTGAGAAGGAGAATTGTTACATCTAATTCTCGAAATGTCATGCTAAGATGGTTAAAGGTGGCATTGTGTTTGTGTGGAGAAAGTCAGGTGAGGAATTGCCTCTGGAGAACATATAGATGTGTATACTTGTACATTCTTACCTGGTCACTTCTTTTCCTGTCTTTCTGCACGCTTTTGGGGCTAACACACCTTTGATGCCATCCAGAGTAAAGTGGATGTTTTTAGATGTGCAGTGGTTCTCTGATCCTTAGTGTCTGATCACATCAAATCTGCAGTTTAAGAGAGTTAAAACTGACAGTAATTTGTACAGTGGTCTCTATAAAGATGCAGCCTTTGGAAAAAAGTGAATCTGAGATTCTCCACAAACTGGTATTTCTCTAGTGTTAGAAATTCCATTGAGAACATTTTGAGAGTTGTGAGAGGCTATGTGAAATGGCTCAAAAGTAACAGAAGTGCATGTTGTTTCCCTTCCTTTCTTTCCCTTTTCTGTAAATGGGAATATAGGCCTGCTACGGGATCCTGAAGGTGCCGGAAGGCAGCTGGCTGTGCAGGACCTGTGCGCTTGGTGTTCAGCCCAAGTGCTTGCTGTGTCCCAAGAAAGGTGGTGCCATGAAGCCAACCCGGAGTGGCACCAAGTGGGTCCATGTTAGCTGTGCTCTGTGGATTCCAGAGGTAGGTGGTGAGCTTCAGGAAGTTCAGGGCTGCAGTAATTCTGTGAGGGAGGAAACGTGTCAAAAACACTGTTCAACCTAGTGCTTGTTGCTACATTGATTGCAGCATGTGTATGGTACTTCTTAGGAAAACAGTATAAAAGATTTTCAATTGTATGCAAAGGCTAGCAGGATGAAGGATCATCTGTAAAGAAATTAAGTACATTACCTTTGTCAATCAATATTAGACCTCAAAAAATTAGGCCTTTGCTGCTGCTAAAACTCATCTGACAAGAACACAAATCACTGTTTTATTTTGTAAATGGAACATTAAAGCTGAGTCAGGAAGGTCTGGATGTGACAGTGAGATTTCCTGTGGCTTCTCATAATCAAAGTGTTTATCCCATGTGATAATTTTAAATGGGAGGGCTTCACCTTGAAAATCTTTTGTTCATGCAGTGAAGAACAGATTTTTTTTAAAAAAAGTAATTTTTTTTTAGTTCCTTATAAACTGAAGAACTTGTAACATGGTAATTTTGCATAGGCACACAGGAAGTTTTATTTCTTTGATAAAGTTGCTTCCCTTTTCATTTAACTATCTAATAGTCACTCTTGTGTTTTTAAATCCTTTTTCTCTTAGGTAAGCATTGGAAGCCCAGAAAAAATGGAGCCCATTACAAAGGTTTCCCACATTCCCAGCAGTAGATGGGCACTAGTATGCAGCCTTTGTAATGAAAAAGTTGGAGCCTCTATACAGGTAATTTAATAACACACATACCCACGTGTCGTGTTTTGTTTTGTCAGGTTTTAGTAAAAACACAAAATGTGTATCCATGGTACACTTTGTTAGATTTCTTTGTTTGGTGCTGTGGACTTAATTGCACACAAACTGCTGAATGTTAGTGTGCTCTTACTTTCTATTAAAATTTCAATATTAATAGCCAGGTCATTCCATAAGACTTCCTAATTTGTTGCTACAGTGATGTGTTTACTGGGACACTGAAATAAAATGTAGATGTTGTTGAATAGAGAAAACCCCCTGTATTTCTGTGAAGTACCACATATGAAAATGAAGTTTGAATGCTGAAAGCTGCTGTGCTGAAATCTATCTACTAGTCCCCATTTAGTGATGTCTAAGACAAGTTAGATTACCTCAGTGGGAGTTCAGTATTTTCTGTAATAACCTGACTTTTAAGGTGCTGACTATGCTAAGCCTGCAGTGAAGTCAGTGGAATTGACCACCTTTACTTTGATGATAAAAACAGTTGTAGCTTTGAATTTTAAATTTAAAATTTCTCATTTTAGGTACTACTTAACATTGGACTGTTCTGGCTCAAATGATTTTTTTTCTGCAACTGTTTTATTGTTGGTGTAGCTTTTAAGTTGCTGATGAGACTATCTGATCATTTAATATTAGGCTTTTTTGAGCAGAGGGAAAGAAAAATTATTTGACTAGTCTGCCCTGACATTTGAACAGTCCACAAGCTGAGGAGATGAGCCCCAGTTCTTCCATTATTGTGGAGCTCTTGGTGTTTTCTAAGGGGGACAACTCTGGGGTGTGTTTCCCAGTTCACACTGCTGTAGAAGCAGTGCCACGTTAACATTCTAACTTCTGATACTCACTTGAGCTCAGGGATGGTGACTGCTGGAAACAGCAGGATGGGGAAGAATAAAAACAAATGTCTCGTCTTCATAGTTCCAAAAAGAGTGATTTCTGTATGCAGTAAACAATTAAACTATAAAGCAAATTCCATAAAGCCATTTGTTACTGATAACTCACATTCTTAGGCCAGTGCCAGTTTGTCTCATTGCATACTCCTGAAGTTCCCTCTGCAGTTTCAGTTGGATTCAGCTGTTACACCATAGCCTGTGAACTCTTGCTGCTAAATAAATGAATTGATCTGCACCAGAGCATTTCAGACTGGGCAGTGTGGTCTCACATGCATGTTTATGTTGGGCTGTTAGCTGTAAAGCACTTGCAGATCCTTTACAGCTGAAAATCACTCAAAGTGTTAAACAATCATTTTAAGAACAATTTTAAAATCTAGAGAGATTCAGAAAACACATTACTAAGCCCAGCTTTTTGAAAGAGAAGATACTTGGGTTCTTGAGACACAAGGCAAAACTGATAAACTTGAGAACAGTGATGAGAGTAAGGACAAGTGACTCACTTCTGCCAATGCTGTGATTGTGTGGAAAAAGACAAGAAAATGTAGCTTAGCATTGTGGTGATGCTCTTTACCTTCAAAGTGCTTCATATACTTCACTAAAATGACCCTCAGAAAGCTTCTTAAAACAGATAGGAGCCATTACTGTCTTGTAAGGAGTCTGAAGAAGTAGAGCTCAGGTTTTTTTGGCTAGCCAAAAGGATCCATGATGGTAAGACCAGCATTAAGACACAGAAATTTCTAAAGCCCTGCACTTTTTCAAAATTAGGTTTTATCCATTTCCTTTTTTCCTCTGCTCCAAGTCATTTGATCAGGTTGCCAGGAAAAGTTGTAAAACAGCAGTGTAGCAGTAGTTGCAGTGGAGCTTGTCAGTCTGTTTCCAGTTAAGGAATGTATAAAATAGTAAATGTTGAGTAGAGAAAATAAATCTGTCCACAGCATATAAATTTGCAATCGTAATACCTCCTTGCAGAGCTGAACCCTATTCTTGGCTGCTGTTAAGTAGTTGAAACCATTTTGTCCATTCTTCAGACCTATTCTGGGGGGTAACTTACAGCAGTTTAAGTTGAACACTTGAGTATTTATGTATGTTGGTGTGCAGGGGGTAAGGAGTGTCCCTCCTTATTCTTCTGATGACACTTCTCCCCTTGTAGTGATGACACGGCAGACAGGATGGCTGCCACTGCAGACAGTTCTACATTTGAAATGGTGATGGAGAGACAAAAGATTAGTTTTGGCTGACACTTCTGAGTTGTGTAAATCTTGGTATCATTAAAGCTAACAGTGGGAAATATTTAGAGAGAAAAGGGCAAAAGGTGCTTTGGTATTTTTCAATTCCTTTTATATGTTGATTTTATTGAAGAATGTTCATTTGAAACTTCTGGAGTTTAAACTCTGTGATACCTTTGTATGCCATCTGGCTGCTGAGTCAATCTGAGCAGGAAAACCCAGATGAGAAAGATATTTGGCTTCTTTACAAAGCACTGTATAAACATCCTAGTGCAATGCATTTCTCTTTAAGGTTAAGCATAATTTTGTTTCCTCCTAATGTTCATTTCCACTTTTAACTTCTTTTTGCTGGAGGCAGAGGTGTGAGTTGATACAGATGCATATGTATGCCTGTGTGTATATATATCCAGCTGTATATAAAGCTTTCAGTTTGTGGCTGGCAAATAGCTATGGACAGCATTTTGCAAGAGGAAGTTACGTATAATTGAAATGAAGTCCTGAATCAGCTAATATTCTGAACTAGTGCCCATCATTCCATGATGGTTGGGTTCACTGGGAGGGAAGGAAGATGACAAAAAATTGAATTTTCTGTTCTCCTTATTCTCTAGGTGAAGTGAAGGCTATAGACAGTCAAGTAGTGATTTACAGTCATTTCATATTTGACAGTATAAAATTGAGGCAACAGGAAAAAAAAAAGAGAATTCCTTCTGTGGAGGTGCTTTCGGTAGCATGGGTCCAGGTGTTGAGAAAGTCTTTTAATTGAAAGTACCAAGCTGGCCTGGAGCCACTGAGGTGTTCTTCCCTCCCTGTCACGCTGGCAGTCAAAGGGGAAGGTTTTTCTTTGCATTAACACTGCCTGATGGAATGGCTCCAGTGACACTTAGAACACTTCTCTTGTGGCTTTGCTGGTTATGGGACAGCATGATTGGGCTAGAGAGGGGTTAACCACTCCTGTCCTGCTGCGCCACATGATTGCTGCCTGGCCTGAAAGCACTAAATCATAAACCTAATTAAAAGAGAGCGAGAAAGTACATGCAGCTTAGAAGCAGAGCATGGTAAAGGAGTTGTTATTCCAAATTAGTCCTGGCTGCTCGAATAGTTTCAGGTAGTGTGTCTTCTTAAACATATGTTTGATTAATTTTAATTTCTATAGTGTTCAGTGAAGAACTGCAGAACAGCCTTTCACGTCACTTGTGCATTTGACCGTGGTTTGGAGATGAAGACCATACTGGCAGAGAACGATGAGGTGAAATTTAAGTCATACTGTCCCAAGCACAGCTCCACCAAGAAAACGGATGATGAGACTTTCAGTGAAAGCCCTGTCCAGGAGAATGGGAATGGGATTCAGGACAGCTCTCTTCCTGCCCACACAGACCCTTTCCACAGTATGGATCAAAACCAGGAGGAGGCCCACAGGGTCAGCCTCCGCAAGCAGAAGCTCCAGCAGCTGGAGGATGAGTTCTATACGTTTGTTGAGTCGTTGGAAGTGGCTAAAGTGCTGCGGTTGCCCGAGGAGCCAGTGGAATTCCTTTACCAGTACTGGAAGCTGAAGAGAAAAGCCAACTTCAATAAGCCTTTGATTACCCCAAAGAAGGACGAAGAGGACAATCTGGCTAAACGGGAACAGGATGTTCTGTTCAGAAGACTGCAGCTCTTCACCCACCTCCGGCAGGATCTAGAGCGGGTAAGTCACTGCACTGCCTGCGCGTGGGCAAGGAGTGCTGGCCTCTGTTGGCAGAGTTCTAAACTATGTTCTCAGTTACTGCCTTTACATGCAGGCACTCCATGCTGCATCAGAACTCGTATTGTCAGAAAGGAATATTACCACTTAAACTTCTGCAGATCACACCAGCTACCTTTTTCAAATCGAGGGTTAACTCACAGGGCCAGCAGGTCTTGGCGTGTGTACAACTGGTTTGTTGAATTTTCTCTTACGCTCTTTCACTGATTAACACTGATGGTTGAGAACTATACTGCAACCCCCAGCTGGAGCTTTTTTTACCCTTGAAGGGCTTTCTCTGCTCCTTTCATTTGGTGCACAAGAAGGAAAAGATTGTGAAATATACCTTGATTTGCAGCAGATCTGTTTTTCATTGACACAGCACAGTAGGATTGCATTTTACTGGATTATGTGTAGTAGGTTTTGGAGGCACATGATATTTGACTCAACCAGGTTTTGAATGTGTAAAGAAAGTTCAGTAGCATCAGTGTGGTGTTGTAAATATATCTGATCCTGTAAAGACCTGAATTCAATCCTTTTTGATTAACTAGTACAGTTTAAGATATGTTACAGCCAGAAGGAACACTGAACTTAGTTTAGTTTCTCACATCCATAGAGCATATGGCTCATGTAGGCCATGTATGGAACCCGGCTCAGGAGACAGAACTGCAGCGAGGAACTGCAGGAACACCTACTTATCCTGCCCCGTGATTTCCTCATCTGGAAAGAATGAACTTCTAAGCTCTAGGAGGGTGGTGCTTATGAAGCTTATACAGCTGTCTAGATAGATAAGTTGACATTTTAAGGGCAGAAATGTAGTTTTCTTCCCTCCAAAAAACCCTGAGATAGTAAAAATAAGTCATAATTCTATTACTGTTTCCAGTCCCTGCTACCTCCATTGTGCTATGGCATGAATAGATTAGCTTGCCTTCATTTTGATCAATCATACTGCAGTGGCAGGGTCATCAGAAAGACTGATGTTGTTGAATACCTCTCCACATTTTTATGCTATTAATAAAGTACAATTTTCTGCTGTATCTCAAATAATAAGCAGCAAATGGTGCTAGGCTTTTAATACTGGGTATATATCATACAAGCATTTCCAGCATGTCTATAGCTTTCCTATGTGTTTATATATGTGTGATTGAGGTGTTCATAGAAGTTACTTCTGTGCTGTGGCCCTCCCAAATCTGATGGAATAATCTGTCAATGAAATAGTATTTAAGCCTTTTCTTAGAAAGGGGTGTATTAAATGAAGTTAAATTGAAATACATTACTAACTTGTTTAAATTGTGTATAGTACTTCAGCTGCATTAATTCAAAGCACAGATTGACAACATTATAGAAATACAACTCCTGTAAAACTCATCATCTTGATGTCTTCTAGGTGCGTAATCTCACTTACATGGTGACCCGAAGGGAAAAAATCAAGAGATCTGTTTGCAAAGTTCAAGAACAGATATTTAATAACTACACAAAGCAGTTGGAACAAGAGAGGGTTTCAGGTATGCTTCAGTGTTATCTTTTTTGTATTAAGATCACAGGCATAAGCACTGAAAGGTTGGTTCCAGGCTAATGACTAATTTTGAAAGACAAACAGGACCTCATTTATTCTCATTAAAACCTTGAGTAGTCTGCCATGCATCAGGAGATTGGAAGAAGAAACAAGAATTTGTGTAGCTCTAATGGTGGACACATGGCTGTAGAAACTGCTAAGCCGGTCTTTGTCTGTGGGGCAACGAAAGGCTTGCTGCTTCAGATTCTCTCTGGTGGGATTCTTTAATGACTTCTTATACCAGGGAGACCGTGACTTAACAGTCAAGTGCCTACCATATGGTACCTCGTAAGTCTGTGGTTTATTAGTGCTGCTGCATTAGCGTTTAGTATGTGCTGCTTTGCATCATAGATGGCGGTTTAAAGAACTGAACTTTGAAAAGGTAGCACTTTAGGCAGAAGAAAACCCATCATTTTTAAACCCAATCTCATTAACAGTAGTGATTTCTCAGAAAGATTAATAACTTCACAGTCACCGCATTAACTAGATTACCCTTAAAGTATTCAGAAGTAATAAACTATTTTTTAGATGGAATCAATCAGATCCACTTGCTGGTTGTTTTTTCCTTCCTATCTTAGTGGATAGAGCAGTGCTAGGATTTGTATTTGCTACAGGTGTGATTAGGTGCAGCACAACTACAGGAAAGTAAACTGCACATAGCAGTGTTGTGAAACCACAACATAGCCGTATAATTTGTGACAAAGGTGCTGAACAGGCAACCACATACCCATTTATGCTGAGGAATGCATCAGGCATGAGGAAAAGAGTTAAAATAGGTGCACTCAAAAGTGGTATTTACCCAGATACAGAACCGCTTGACTTAAACGTATTTTGTTTACATTTAGGTGTGCCTTCCTCATTCTCTTCAATGGAAAACACCGTGTTGTTCAATAGTTCATCTCTGGGCCCCAATGCCCCTAAGATCGAGGATTTGAAATGGCATTCTGCATTTTTCAGGAAACAAATGGGCACATCTCTGACCCACTCTTTGAAAAAAACACACAAGAGAGACAGAGTAAGAACCAGCACTGGGAATGACAGCAAATCTATGCTGAGGCAGCCCAGCCAAAGGGAGGGCAGTGCAGCTCCAGGTGGCTTTTTAAACTTTGACAAGACCTTTGCAGAAGCAAGGACTGTATCAACACACCAGAAAAATGGCATAGTTATACCAGACCACAGAAAAAGAAGAGACAATCGTCCACAGTGTGAAGTGATCAAGGCAGAACTAAAGGAAAAGACTTCTAAACACAACCACAAACCACTGAGACCCACAGAGCTCTCCCAGAAGCAATCGGAAAATAAAAGGGCTGTGAACCACTCCGGTGGTAGGTCAGCCTCTGGCACGCGGAGAGATATAGTGCCTAAATGCAATGGGGGGCTCGTCAAAGTAAACTCTAACCAGACAGTAGTTAAAGTGCCTAGGACGCCCACAAGCCCAGTGAAAAACTGGGGCGGATTCCGAATTCCAAAGAAGGGGGAGAGGCAACAACAGGGTGAGAGCCCAGAGGAAACCTGCCGCCAGAACTCCAGCTACCCCTACCTGGCCGTGGGCAGAGCTTCACCGAAGGACAGGGCAAAAAGCAAGCTAAAGCCTGACAGCGAGAATGATGGGTACATCCCTGATGCCGAAATGAGTGACTCGGAGACTGAAGTGGCTGAAAAAAAGTGCAGGCAGCAGAGGCTCAGTCCAGACAGCACTATCAGCAGAAGGACGGACATCATAAGGAGAAGCATCCTGGCATCCTGACTGGACACGGGGACATGGTGTCAGCACCGTGGTCAGGAGAGTCACTGCCTACAAGCCAACTCCACATTATTTATTGGTGTGAGAGAGGAGAGTTCTTAGACATGGCTACAGACTGACAAATTGATAATGCATTATTGCTGAGCTGTATAAACATGTTTACATGCACTTGAAGCTGGGTTTTTTTGCGTGTCTGCCCCCCCCAGTTCTGTGAGAAGTTTGAATCTCTTTTATTTGCAACTTTTCCCAAGTAAGCAGAGAAATGCCATCATTACTAGAAAAGGATTTGTGATGAACACTAAAGCAACTCATGAAAACCTTTTAGAAGGTTCATCCTTTTTAGCTAAAAAGCACTGATAAAATTTTACTCCCTTCCCCTGCCTTCTGGAAAAGCACAAGCTCTTAATTTAACAAGTCTGTAGTGAATTGAAGAAGGTTGTTTAACCCTACTGCACTGCTAAACCCCATTACCAGTGATCACTGTCATTGGATGGTGGTAGGTCTTTCTCCTCTCTTTGCAGAATGTTTTCTGTTGCATTCAGTTTGAGCATAGATGACAGCTCAAAGCCCTCTATAAGCTCCAGAGTTTACATGTAAATACACCTATGAGATGACCAGATTTAATCTTGACTGGAGAAGGACGAAGGGACAGGTCAGGGTGCAGCTGCCTTACAATGCAACAGCTTGAGAAGACAGCCTGAGCCCAGAGGGGACTCTTGAATGGCTCAGTTCTGAGAAAGGGGTCAGGCTTGTGGGTTACAGCACCTCGTGGAATAACCCATCACCCTTTAGTCAGTCACCTGCTGCCAGGAGTATGATGACAATTCAAGAAAAAAAATTTCTAAGGCACTAGTTGGGAGGATTTCCCAAGGCCCACCACATATGCACTAATGGTATGTATTGGGAAAGCCAGGCTTATGACACTAAAGGGTTGCTTTAAAATGAATATATATTTTTAAATAGAATAAAAAGGCAATAAATTGTGATTAGCTCTTTACAGTTAAATGAGGAAAAAAATATTTCATTCTGTTCTGGACTAGATTTGATGGAAGAGGGAACTTTTTTTTTAATAATTGCAAATGGCAATAACTAGTAAGCTATGAGCAATAATATTAACAGATCATTAGGGTACTGTTTCGTACTGAGTAGAGTGTACATATAACAGTGGAGTGTTAGGAGCCTGTATATTTTGGAATTCTGCATAGATGTAAGTCAGGTATGTACTGGTGAAAAAGTTAAAGCAGCAATGTGTTACAGAAAGGTGTAAAGAACCAACGCCCCCCCCCCCGCCCCCCTTTTCCTCTCCTAGCCTGCTCTTATCCTATCCACTCACTTTATGTTAGACCCTTGTGAACATTTAAAACATGGTAGAACTCTGCCACCACTCTGTCTTCCAGAGGATTCAATAAATTAAAAAAACAACAACAAAACAAAAAAAACCACCACCCAAAACTTATTGACACCCTATCTTGCTATGCAAGTTATCACTGTCACTTCAGTATTTCAACAGATGCATCCCTGTTATTTGTTTTAAAACACTGAAGTCTTAACACTTTGAGGAAGGGGAATTCTGTGTAAAACAGTGTACTTCCACAACACCATTGCTGGTCCCAAGGACATAGTCTTAACTTCTTGACTTACAGAGGTGAAAGTCAAAGTCAAATGGCACTGGTGAATCTGAAGTTAGGAAGTCACTCTTGGGATGTGTTAGAAGAAAAGTACTTACTTGATCAAACAACAACAGCCAAAAGGTAAATGCAGGTAAGTTCTACTTGACATACTGCAGTGTTTTCCAGATGGGCACTGTTATTTTCTGTAAAAAAGCAGCATATAGGGAATTGTTTGTCAAGCCATAGATGGAATAATCTAAATTTTGATTCTAGATAAACACTTAACCTCACACCAGTTTGAAAGAGGTACCTTGTTAATTTGCACTATTATAAATGCTAACGTTGTGCAGAATTAATGCCTTACCCATTTTGCTCCCTGATGTTTAGGTTAATAAGCTTTCTAGTTTCAAGTTAAGCTGAACCAGAACCAAAACCAAAAAAGCTGTAAGAAGACTGCAGTATGACCAGCTCTGTAGGTTAGTTTTGTCTCCCCTGCTTAGCGCTCAGCAGAAGAGGTGTTGTAAGTACAGCAGTGACAATAGAAACCCACTCCTGTATTTTATTGGGATAGAACCATTTGCTGAATCTCTGTTTTTAAGCGTTACCTTTCCTTGTGCAGACTGACCAAGAGATCTTTGATTATGATCGGTGTATCCTGTCAAACTGTAGGCTAGCTGACTTGTAAAGTTGCCTGGAATGCCATTTGTTAGGTTATAAACTCACACGAATCTAAATGAAGGGTTATATGTGTTGTGTATAAATCTTAATTTCAGAAATTGGAGAAAATTGTCATTACATTTGTAAAACCTTGTACAGAAGATTTTTCACTATGTGCCTAGCTTTGGTGTCCATTCAGCTGAAATTAATTACAAAAGGTGCATGAAGAGAAACAGATAGAAATTAAAAAATATATGTAGAGATGACTATTTTATATTACATGGCCCAATCCTGTATTTATTTTCTCCCTTTTTTGAAGTATTTATAAAGACCTAGTTGAAGACAGCTGTATTTTTTGTTAAAATATTCAGTAGAATTGTGCCTTTTTGTCTCTCTGTGAATAAATGCTGTACATTTTTGCAGTATCCTTGCCAGCAGTCTTTCAGAATCTGCAGTAGTTATTTTGTTTGGGCTTTTACATAAATGCAACGATCTGAACAACTTTCATGCTTAAAGTAAGCATTTAATTTGGATTATTACAGGTAGCAAAATGCACACTGTGGATTTTTTTAAATGAATAGTACAGGCTGTTGTTACTGACAGCTGAGCCTGTGCCATCAACAGAAAACTGTGTACTTTTTCCTTGAGATCCTCAAGGAGATGTTGCTTACCTCGAATAGTTTACATCTGTTGATACGTGATGTCCTTCCAGAGCCTATCGTCACACAGGTTTCACTGGAAGAGGAACGCGAGGTTTCTTACTCGTAAATCTACCAGCTGAGTACGTTGAAGGTACGTTCCCACTACCAAATGCCTATAGTCCAGCAGTGCTGACAGAGAACACTTGCTGCCATAGCAGGATCTCTAGGATAAACAAGGCGTGAAGGGCACAGTAAGTCCATTCCTCTTGCTTCCTCTAAAGGTGAGATGTAGAAACATGGAATGGACTTGGAGCAGAGAAGACAAAGACAAGGTTGTGAAGAAAAGCAATGGGTAACTGATTCTGAGATCTGTACTTGTATGACGTACATTCACATTGTGGGCAGCTGTGACTGGCACCCCTCAGAAACATATTTCAGAGGATGAAGATTAAAGGATGGTCCTCCTAAGAGGTAGTAGTACTCTCAAAAGGTAACCTCTTCAAAGCATAATACTGTACTATTCACTTTTTATTCCAAGTGAATAAAAGTCTCAAAGACTTTCTTGTAGCTGCTTTACAGATCTTGCTGACAGCAGCCTTTCTGAAAGGCACTGTACAGGAGGGGTTACCTGAGTAAGAGTAGATCAGGCCTGTAGTCAGTAGTTTCTTGGGTGCAGTGATAGATCTTTCAAGATCAGGCCTCATACCTTCATAGTTTCCCCCTCCTGTTGAATGGAAGTAACTTTTCACCTAGAAACTATGCCTAAATAAACACAGTCAAGAATGAAATTTTACTCAATGGGAAGCATTCACACCACTCTTGGGAATCTTTAAAACACTCAGAAACTGGTATTGGGGTGGGAAAGGAAGGGTAGCGGAAACAAGAACTTTTCAATGGAAGAGTGACAAGAAACACATAGAAGGAAACAAATATAAACCAGTCAGGACAGATGGTTGAAAAGCCAGCTGCTCAATTCCATGAAACAATACAGTATCGTGAGGGAAAGAGAGAAACTTAACCAGCAAGGCTGAAATTTTAATTGCCTCTGCAAGTCCAACTTGGGAGCAACATGCTAGCAGCCCCCTCTGGACACCAAACAGAAATGAAAGGAAGTGGTGGCAGGATGACAGGCTTAACTTGACCATGTTCCCTTTTCTGGTTTACAGATACATTTGGTCACTTCTTAACTGCTCAGAGAATTAGGCAGATAGGAAGGAAAGCTTCTTCTTTCCTGAGTCATCTGCCAAAATTGCTCTGCTGCCTCTTAACTTTTACTATTATTAGGTGCTTGTGTCATTGCAGTGTTTATTTGGGAAGTAACCGTTGCACAAGAGCTACACTGAATACACCCATAATTAAAAGGGAACCAAGCAGATGCCCTTCTGTGCCTCAAGGTACAAATAACACGAGTGCTGTTACTCAAAAATGTACCATTACCTGCCATTTTCAGCCAGGTTTCACTTCACAGCTAGAGCCTCTCTTTAAGAAGCGAATGGGATGAATAGCTCACACAAAATCTTTCAGGTGTTCTGTCATCGCCTCAGATGTTCATTATGCAAATGAAAATAAGGTGCTTGTTACTTACCTCCCTCTTTATCATATATGCATATATGGTTGATTGATGAAAATCTCACCTCAGCAGATGTTTGCAGCTTCTGAACAATGCATCTGCGTTGGTTTGAAAAATCTTTGAAGTCTTTCAGCAAAATTAGATATTGCAATGGATATAGGCAAATATCAGGATGAGAAAGGACTAGTAAAGAAGTGTGTACAACTGTAGGAAATAGTAAGTGTGGTAAACAAATTTTTCTTGAGGTTGCATCCATCTTGAAGGCTCAGCTTGAACAGCTAGGTTTTCAGGAGGTGGCACAAACTCTTATGTCCATGTGGTGATCAACACGGGTCTGTCCTCTAAAATGCAAAAGTGGTGAAGATCCACTATGACAGACACAGGGGTTTGTTAGTCAGAACAGTTTTCATCAAGCATTGGGTCAGCATTATCTATCAACTGAATTAGAAGTTAAAATTATAATTATATACAAAAATAGAATTATACTCTTCATGTACAAGAGGAAGAAAAAGAAATTACATCACTGAAGTCCATGATAGCAGCACTTCAAATTTAGTGAGTTCAGCTCCAATTCTAGATTGATATTTATGAAGTTTGACTCCTGAAAAAAAACACGTATGCAAGAGGATTCCACATGCTACTTCCCCTAGAATTCAAACACACTATTTCAAAATGCAAAAACGCTGGATGACTGGATGATTTCACCAGCTTAGTGCAACTGAAAGTTGAGAGAAGTGAAGTTCTCAGGCACATCAACAGAAAACAAGGAACAATTTTGCAAGGAGTTAGGAGAAAACACACAACTGAAGAAGGTTCACAGTCCTTAGACATGAACGGTCAGGAGCCAGAGCAGCATTTTATTTAGTAACTGTTTCCCAGGTGCAGCAGAACAAACTGAACCAAATTCCTAAAACTGGAAGGCAATGGGGGGATTTCGCAGCTGTAATGCCTACCATAAAACCAGCAACTATTTGACATTCATGATGTAATTAGTCTCTTACTCCAGTTCATAAAAGATCTTCAAAATACTCCCGAGTTACTGCAGTACAAAGAGAAATTACCGGTATTGACTGTGTATGAGCAAAGCTGCTCATGAATTTCAATATAATGTTATCTGTTCCCTGTGACACAATCTTGTCACAGTTGGAGGTGGTGTTTTTTAGACCAAAAAAGACAAACAGCCAACAGCACTGGATCAGATTATTTCATCTATTGCATTACAGGACTTCAATTACAACATTTTGCAGTCTCCCAATCTTTACCATCTATACAAACTTCACCTCTTTTGTACTATCTAGGTTTAACAAGCCTTGCTCTGCGTTTGACTGTAACACTCCAATATGAAGTTTCTCCAGCAATCTTCTTAACTCCCACATGGTGTGAATGAACAATACAATACATGTGTTCAAATATTTTCCAGATCCTTCAGGGAAGCAGCTTTTTTCTTCTGTGTAGTTATCATGCTGAGCTGTAATTAAAAACAAGCAGATTGAAACTAAGTTATCAGCAGAACTTCAATATGGCAGGTATCATGAAAGAGAACAAGCATAGCTGAGTGGCAATTTGGAGTAAACAGTAGAATTTACAATGCACTCTATAGATGGCTTCTGCTTCTGTCTTATTTCAGACCCCAAACAATTCCAGATGATGAAAGCTTAGGTGCAGGAGTACACTTTAAAGCCATCTACATAGAATATACAGACATCCTGTATTTTTTATGTTTCTTGCTGAATTATTATTATTTAATAATAAGCTAAGATTTATAGTCACTGAACTAACCACTATAAAAATGTAATTTTTAAACTCCCTAATAATAAGCTCTAGCTTATACTGGATTTAATTTCTGAAGGAAGCTAGTACACAGTAAAGTCATGTCAGGAAGTAGCCCTCAACCTACAGATTCAGGATATAAAGAAGAGTTACCATTCTGAATCTGAGGAAACACACATGAACATTCAGTCTTCTGAGAGCTAGAAGAGAATAAACACCTTGTTTCTTCTGATTCAGAACAGCAGATATTCCTGTAGCAGTACTATTCCCCTGGAGACTGCTTTTTCCAGCTTTTAATGGGAACAGCACTGGCTTGTCTTTTCTTTTTTGAGGAGGATTGCGGGGTGAGTGCGGGGGAAGAAGGGTCTAGGCATAGGCTTCAAGTCACTACACAGAAGCCATGCCTGACAGCTGGCAGCAGTAACCTCTTTCAAACCTGAAGAGGGCAAGGTTGATCTGATGACTGGCAATAAGATCTGGACAACAGTTTAGCTGCTAACATCTTAGCAGATCTCTCTTGTTATCTTTCAGAGGGAGACCAGTGAGGAACAGTTAATTATTGATGTCTTCAGGAACAGCAAGACCTCTTCCTATGTGGGCTCTGAGGTTAGGAATTTACTCCCCTGAAAGGTGGTGTGACCATATATTTAAGAGAAGGTAGCACCTCAGAAGTACTAAGAGCTGAACAGATCCATATGAAAAATGGGAAGTTAAAAAACAAAACCTTTCAGAGTGCCAGCTGAGTAGACCCTGTCATGACAGAGAGGATTTACAGCCAGGAAACATAGCTTATGTTATCATAGCTTGGCAGCTATGCCCACTTATTCACTGCTATTGGGGAACAAAAATACCCTTTTGTCCTCACTGGACAATTTAGACCAACCAAACATTTCCCCTCTACAACTCACATGAGATCACCCACATTAAAAAGCTGTAATTTGCAAATGGTTTCCTAAATCACCATAAAAATTAGGAGGCAGAAAGACCACCTGTACTTAACAGGAGACCAACTTCAGTAACAAATTAGCTTGGCAAGTAAGTGAACTCAGTATCTAAAACCCTTACGGCATTTGCTTCAAGATGTAGAGCCTCAGTAGTAGGAAAAAACAACACTGAATGGAAAATAAACACCTACTGTCCAGCAGAAAAAAATACAGAATTGTAGGTAGCATGGGATTTAGATAATTAAAGCCTGAAGCTTCTGTACCTGAAGAGAAAAACACCTTTCCTCCCAATATTCCTAATGCCTAGAAATACCAAATTGTAATGCTCAGAGCTAGAACAATCCTTTCCTTCCCCTCTTCCCACACCCTAGAAAAAAACCCAAGCATTTCCTATTCTGTCTGCACCATTTTCAGTATTTTTGACATTGGAGGACTTATTGTGGCCTATAACTGGTGATAACTGCAGCAGAGTGTACTTCTCCAGCCATCTCTGGGGCTGCCAAAAAAAATGTTGGTGGACAGACAAAAAGTTAAGAACTCTGGCAGCCCACATGACATGGCAGAAGGTACACAAGGTTGTAGTTAGATGAACATGAAGCAGGTCTGCACTATCAATTCTGTCCTGCAACCACTGCACATCATTTCCCCATGCTCTTTGTGCAGTAATACAATTAATTAGACCAGGGAATTCATTTGGCTGGCAAAAACCCCCCCACAAACAGAATTCCCACAGAAGAGCTATGCTCCCTAGCAATTTTTATGAAGGCAGTTCTCCAGCCATCAACTGAAGACATGCTTTACTTTAAACTAGACTCCCCAGGAGACAGGTGTAGCAGTCAGCACAACATTTGCTCTTTATCATGTGCAGCCATGTTTGTGACTGCTGCAGTAGGTTACACCAAGCTAAAAAAGCCTGCTTTATGTAAACAGAAGCTGCAGTTACTTAAGGAGGCTTTTTTCTCTTTGGTAACATGCCATTTCTGAAGATGGAAATTACATGCACCTTCATTCACATATTTTTGAACCACATACATTTAATTCACTTCAAATTTGTTTCCATAAACGAATCTACACTGTCACTTAAGCATCCTGTCAGAAAGTAACATATAATTGAATATGCATCAGTTACCAGATGACACATCCAAAATACAAGCTTGTTTTTAAGACTGTTAGTAATAATGCATCACTTCTGCCTCAAGAATGATATAAAGTGAGTATTTTTGTAATAGTCAGTGGGATTGTTTTAATGCATTTAGATAACACTGGGTTTGTTAGTTTTGTACCTTTTGAGATGCTGTAGCTGCCTTCTCTTCTGCCTGGCTCAGTCGTCTTTGAAGCCGATTGATGTATTCTTGATATTGCATCATTAATTTTTCATCCTGTGTAAATGAAATGTCTCATTACAAATGCAAAGTAGTTCTTTTTACTGGACCCATACATACTGGAGTGAAAAAACTTAAACCAAGAGGAACTTAAGAAGCAGAACTCTTTACCACTTTCAATAAGACTGAAGACATACTGCTGATTTATTTACAGAGAGTTTCCAGCTCAAATATGACATCATGATTTTTCCAATCAATCTGCGGAGGAAGTTTTACTTATTTCAACCATCTCGAAGCAAGATGCATAAAAGCTGACATCTTCATCCAGGTAATTTAACTTGCACAATCTTAAAAAGTAAATGTTTTAGCTGTACTCAAAAGAATACACTAGATAAAGGAGATGATAAACTTGATACATGTCTCTTCTGTTGGCTTTGTCAAAGGGTCTGTATAAAGTCTCTCTTACCATCCTTTACTTACAGAAATTAATATTCTCACATCAGCTCCATTTTCTCTTCTGAATAGTATAGCAGTACAAAAAAAACACAGAAGGACTTATCCTAGCTAGAACTGGATGTTATCCCAGATTTATGAGGCTGACAGGATAGCGGTGTTCTAAAGTGGCCATTAATTATTGAGCAGTGCACATTCCAAAATAGCCTTGCCCTTAATCTTTAATGCAAAATGCTTTTATCTGTATGCATATATGCACATAGTGTAAATTCTGCTATGCACATAGTATGCTGAGAATTTGCTATCTCTGCACATGTTACATTATCCATATCACAATAGCCACTCCTTTTTAGAGATACACATGCATACACAGGTGTAAGTAACTTCAGAAACATTTCCTGAATTATCTGAAGTTGCTACATGAGTAACCTTGAAGGATAATCTCTGCTTTACTTTTTCTTGCAATTTGAGAGTAAAGTTCATTTGTCTTCACAGGAAGAACGTGTCATGACATTTGAACATGCCAGTCAGCAGAAACAGTGGGGTTTTCTGGTTACAACTACTCCTGTCAAAAATTGTTAATTTTTTCCTAAATCAGCAACACTACTCATTTAAATAGGTTTCTGTTAAGACCCTAGTGTTATGCATTATGCTGTAACTGAAAGTAGTTTTGTATCAGTAATTATCTTACCTCAGCTACCTTTTCATTTGCCATTTCCAGCTGAGAAATTAGTTCCTGGCTACGAAGTTTTTGTTGACTCAGCTCACTTCTATTAATAAGAAAAGATGCTGATTAACACACAGCAGTGCACCAGTTATTGGAATACAATATCATAGGTACTTTCTTGCATTGTAGAGGTTTATTTTTAATTACACCATTGCTCTTAAAACAGTGATTTCACAAGCACTACAGAGCTAACACTTCTCCATGATGAGTATTCAATACTATAATGGTAGTGAAATGAGATTTATTTATTTGCATCAACAGGACTTTGTCAAGAGCATTTGACATTTTACAGGTTTGTTCTGTTTATTGAATTTTATTTTTCAGGCACATTATCAAATATGCTATAACTATAAGCTGTATTTGCACAATGCACTCAATTTTTTAGATTAACATTCTATTTAGTGTCCCATAATGAGTGTCCCATAAGCATACTTCATGGATATTTTTGAAGGTACTTTGAAGTACCTAAAAACCAAATCATTTTGTACTTGTGAGACAGACAACTTCATGAGGAAAAGCAAAATGTCACTTCTTCAAAGTGGTCTTTTTACTTTTATAGTCAATGAGTTTTAGTGATCCTGAATTTGTATTGTATTGAAGACAAAAAATATCTGGGTTATGGTAGACATCTTTGAGTTGGTGCTAAAAGGAAATAATTCTTGCCTTCTGTCATCACAAGCCACTGAAGAACAGAAGACCAAAGATGCAAAATCTCTGAACTTTGGTAATTTTAACCAGTGAATGATGCAGAATTAAACAAGCTGCTGTAACCTTTGACCAGTCTCTACTCCACTCATAACAGCCATCACAAAAAATGGTGTGAGCAAGATTCTTGCCACCAGTTTCACCTTCTACACTGAGGTTCAAATATATTCGTGAAGAAGAATTTTTAAATCTATTTTCACTTTACCTTCCTTTCCCAAGTTGAAAGTATGCTGAAATGCAATCACCTTCAGGAATATGTTGCACACTGACAATGCTCAGAAAGGCAACATCTAATCTTTAGGTGCTCTGCCTACTACTGAAACAACATACACTGTAAAGAAAGCTAAAGCCTTTATTCTTTTGCAAGGTAAGAGATACTCTAGCCTCAGATCTCCATCTTAAAAAGCCTCTGTTATTTAAATGATGGCATTTACTTCTCAATAATTTGCTCTTAAAAACTTTATACTTAGTATTTCATCAAGTTTGACTGAAAACTGCACTTGAAATACAAGATTGCAATATGTCTGTTAATATAAGGTTTTGAGTGTACCCAGCTGTACTTTCCACACCCTTGTTTTTGACCAATCTCTTTAACCAGTCCCAGGAAGAGCTCATAAAAACAGTTCAACATCTTTTGACTAGCTGCTATAAAAATGAGTGTATGTAGGCAGATGCTTAAACTATGTTAAACAGCTAAAATTATATATTGAGATGATACCCTGTGTTACTGCATGTGAACATTTTTGCATAAAGGAAGAATTAAGGAAAGATTAAAATTGCAAGATCAAGGCAGTACAGTATTGCAATTTGTCCTCTGCAATCAGTATCAAGCATTTGCAAAGCAGGACCCCTAATGAACAGCTGTTTTTTGAAAGTTCTGTTTTTATAGACTGTTTATTAGCAAAACAGGAATCTTAAACAATACCTGCCTTATCTTTTCATAGATACCTTTTCAAAATAAACTCCCTAGAAAACTATCCAGACACTACTGACAACCTGTAGACCACTTATGTTCAATTACACTCAGAAAAAAGGCTTTGAAAATAAGGAAATTCCAAACCATCTGTATTATTACATCACCTTAGAAGACTACCCAGGGAGGTTCATTTTCTAAATTAAAAATTCTTGGTTACTGAAAGTGATCTGTCTGCTATACTGGTACTGAAAATGTAAACAGAGTGTACATGGTCCTACACAAGAAATTATTTTTATAATTAGATGACACTGAGCATGTATTTAGAGGAACCAGTTTAACCTTGTAAGCATAAGAAAACATGATGGCTATTGAGCTAGGCAGTCAATTCCTTCTGATTGTTAACCCTCCCCCAAACACACATGATGAGATCTTAATATCAAAATTGAGCAGTAAGCCCAACTGCTGAATAATCAAATCAGTCCCTATTCCATATTGTCTTTGTTAAGTGAGCAGGAAACAAAAGGTAAGCTTTTAGCATTTTGGCAGCCGTGTGATAAATCCACCAGCTGTAGCAAGTATGTTCTGCTAAACTCTCCTATGACAAATACAGTATGTGCCAGCTGTTTTTTTGGTTGAATTATATTGTAATATGCTTCAGTTATTCTTAGTAATTATGAACTTTGTATACTGCCAGTACCTGCAGCTGTCTCTCATCCTGTTAATTTTTTCCTTTAATGAACATCTTACAATAAGCAGCTAAGGTTGCCAAACATTACAGATGTGCAGTCCAGAAGGATGTTTTAGAAAGGCAGGAAACTTCTTCATCTCAAGATGCTGTGCAATTCACTCCACGTACTGTAGAGGATGTAGGGAGAAGGAGAAGGTAGCCCTGGCCCACGCTTCATACACAGACACCAAAAGAGGTCATTTCTCAGAGGCAGATTTTTTTTCCTTAGTTATAGAAAAGATAAAATTGAGAACTCCAGAACCCACACATGGCTACTAATGAGTTCAGGGACTCTTAACTATGACACAGAAATATGTCAGAAGCAGAAACTGGAACAAAGACACCCAAAATAGCTCCAAAAAGGATGGCTGAAGCTAAGTATTTAAATTTTGAAGATATATGGCAAGGATTCCCTTTTCTAAGTACTGACAATTAAAATTCAAGTGAATACTAAAAAAACCCATTCAGTATAGTTGTTGAAAGATAATGGGTTCATGTTACAACAAACATCTTTTATTTTCTTCCCCAAAAAGTTATGTCTTACTACTAGACAACAGTGGCAGATTAAGATGATTAACCAATTTGCTCATACTATGTATCAGCATTAAATTTTATTACTTTTAAAATTAGAGTTAAGATTTTTAAAGCTCTTGAAATGCATTGTTACATAAAAGTAACTTCCAGAGCACTTACTCTCTTTATCATTTATAAATTTTCTCATGTACTGTTTTGTAGATTCGCTTTAGATTTCTAAAAGGAGAACAGACCTGTTCTTTACTGAACCTATTTCTACTCCTTCTCAGGCTAAACAGCACCTTGACTGAGCAATCAGCTACATGTTGAACAGGACAAAGTTAACATTCGTAGCACAGCTGAAAGAACTGAAGTTCCTGTGAAGTTTTCAAGCTACAAGATCTACCTCTGTGGATAATACAGTCATTTGAACATGGCACTTCACTTATCAATGTGAATTTTGTTCTGATCCCTGGTCCAACCAGAATCACGTTCAACGAAAAGATGCTCTTCGTGTTGGCCACTGCTGGGGAGCCTGGTAAGTTTTTATGTATAACCACTGCTTATCTGCAAAATTCTTTGTCAGTTTACTTGAATCCTTATCTTTAGCCTCAGGATTAGAACATAAAAATCTGTGAAAAGCACTGACACAGTAATTAGAATTACTTAAACAATGTTCCAGATACAGGGGGAGGAAAAAAAGCAAAAAGCAAATAGAAACTCAAGTTAAGTGTCAGTTACTACTATTAATGAACATGTAATAGTTAAATTATTCACAAAGACTCTGGTAATGTATGTAACATGAAAAATAAGCTGGTTTTCAATGTTCTAGATGATACTTATGGGCTGTGTTATAGCCATTTGTCAATGTAATACCAAAGCTCCACTGCACAGGTTTAATTATGAAATTCCTTATGTCAGTTTAAATTACAACCTTCTAGCAGAGAACAGACTTCTTTCTGTTGCCAGCTTCCTTGTTGGGTAGAGAGAGGTCTGATAAAAACTTCTGCTTCTAGCTTATACAGTATGTAAACACATCACCTATGAAAAAAAATCTTAAAAAGAAACTGACTTTGCTTTTAAACTTGCATGAAAATATCTACTGCAGTCACAGAGAATCCTAGGGACTTGGTGTACTTACAATTTTTAATGTGATGAACGTGTTTTCTGTTCTGCTTGTCAGGCAGTCTTCTCTGATACAGGACCTTAAATTATTGCAAGAGTTTTCCAGATGATGCCACATAGGCAGTCTCTCACAGAAACAGGGATGCTTTCAAAATTTACTGCCTATTTTTCATGCAGATTTAAAGGCAGACTTCCTCTCACGTCTGTTAAGTTTTCTGTGTCAGCATTTTGCTGCAGATAAATAAGGTCTAAAGCTTTTGGTCTGCTGTAACAACATTTTAACACTTAACATTAAAGCCTTCAGAAGGAAAGCAGCTGTTTCACAGACAACTTTAATTGTTTAGGAAGTCTGCAATTTTTTCCTTTTAATTGTAAGCTGCTGAACTACATTCAAGATCTAGTTATGAACCTAGATGCTCAACTGTGAGAGTTTCTGTATCTTCATTTACAGAAAATAAAATACAACTTTAACAGCAAACATTTCCTTTAGCACAAAACACTACAAAATGTTTTTCTTCTTTAGTTCCTGCATTTACAAAAGATGTCAAAAAGTTTTACTAAGACTCAGCTAATTACATCAAGTGAAGCTATCCCATTAAAACTGTCAGTGAATAAGCACAGCTCTCAGCATCTCACAGACATGCTCAACACTGTGATGACTTCCAAAAAAGATTTGTCTTTTTAAAGAACTGTTTAGTAATCTTTGCAAAATGCAGTATGTTTTAAGGCAAAATAAATCCAGCCTATATCTGGACAGATAAGGTAAAAAACCCTAAAACTGTTACTTAGGAGAGGTAAAAATGACCACAGTGACTATCTAGGGCTTGTTTGTCTAGAAAAAATGGGCAAAAATGTTCTCTCTTATTGGACCTAGTGTGATTTTGAACTAGTTATCAAAGATAACAATCCACTAATACTACGAAGTCCTCTGAACACTCGGAAAAGAAGCACTTGAAAAAACTAAAAGCAGATCAGCAAAGCTGCTAGCAAAACAGAGGTCATCAGTAAATGTTTTATCAGTCATTCTTGTATTTCAAGCTGGATGGAACTCAGAGCATACCTCTATTCTGACAGTCAATAGGTACAACTAGTCTTGGCAGACACTGTCACTTTAAAGAAGAATAAAATGTAGTTTCAGAGGGAAGCACTACTACATACAAGACTGCTATTGGTGAAGTTCACTGGAGGTCAAATTTGCATACTTCACTAAACAAGACAGAAAACCAAGTTAGAGCAGTCGTAGGGCAACGTTTTCAAAATCTAACTTAGCAAAACTTTTTATCTGAGTGCTAATTTCACAAGGAGCATCAGAAGTTGTTTTTAGAATACTCTTTCTTGTTTTGCTGGAAGCATATCATATAGTGTGGATGGCTTGTACCTTATGGCTTTTCCCCACAGGTTTACTGCTGTACACCCAACAGTAGCTAAAATAGTAACAGCTTCCAGAAGAGGGAAAAAAATTGTGCTTACTTTAGCTTACTGATTCTGGCTTCTATAGTTTCAGTAAGATTTTTTGTTTCTTCTTTCCACCGATTTGTTGCTTTCTGCTGAGCTACTAACAGATGTCTCAGTTCAGCAGTAGACTTTTGATTGGTGTCTTCCATTTCCTTAAGTCGAGCTTCATATCCATGTTCTTTCACAGCATACTCATGCTCCATTGTGCTAATCTAGAAAAAAAAAAAAAACCAAATTAGGTACAATCAATTCTCACTTTTTAATTTTTTTTTCCAACACTCAAGTTAAATTTGTAAACATTTGTTGAAAGCATGTAACATACAATAATTAAACTTGTAATTATATGCTCAAAGAGATACATGTTCCCAAAGCCAATTTAAGCAAATAGTCCAACTGACAATAAAGGATAATGAACTGTGTATACTTATTTTTGTAAATAATCTTCATCCTTCTCCCTTGTGTTTTTGCCATAGAAACATGTTCTTTGTTTTTCATCTACCTAAAATGTGTTAGGATTTTCTTACCTACATCAAAAATCCTTTGTTCATCAGAGGAAAGTAAAAGCAAGCAATAAATCTTATCACTGAAACTTTCTTCCTTAAACTTTTAACAATTTTCTCTTAGAACTGCTGCCTTATTAAGCAAATATCAGTCTTACCTGAATATAAAAATAACATCTAACCCATACCTTTATTTTAGCCTTTTTTTGAGCCTCTATAGCCAGTTTTCTCAAGCCCTCCATTTCTTTTCGCAATTGTTCATTCTCTTGCTGAAGTTTTAGCCTCTGTTCACTGACAAAGGCACTCTCTTCTCTTTCTGAATCTAGAGTGCTTTGCAATTTAGAGATAACTTCCTGGCAACGAGATTTCTCTTCCTCAGAGCTGAAAGAGGAGAAAAGTCTTGTTGGAATGCAGGAGTTGAACAACTACCATACTAGAGAAAAGAAAAAAACAAAACTGGGACAGCTCTTTGGTCTGATCTAGTACAGCTGCTCCCTTTTCTTCCTGCAAGTTTGTATCAGCTCAGGATGTTATTTAATGAGTTTGACAGCTAGAACCATGCACAAATCTGCAGAGAATTTTATCAAGATGATGGAATTCATAAACCAAATCCAATATTGCAACAATCTGAGTAAACTGACAACATAAACCAGAAGACTGTAATTTTTATAGCATTTCCAGATTCCAACTGAGGATTGCTCTGGTGAATTGACAGGATTTATGATCATCAAGAGTACATAAATGACTGAAGCTTCTAGAGAATCCTAGACTTCATGCTGAAAACGACCACCTGGTCTAAAAATGTGTACCATATTGTGCTTTTTACCACTGTATTATTGTAAGTGCAATAATGTCTATTAGCTGGGAACACAAACCTGGAACTCAGATTGCTGTGTAAACAGTGTTCTGAGCGTACCAGGACATGCCACATTGCGCATGAGTAAGTTCTGCTTGAATGCGTCTGCCAAATAATGTACTCCTATTTTCCTTTTCTTGTCAAAGAACTGCTTGTAGTTCTCATCTTGTAAGGAAAATCTTTCATTCTATAGCATGTTATCCCCTTTAATTCTTCTCTGGTCGTTCATAACTGCCCTTGCTTCAGAATTACTACTCCTGCTACTGGTTAAAAAGATGTGACAAAAATCTAATGCATAATCAACAACTTAAATAGTCACAATTAATTTGCATTGTTTTCTGTTCCAATTTCTGTAACATCCACTGCTTACTTCATTTCCAGTTGTTTCAGTTTATTTTGTGTTGTCTGTAGACTTAGCTGAAGGTCACCTCTTGCAGTTTCTGCAAGTAAGTATTTCTGATGCAGTTGCTCGAGTTTTTTACAGTCAGATTCATGTCTTCTGTCTTCCCTGTAGAGCTGAAGAATAAACTTAGATGTAAGATTGTCTTTACCTTGCCACAGTGATTGGCAGTGTGTTGCGGACAAGGAGGCTACTTATTCCTCATTGCATCCTATTTTCCAGTGATTTAAATCAAAACTGAATTTCTATTATTATTGCTGCTACTTGAAAAAAAAAGTTTTCAAAGATCTGGCACTCATTTAGTTTTCTGTCTGTTGAGCTTAGGTTTACCTGGAATGTGTACCAGCATTCTTTCAGATTACATTAAACATCTCTCTTTTTACACTTCTCATAGAACGCTTTTTTTAAGTTTATCATTACAGCTTTAAAACACTTTCTGGATTAGAAAAACCCAAACTTTAACTAACTACATGAAAATTTACAATTAAGAAAATTTAGTAAGAAAATTAAGGGAAAAAAACTCCATGAGAAATGGGGAAAATCAATGTATCTTTTCATTCTGAAAACATGATAGAAGAATCTGTGCAATTGCCTTACCTTTGCAAGTTCTTCTTCCACTGCTCTCTTTTCTCTCAGTGCTCGTTCAACTTGACCCTGTTTTTCTCTACATTCCTATTTAAAGAAGTATAATAAAAAATATATAAATAAAAACTAAAAAAAAAAAAGTTTAATAAATCCAAGAAGAAAATAACTCAAAAATTCAGAAAGCATCAAAGCCAAAAAAGAGCCATTGTAAATGCAACTTTTGCTACTGGTATGTATGCATTGGATTATACTTACCCGCTCATTATTCTTTCTATAGGATCAGTCTCATTCACTATACAGACCAACACACATAAAATGAAACCTTTTAAAAATGAATTTAATCCATAAATAGTTGCAAACACACCATGCTCTTTGGAGTAGAGGTTTTTACTAAAGCTCTTTTATCAACTTTCATGTACTTCATTTCTTCATACTCAAATACAGATAAGCAATACTCAGCTTTTCATACTTTATCCTTGAAAGAAACAGGGGTACTTAAGAAACGCTATCACATGGGAAATATTTTCTAGACCACAGAATGTCACTGTCAAGAACTATGATAACATGATGCATAACTCAGGGAATAAACTTACACAAAGAAATGGGTGGATTTGCAGAACTGTATTATTTCATGTAGAGAGCCAGTTATGATTATATACACATAAGGCAAACCTGTACATTAATAATTAATTTTCAAACCAAATACTCTTTACACCTATATATGAATCTCTGTACTGACTGTAGGTTTTGTCAAGTAGCATGAAAGACACTGTATGTTGCATTAATGTCTGCTCATGTCCTGGGTAATTACACATGAATCGTATTTTAGTTCAGTTCTTTTACATGAATTTTATGTTTTACTTGACCAACAAAAACTAGAAGTCTCAAGTGTGTTGCTATCAAAAATGCTTTTGTCAACACCATACCATCTGAACTGCTGCAAGTTCTTCTGTTAGTCGAGAAATTTGCACGTTATATTGCTTCTTTGCAGAGTCTAGCTGTGATCAGAAACAAAGTAAAACTTAAAAGTTAATTCCACGGACTACTTTTCCATCCTGTTTATATATATGAAATATGTACGTGGTGCTTGTATATAAATATGAAAATATCTGGGACTGCAATAACTGAGAAATTTTACTACATAAATGCTAGAGGAATGTTTATTATCATTCCATACTACTTTAACTGAGAGTGTTTCAGAAAAACAAAAAGCAGAAAGGAAGACATCATAACAAGGTCTTACAATAACAGCAGTAAGATTATCAGGAAAGCTGCTGTACATCAGGTGCAGGATATTTGCCATTTGTTTAATAGATGTTTTTAGATTACAGACCAAAATAAGTATGTGTGAATACCTGGAGAAACAGGACAACTCACGGTTTAAAATTTTACTTGGCATGCTTTAGACAGATTCACTTTTACTGAGATGATTTCAAAATAAGCAATAGGGCATTTCTAAACTTCTGAATTCCAATTAGTAAAATCACTGTCACAACTACAGTGGTTATCCTAGTTGCTCTTTAGCTCTTGCACCTTCTCCAAATCAGGCATGAGATTGAATATTGCAGTTTTAAGTAATCTACACAATTTTTGTGATTCTTTCAGGTCACCACGAAATAGAAGGCACAAGCCATCTTTGCCCTCATTTTAATTGCTCTGAAAATTTAGGCAGTATGTTTCTGGAACTTCTGAAAATGAAAGGATTGGAAAGATGGAGTCCTTTCATCCCTATCCACTAGATATGCATGTTGCATCGTAGTGAAGAAAGTGAAAGGAGGAAAAATCAATTACACCAATGAAAACTTGCGAATGAGGTAATTGTTTTACACTGTTGTCCACTTGCAACAAAAGATATTCCCAACATATGCCTGTAACAAGCCTTTCTTTCCTCTGGAGTTTGCCTTAAAATAAAGCAAGTCTCTTTGACATGCAGGTAATTACTGAGAACCGCCAGGTAGATTAGTCTGCATTTAAACTGCAGATGGGACACAACATGGAGAAAATTAATTTTGGGACTAGATTTTATCAGAAGACCTTTAATTTTTCAGCTGCTCATAACAACAGTAACAAAAATCATAAGAGACTACATAATTTTTTTCAGTCATCTCTCCACCAAATTTTGGATTGTGATATTGAGTGTTTTGATTGTTAGCCATACTTGGCAGAAGAGTATTAACTTGCCTAAACAGGGGAATATTTTTAAGTACTGAGATGCCAAAAAACTGACAGAATAACTTTCAACAGGTCCTACCATCTGAATGTATATGATAAGCTTGCATCAGCAACTTACAAGATGAGGCCATGCATCAATAAATCAAACACAACACTTAAGTCTGTTGACCTGCTACTGAACAGAACCACTGAGACCGAAGTGCCATTCTTTACATCTTCACAGTGCAGCCTTTCTAACAGCAGTGTCTGCACAGACATCAACACTTTTGGTTCTTGAGAGATTTAAGAATACAATTTTGTTCAGGAGAAAATATGTCTAGATAACAAGGCTGAAGAGTACAGTACTGTCAGCATGCTGCCTTGCTACCTATATTATCAAAACACCTGTAAGAAAACTGCTCATGATGACTGTGCACCATCAATAGCTTGTCATGGTTAAACATTAGAACTTACTGCCTTTCTAATTCTTGCAGCAGTATCTTCTGCAAGTTGAGACATTTCATCTTTCATTCCTTTGATTTCCTCTTCCTTTTGTTTCTCCCCAAAAAGTGCCTAGAAAAAAATAACAACTTCAGGTACTACTGATAATATTGCAGTGGTGACATAGTATCTAGCACTGAGAGAAGAAACCACACAGTTACAGTTCAAAAAATGTTTTTCCTTTTTACTTTGGAGTAGCCAACACTGAGATGGAACAAAAAAGAAGAGCGAGAACATTTTGCGTTAAATTCACATTCTTGTAAATCAGAACCACACATGAAGTTGGGACATTCAGATTTTGGACAGTTTTAACACATACTGTATATAAAAATTTGTTTTAAGGCCCTTCCACATGTCTAGTTTTCTTTGTTGACTCCTCCTCAGAATGGGTCAGGGAGAGAATTTCCTAATTCTTTTATGTCTTGCCTGAAATGAGTTGAACAAAACTGCACATAGAGGTGGCTCTATGTTTAAAGGCAACTTAATTTTAACTCTCATTTTGAACATTCTATTCATTGCATCAAGCACCAGTGAGGATTGTGACAATGTATTCTTACAGACATCCACACCACATCCTAAACTGGTTTTTGACTGGTAAGACTAAATTCAGCATGCAGTATGGCACATTTAAATTTCTTCTATCATCTTATAATACATCAGAAATACCTTTGCAATTTTTTCCTGTCTGCAAACTTCATGCACTCACTGTTCAGTCACTTTTCCAGATTTCTTCTGAGCTATTAAGATCTGCACACAGAACTCACTCTCTTGGTGAAACTATGTCCATCAAGTAATAAAAAAAGTCCCTTTAGTTTTAGCTCTTCTTTCCTAACCATTAGTAAGTTAGAAATTCATAACAGGATCTTCCTTTTTATTCTGATAGCCCAGTTTGTTTTTAAGTATTTGATAAGAGACTCTGTCAAAAATCATTGAAAACTCAAGTTCAGGTACAGTGTTATCATTTAGATCACCTTCATCCAGGCACTCGACATATTCTTTGAAATTTATACTGTATGACAAGTCTAAGCAATGCATGGGCATGTCACAGTTTGCTGTCTTTACACATTACTAATTTTAGTATGCAGACATAAAAGCAGCTTGGTTGTGTATGCATGTATGCCTGTAAAGAATACATAATTAGGCACTTCACAACTCTTCAGTGATGAAAGTATTCTAATATCTAAGAAATACCTTCACCCATTGCCTTACCTGACTTTTTTGTAGGTTAGCTTCTTCTAAGAGCTGTATGCAGTCTTGGACTTTTGCAACAGCATCATATTTCTCCCTTTCTAGATTAGCACACTTTGTCTGAAGCTCTCCAATTTGTTTCTCCAGGGCTGTTCTTTCTGTTCTCAGCTGTTCAGCATCTTTGACAGCAACACGTAATCTACAAGATAGTAATAATTTTACTCATTTAACAATAAGATGCTTAATTTAGACACCAATTCTTTCAGACAAAACTAATGGGAAGTATTTATCCATAGGTTGCCAGAACTGCGTCCCTAGCTTTTTGTTTGTTTTTGTACAGTCTTTGAGTTTATTGAGTCCTAGAAAGAAACAGAATTAAAAGAGTTAACTCAGATACCTAATTTCAGAAGATTCTTAGAAGAATGTTGCTGTCCTGGGGCACATCACTGAAAATGTTCCATATTAAAACAGAATAGAACAACCCCATAAGGAATAAGGTTTTCCTCTGTGGAGGAAATGGAATAATTGGATGTGGGCAATGAAGCTGCAGCTACACCATTAGAACAAGAAAACCACTGGTAATTTTACAGCAGCTTAGAAATTCTTATTGTTTAATTATGATTGTCAGTATTGGTAGGCATAAGAAAGGGCAAGAGAGACTCAAAGGTATCCTCAAAAATCTCAAAGTTCCACAAGTGCTGCTGGTTCAGCAAAGTGCATGGTTCTAAATAGCCACAGTGAGCACTTCGGCAACACTTGGGCTGCTTTTTCAAGCAGCCATGCATTTTTACTTTAACACATTTGTAATAAAACGTACAAAGAAAGACAATCACTCTATTTTTGTAGAACCAAAGCACAATTTTTGTAGAACAAAGAACTTACACAAAATAGTATTAGCCAATTCCTTAAGACATTCTAAAATAAACTGAAGACCCTCCGTAAAGCTTAGACCAATGAAATTCATTAAGTAGAGGTAGTCACACAAGTCTGTGCAACTCCTTGAGGCAGTACTTGACCACACAGTCACAAGGTTGGTTGCCTAGTAATTCCTTGGTTTCTAGAGTTAAGAGTCTGCTAATCATGCTCACAAGGTTATGATAAAGAAGAGAAGATAAGCAGTCACACAATTATTTCAATAATAAATTTATAAATTCTTCTTAGCTACCAGGTAATTTGACTAATGTTTATAATTCAATAACTGTTGGTGATACTTGAATCAAAATCACTGTGCTCAGCTGTGTCATAGGAAAAGTTAAAAAAAAAAGGAAAAAGATCCACACAAAAGAACTGGAATGAGTTCTTAGATGTTCCAGTTAAAAGTTCTACTCCTTAGCAGGTATTCACAATGCTTTTGTAAATCGCATTTATTGTTAAGAAGGGTGCTTTAACAGCATTCATCATCTTTTTCTGTATAAAGATTCATGAACTACAACCTGAGACCAAATCTTATTTCACATGAAAAGAAAAATCTGTATTCACCTCAAGAACAGGTAGTTTACATAAATATTTTCAAGTTTTGGTGTGAATGCTTTTCTTTATAACTCCACCTAAAGAGAACTGAGTAACTGGAATTTATGCACTAGAATTCGAAACATGTACCTAATTTTTTCTCTATTACAGTAAATAAAAGCAGGTGTTTTATCATTTTAAATATCCTGAAACCAGAAGCTGCTCTGAAAGGTTGCAGAATAGAACAAATAAGAGAGCAGCCAAGCATAAGATATCTGTATTTTGAGAAAACAGATCTGCTCAGAAACGCAGAACCCAGAGGCTGAAAAAACACAGTATTTTATTCTCACTTGCATGTGTCCTGTTATTAACATCTAATGAGCTACCTTTACCTTGTTTCTAATTGTTTTATACTAGACTGCACCTGCTGCAAGCGTTTGTCTGATGCTATTTCTCTTTGCTGGGCAGATATCATGTCTTCTTCCTAGAAAGAAAATATGTATTATCCACATATCATCAAAAGATTTGCTAAAGAAAATAAGATGGACTAACATAAAACAAGTTAGAGAACAACTTGCAATTAATTTAACATCAGCATTCAGATAAGTGACTAGCCATTTAACTGCAACAAAGTATTCCTTCCTGTAGAATACCTTTCTCTCTAATTGGACTTGAAGCTTCTCTGTCAATCTGGTCATTTCATCAACCTTAGCATTTGCTGTCTGCCAATCTATTTTGGCTTGCCTGTATAAAGAAAACAGTTTATGAATTACATTTGAGTTGTTATAGGGGAAAAAACTGACTCCATTACAACTTTGTTGAAATAGCTGTGAATGGCAGTCAGATTTCATCATACTGTTCCTACAGGGCAGAAAAGGTTTCCCCCTTCTTCTCCTTCATACTGTGAGAGAGGAATACCAAATTCATTAAACAACTGTCCTATAGAAAAAACTACTTAAAGATAGCTCAAGAGGAAGGTGTATTTGTTGATTAAATATGTAGGAGTACTAGGTCATCAAAACTTTTAAGTGATTCAGTAACTTAAAGTTGGCCACGGATTTTTCAGAATTGGATTTCACTTTTTAAAGCAATTTGACTAGAAATTGAAAAAATATCATGAACCACTTCTGAAGAATTTAACTGATATGCTTTGTAATCTGCATAGGTTTTATGAGCTGAAACAGAAAAGTTACAAACCACCCGACTAGTTAATGAATCAGACTTCCTCCTCAGTAGAAGAGCTTCAGAACACTGAAGCACTAATCAGTGTTTATATATATTATTATTAATGCTACCTTAACACTAATGATGCACACATTTTTAAGAAACCTACAATCTGAGGCATTAACTGAAAACATTGTAACTACCACTATCAAGTCAGTTTGCAGGCCCATAATACAGCAATAAATTAGAAAAACCTATAGAAAAGATATTTAGTAACTTTTTTATACCTCAGTTGTTGTTGTAGCTGCTTTAGTTCCACATTCTGTTCTGTTACAGTTTTCAGCAAGTGTTGATTGCTCTGCAAAATAACGAGAATAAGGAGATACTTGTAGCATGTTCTCTTTATTGTATTGAAAATGTTATATATTTGGCATTGTTATAGGGCATTTCTATAAAGTATAATAATACAATAGCCAGTAAGGTTCATTTAACACTTCATCTGGTCTGTAGGTGCCAAAGTTCAGGTACAGTACTTCAGAAAGGTAAATGCAGACAGAGTGATGTTACCTAATCCTCCTCTCCTTTCCCCGTATCTTGGTAGTGTAAGAACTTCCCAAGATGAAAATTGTAATAGCTCAAACCCACCACCTGCACTCTCATCTAGTTTAGGTGTCTTGTGACAGTGAGCACCAGAGTTTGTTTGTTTGACAATCCCGAAAGTCCTAAAACTAAACCTTAGAGACTGAGAAGTCTCACAATCTAAGGATATGATTGAAGCACTAGAAGATTACTAGAGCTCAGAAAAATCCCTGAAAAGGTCAGCGACAAAGACAATGAAGTCAGCAGCACCAAACCAGGAATCAAGAAGCACATGGCAGAGCTAGCCTATATAAAAGGCTATCATTTAAATAATTATTTCATTTGCAAAGATGGTTTTGAATGTGCAGCTGAACTACACTCATTACACAGTAAAATTCTGAGCAGAAGCTTAACACTGACTTCTTAAAGACAGAGTTCACACAATATTAAAAGCTAACTTCTCAAACATCTTGACCTGGTGTTCGGAGTTCAGGAAAAAAGCTGTTACTACTTGATTTTTGACTGGTCCCTAGAGAAGTTTGAAAAAGAAATCGTGCCACTAAGGTTTTGCAACCAGGTATGTAAGGATATTTTTCTTTTCTTTTACACTTTGGGTCTCTTAAGAAAAAATAATTTACTATGTCACTGTTTAGAAGGTTTTACTTACCAACTCTCTTTTCTCATTGCTTATATGCAGTTTCTGAGTCAACTGTTGAAAGCCAGTCAGTTGATTCTAAAAAGAGAATTCAGGGATTCTTATAATCATTACCATCATAAAGAGTGTGTAATTAGAGAGTTTCATAGCCAACTGAAAACATTTCCAAAAATGTTCTTACATGTTGCAGGCAAATCAATATGCCTTTGTAGATTTTAATTAGGTTGCTTATCTGTTGACCTAGTAATCTGGAAAATTAGATTAACTATAGAAAAATGTATCAAAATTTTGCTCAGTTACAAACTGCCTCCTCTCTCATCTCTGTTTTCTGTCAATTCTAATTCAAGTTTGAAATAAAGACCTTTTCCAATTGTAAAGGTGCATTTAGTTGATGAATCGGTGACCACATCTGACCATGCAACTTGAGATGACTTATGGAAAATAATTAACAGTACTGGTAGAAACCCTGGCCCCTTTCAGTTTGGCTACACACAGACCCAGAATCTCTATAGGATAGTAAGACATTTCAAAACTAATAATAATATAAGTGAAAATTACTTTCTGCTTTTGCCTTTCAGCCACATGAATCTGCGTTTCAGTCATGCGTTCCTGGTACTGTTGCTGGAGTCGATCATGCTCCTGTGATAGAGTCTGCCAGAGCTCTATTGCTTGTTCTTTTTCCTAAGTAACAGAACAATGGATTGTATAAAATACTCTATTATAGCACATTTACCTTCATCTATCATTCTCCAAAAAGAGAGGTCTTAACTCCCATTTTGAAGAAATGCCATTTTCCTTACTTTTCTCTGCACACATTGCAACTACACAGACAAAATACCAAATTCAGATGCAGAAACAAAGATGCTTACAAGTTCATATTCCACCTACAAGTGAAATGCAGATTTTCCAGCATTTTTTTTAATAGCTCAAACTTTTACAGGTGTTCACTGTAGGCCTTCAGTATATACAAAATTCAAATACCAAAACTGAGCTGTCAGTTTAACTTCAACTTAACCATATGCAACAGGACTGATACATCATTGTAATAAGCTCCATAAAACTTGCTTATCTTTTCAGATTTAAGTATTACTTTCTATATCCCACATATACTTGCCAGGTACATCACATTACAATGTTTTTGATTAAAATGACAAGCTACTATAAAAAATTGAACTGAAAAATGCATTTCATTAATTTTCTGGTTAGGAATTCAATATAAAGACCAAGTCAACTAATTAAAATTACAGGCACAAATTAATATTAGAAATTTTATATGAACATAGGAAAGAAGTTCCTTCAGGTCCTTCAGTTGAAAGTACTTGTTACTTTAGCTACAGAAAGTCAAAAAGGCCTCAAAATACTCTCAAAGAATTCTGAACAAGTGATTTCTGAGAAAGAAGACATCTTTCCCTAATCTGCCAAGGCACAACAAGACAAATAAAACAGTACAAATGTTTCATCTCACACACTTGATTCATTAGCTGTAGTTGTTCTTGAAGGTTTCTCACTATGCTTTCATCCGCAGGCGTATCAGTTCCCAGAGGCATGGGAGGAAGAGCTTCCAGTTGCTTCTCAAGGGCCTCTTTCAGCTCTCCATGCAGCCTAAAATTGAAAGAACTAAGTTCAGCAAAGTACTTCTCTAACAGGCATTCTTTTTTTAACAAATGAAGTATCTCCCATCTTCAATCTGTACAAACTATTTACTTCGAAGTCATATTTAAATCAATTAGATTATATTCTATAAACACAATACACAGTTTAATACCTGTTCTTTTTGAGATATGGTTACATCTCCTACACCTAGTGCTATAATCCCTATTACGCACTTCAAGACTCTTAATATTAAGCTTGTAAGTATGAAATTTTCAACTGTTAGGTACATTCAGTAGATTTCAAGGTCCTAAGGAAAAAAGCTTTTTAAAGTCTAGAAATCAAGCAAAACAGCACTATTAACAAGGCAGTGCAATTTACCTTTCGTTTTCTTTGGTGACTTGTTCAAATTTTAGTCTCATCTTGCTCATTTCTGCCTGACACAAAAACATGCAAGAGTAACAAGTCATTTAAGTGACACAAGCTTTGCTAATTCTTTTAATTCTGACTGATACTGTGAAAGATGGATAATTTAATTTAGCATAATACAGTAAATGAAAGTCAGTTCCTCTAAGGAAAGTCACAGAATGCCACTTAGATTTAACAGTGCATGGCCAACATCAGAACTGTAAGGAAAGAGGGAAAACAGCTGTCTCATCTGAATGTCACCTAGGAAAACACCTGCAACTGTATCAGAAAATCTAGAGAAATAAACGACACAATTCATTTCACAACAATTCTCCAAATACACAGTTCTCTGCACACTGTGGATCTCAACCTTCTCATAGAAGGCTCTCTGTCTCTGAGGCAGACTGCAGTCCAGCAAATTTGTGAAGCACAATGCAGGCATACTTTCCTTTACTGACAAAAATTAGTGGTCTAGATATTAAAATTCTAAGAACATACAGTCTGAAATGTCAGGAATGTCTATACCTCATATAGCTGCTGCTGTTGTCTCATTTCTTCCAAGTGTTTATGATATTCTGTGATTAGAGTTGATAAGCTAAAAAGTTGAAAAACATGCTTAGAATAAACTTTGTAAATGCTGAAAAATTGTTGTGATAATTAACTAGTTTTAAAGAATTCTTAATCCAGAGAACAGAACAAAACAGTCACTTTTCTTTATTTCCAAGCTTGACATTCACCAGAATCAAATGAACAAATGTAATTACTACTTTTAAAGTATGATCATTAACAGATTTCCTACATAACAGAACTAGGACATGGGACATTATAAATGAGCATTAATACAACATTAATATTTCATACATAAGAATCCCAAATGATTAAAGCCTGGACTTTGTTACTACTTTCACCTGTAAGACAATGTAAAATAATGTAGTTCTGCTTATATACTTTTTCCTCCTAGTATTTTTATAATCAGTATTAATTCTCTGAAAATGCTGTATTAAAAGACTGTCAAATAAGCATTTTTAAAAATACCCACCTGACCTCAACAGCAGTTACCTGTGTTACCTAGATAAGGACTATCTTTACTGCACTTTTATTATCTTAAAATTTAGACTAGAGAATTCCTTCATTCATCTCTCATCCTTTATTTTACAGGTTGTGGAAGAAAAATCAATACTGAATAAACAGTATCTAAAAACAACTGCTACAGGAACACTTTTACAGACTCCATTCACAAGTTCTCACAGCAGTGAACACATACATACATAAGAACAGGTTCATCTGAATATATACATTTTTAAAAGCAGATGATTTTTTTAACACTTTTTAGTATTCCCACTTATCACTTGGAATTGGTTACCTTTGGTCCACCATCCTGGATCCTGATACGCCATTACCACCAAGGACATTTTTCTGTAATGGTATACATTAGATCAGTACTTACACAGAGCTGCATTTAGTTTTCAATTTTTATATACAACCCAAAGCTGCTGTTCTGTCTGTACTGCAACCATACACAATATCCTGCATGATGACTTTCGGGTTTATGTTCAAAAAACCCTGAGTCAAAAAGTTCTCAAGTATTCTTTCAGGGATATGTTCTTCTGGATATGACAAACTTTTGAAAATGCACCAACATCACCAGAATTCACTGGTAATACAGTTTTATTCTGCTGTTGCCACTTGGAAAAAAAACCAACTCTAGAGTTGTGTCCAAAGCAAGGCTAGGCCACAATGAAGTTGGCTGTGCTTGACATATGCAAAGATGTTTGTTGCAAAACCTCATCATAAAAATGCTTACTACTTCCATCCCTGCATTCACATACCTGCCCAGCAGTAGCTCCTAAAATTTCATCTGTTTCATGCTGTCTAAGTGCCATATCTAGCCTCTGATCTGAAAAACACAAAAAGTTGAGAATCAGAGCTACAACAGGCCATTATCTACATAACCTGACTAGCAGTCAGAAATACATTTGACAGTGAGTGTAATGCTTTGAAGGCACACAATGTACTTCATAAAATTCTTATATTTAGCACAATTATTTTAATGAAAATAGGACTTGAAAAAGCCTACACAGACAGTGTAATAATAATGAATTCCATTTCTTCCATATTCGTTGTTTTCTTTCAGATATTTTAAGAAGTTAATTTTCTGCCTAGGAAACCCACAAACTATACATACAAATCTTAATGATTCACAAGGTCTAACTGCAACAAATCACTTTGTGTGCCCAATTCAAATAGCTGGATGTTTGACAATTAACCTCTTCTTGGGAACTCAAACCAGTAGTTTTCAATAAACTTTCAACAAACTTAGGTCAAGATGACACCAATAAACAGATCTGTACACTCAACTATGCCAAGGAACAGGAAGGGAAAATAGCTACCCTTACTAGCCAAAGCAGTCTGCAAACATGAGAGGGCATAGGTGTAAAAGGGGACAAATCTTAAACCCCTTACAGATAAACTCACCTTCAACAATGTATTATTAAACATATTCTGATAAAAGTTTTATGTATTTAGTAGGTTATCACAAACACATGCAATGGAATAAAGGAATTATTTGTTAAATATTGGCTGCTGGTCCTTCGAAATACATTCAGGTAAAATTCAATTTGTAACTGATCAGTGCCAGAAACTAGCATTTCATTCCAACAGCCTTCTTTATAGCTACATATTTACATACTAACCAAATTTTTTCTACAACATTAAATATGACAGTGTTTAGATGATGTCTTTTTATGTGTATTATACACATTCAGCATTTTAAAACGTTGATTTCACATTCATGAAACGAGAAGCATCAATTCCTGTATCAGACTAAGAGCAGGCTTTAAATAATTTAGTTCTCAGATGGCATACAAGCCAACTTCAAATTTCTCATTTGGCACCTTTCAAAATGTATGAAGTTTTTTAAAGAGAGAATTAAACTCCTCGATAGAAAATGCAACTTCTTACCACTTCACAGCAAATGTAGTCTGAGCTATATTTAGAGCCTAAAGATCTACAAAATAAGAAGCTACACACAGACAAATTAAATATATATGAAAAAGCCAAATACCAATATTTGTAAAACCATGGTTTGTTCACGTTACAGCATAATAAATGCTCATGCAAAGCTCAATAAAGATACAGACTTCTAAGTCAGGATGATTGTTGGCTCAGGTAGAAGCTTATTCACTACTAAGGTCCTTGCAATCAAAACCTGGTCTTTCAGCTTTGGCTACCCAACGCTATCATACAAAGTTTAATACCACTTGAAAGTTTGAGTTTTGAGTGATGCACAGCCATAGGACTTAATGCACCGTGATCTTGTCCCACATCCTGCTATGCCATCAAGTTTTACCGCAACACTAGTTAGTGACAAGACAGTAACATTCTTGGGAAAGCACTTCAACCTATTCCCTATTTATAGGAAGACAAACTGTCCATAAGCAACATTTGCTAGGAAGTAACAAAAGATTCTCAGATTCAGTCATATTAAGCTAACATTATAACAAGTATAATGAAAAATACTGATTTTAGTGTATAAAGCAAATTTTATGAGTAACTGTCAAGATAGTTTTTCTGCCTTTCAGGTGTAAGCCAAGCATAGGAAACACAGTAATTTCTTAACCAGAGAAATGAGGCATTGCCATAAAATAATGGCTGTAACCCTCAGTAACAGCTTTTAATTATTAGTCTTCACCGAACTAAAAATATTTTTGATGCTATTATTCACTACAGCAAACACAGCAAAGCTACAGCATACACATCTTCATTGTCACAACCACAGTCAAAAGGGTTTATACTCTGTGCAAAAACTACCCCAGCTCCCGAGAGGCTTGGACCAGGCCTCCGCTCCTCAGCCAGCGCCGTGGCAGCACTAGGGCTAGCCCACGAAGCGTCGGAAGCAGAAGGGCTGCCCCCGAAGCCAACCGCCCAGAGAAACATCACCTGGCTCTCCTCCGCGGCCGTAGTTCCACTAGAAAGCTTCAACGGCACTGAAAGTTTCCCCTCAAAGAATCTGCAAACATAACCGAGGAAAAGCTGGTCAGCTCGGCCGCTCGCTTCAACGGCGGATAAGGAAGCTGAGAGTCACTGATGGGAAAGACGGAGACAATACCTTCCAAGCTTCCCACAACTACGAGCTCGTACTTCTCTCGTACAGTAAAGCTACGGCTGGAGGGGGTGGAGGCAATAAGCACAGCCCCTGCCCCTCAGATCGGCGCTGCAACTCCACTATCACCGCCTAAGAGGGAAGCGGCCCTGCAGGGGGCGACGGCACCCACACACGAAACCAACACGCAACAGCCACCGAAGCGGTAACGACCAAGCCAGGCCGGCCCGGGCGGGGCGGGGTGGGGCCTGCCTGGCCGCGAGGGCCGGCGCGCAACTATCTGCCCGCCTTTTCCTCTCGCGTGTCAGATGCCTCAGCTCCTCCTTTACCGACCGATTCGGCCCCAAGCGGCGCGCCGGTTATATGGCGGCGGAACGACCGAGCCCGCAGGAGCACGCAAACCCAGGGAGGGGCGAGAGAAGCTGCGTGCGCAGGGGAGGCAGTTATGGTGGGGGCGCGGGGGTGCCGGGGCCCAGTTTCATATGGGAGTTGTGGTAGTTTGTAGGTGGAAGAAATTCCTTGTTAAATTTTTCTGAGGATCTTGGGGTCGAAGATAGGCGTTCAAGTGGTCAATTTTTCTTCAGGAAACGCCGCTCCAGGCTGGAGTACCTGGGCGGGAACGGAAACCGCGAACGGTCTCGAGCTTTCTGGGAGCTCGTGCGTGTGTCTGGTGACGAAGTCTTAACTACAGGATAAGCTGGTGCCCCTGACTCGGCTTCCAGTCTTTCCCCTGCCTTTTTGCAGCGATTAAGAACACCACCATTGTAACTGCTTCCTGTTTGGCTTTGTTCTCGTTATCATAATCGGTAGGGTTTGGGACGAAAGGCGTAAATCTTCCCTCGGTCGGGAGAGACATGAGTTGAGGGCAGGAAGCAGCAGTATCTTTCTCCTTTCTGGTGAGGTGTAAGGCTCATGGTGGAAGTCTGAATTTGTCAGACAGGTGTAGTTTTAAGGCCGTGCAGTGTGAGTGCTTTTAAATGGCTAAGAAAGTACTTGCTGTAAAACTATATAATTTAGTGTTTGCATCATTTTACACTGTATTAACGACTGGCTGAAGTGTAGTGTTAAAAGGTAATGGAAGGTCTTCTCTTGCTGTTTTAATTTCCCTTTACACCACTGTTTTGTGTTGCTGCTTTTCAAATAATTGAAAAGCATGCTAATAACCAGCTTGTATAACTCTATGTATTTAAAGCTTTCTGTTATTTTGGAAAATTTTACATCCACTGTCTTGTAAATTAAGCAACCTTAGCACTAGGTAGACCTCTAATGAAAGCTAGTGAATGTTTTGGAGTTTTTCTTATTACTTTGTGATACTTTTTAAACCTGATTGTTCTATTCAAGAATAATACTGGTTTACAACCATGGCTAAATCTTCAGTATGTTTGTTTCAGTACACTGAAAGCTGTCCCTGCGGGAGTTAGCATACTGACTTCTAAGTGTATAATATAAAATGGTTTAATAACACTTAACTTTCTTAGATGTGCCCATTTACTTTTACTCTTTTGAGTAAGCTGTCTTGCTTGTGGACTTCGGTCGTGTTTCACAGAAAGTGCACATAAGGCATGTATTTACAGGAACTCTGTTCGTTTCAAAACAAATACTTGGAAGGGCCTTATCGTCTGTGGATACTTCATGCTCATGCTGCTCAGTGTTTGCACCTTAAAAAATAAAACCGCACAATTGTCTACGTTTCGTCTGGATTAACATTTTCTAGATCTGGATTTCAAATATCCATGGGATATGTTTTAGCAACTGCTTGTGTTGTGAAAAGGATTTATTTAACATTGCTGTTTTATTTGGTGGTGTACATTATAATTGTTGTGGAAGAGTTGTTGCTGTACTTGCTTAGAATACCTTTGCTTACTAGTTATCTCTTTTTGTTTTAAACTGTGGATGACTTAACTTTGACTTTTTGAAGAGCCAGTTTCTGCTGGTTGTCTTCCCTCCCCATACTTTGTACACCAACTGTTTTAACTTGTGTCATCTTGCTTCCAGAAGTTTGCTACTTGAGTTGGAATGAACATTAATTATGTTAGAGACTTTCACAGTTTCTACGGCTATCCCAGGTCTCCTGCACAAAGCACATCTGATGTTTGTCTAATATCATACAGCTAAAATGCTGATGTTAGAATTCAGTTAATTTCCAGTTTCTTTAAGTACATTCTTATCAAGAGTGGTAGCTTAATATTTGACTTTTTAATTTAAAGTGTCCAGTTACTAAATCTGGTGCATCAAATTTTGTCTGTTCTGTCATGCTTCTTTCACATCATCATCATCTCCTTGATTTTCAGTGTATCAGGCTGTGTACTGCCAGTTCCCTTCTGGTGTGGCTAGGAGATGTGGAAGGAGGCAAAATAAGGATGGCTTTTGCAGAGATGGGAAGGAACTCATAATACTGAGGAGGGGGAGGGGTAAGGGGCCATAAACTTGCTGAAAACTGGGTTCCACTGGTCCTTTTGTTTAAGGCCATTCTTAAGGCTTTTGCAGTTATTTCTTGATAACAACAGCTGCTGAAGTGTAATATCCTCTGTTCTTGCTGCTCTGCAAATACTGTGTTTAACATGATGTGCTTGCAGTTTTCCTTGAAATCTTGTAGTTCAGCTGGTTTGCCGTGACTGCAAAGGGAAGCTTTAGCTGTCTTATTTTCTTGCATCTGAGATGCGCAAAAGGTTTTTTTCAGTCTGTATTTTCTTATGTTACCTCATCACCTAAGATCATGTAATGGAGACTTTTTGTTTATCCGTTGTTCTTTTGATAAATACTTCCGGTTGTTCTGGAAAGTGTTCATTTAGGGACATAGAAATGCCTTAAGCTTGGTAAGACTTCAAAGTGATTTGTAACCATGTGTGGATATAAAAATCTATTAAAAGCATTAATGTAACTGATTGTTTAGTTGTGTTAAAAAGCTAAACTGTTTCAATTATTTTGATGCCTAGAACCATGATTTGATGATTGACGTTGTACAAAAGTGTGCTTTTCCTGGCTAAGCAAACAGTGCAGTGGTGCTGAGATGGAATCCAAGATTTTCTTTGACAGAACCTTCCTTTCTCTTTTATGTAACTTATGAAGATGGAATTTACAATTAAACACACATGGGATGGTTTACCTGTAAGCCATGAGCCAGTAACAATTGGGCTGAAATCAGACAAGGCAGGACTGCTAATGGAAGTCAGTGCTCCATTCTTTAATGACCCTCCAGCACCACTTGGAGAGCCAGGGAAACCTTTCAGTAGACTGTGGGACTATGAGGGTAAGTATGACTGTTTTGCTGCAGATGCATTGGATTTGTGTAGACACTGCTGTTTCTTCATAGTTAATATGCCTGGACTTTTAAATATTTAAGAGTCTCTGATGGTTATGTTTTCAAACTTGTCTAACAATTGTGAGTGTATGACATGTATTTCAATTAATTTTCTTTTGTCATGGTACTACTTTTAAAGATCAGATCAAAAATAATGAAAGCAGAATTGCTTTGATGGGATATGAAAGTCTCAGGATTTTACAAAATAGTTAATATAGATTACTGACAGCCTTTTTTTTTAAGTTGTAGAAGCATTTTTCCTGAGTGACAGAACTGAACAGTACTTAGAAGTGGAACTTTGTCCGTAAGTACAGCACTCTGAAAAAGTTGCATATGCTAATTTGCCTTTCCACTTCTAATGCTTGTAAGAGGTATATATGAGACTGAGTACAGAAATTGAGTATGGGGAATGTACATATTTGTAGCAGAAAAATGCACTAATAACTTGTGCTCTGATTTTTTTGGCAGGCACGGGCAACACTTGCTGCTGCTGCTTTCTGGCAAAAGAAGAGTATGGAAAGTAAGTGGTCAAGTTAATGTACAGAAAAAATAATTGGATTTAGTTACCTGTTGCCTTATTGGAAGATGACGTGACCTTTTCTTTTCCCCTCCTTTAATAGGAAGAACTTCCTTTAGAGTTTGAGGTGACCAGAATGAAAACCAAATGGGAGGGTAAAGCTCATCTTCCCTGGGATTATTTTCCACCATGCACAAACAAGTTCAATGCATTTGCAATTCACGGCTCTGGAGAAGAGAGAAAATACGAAGCACTTTATCCTGTGTCTCAACATGAACTACAGGAATCACAGAAACCAGATTTGTAAGCATAAAGTTAGCCCTTCTGTCATATAGTTGCAGTACTCTTGGAATACTTAAACGGAGCTAATCTATTTTTCAGATTGAGTGCCACTAGTACTTTAGTTATACTGCTTGGCCCCGGATCCATTGGCACTGTACTTTGTATAAAACACTGGCAGAGAGCTGTAATTAGTGCTTGATTTCTGTGTTATCCCATAGGTATATAGAAAATGATGCATTAAACGTCACTGGCATCTGTTTTATTGCCTTCCTCAGATAAATCATAGCTAGGTCATTCTGCTTTTTCCTTGCCTCCAGCACCTCCTGAAATGCCATGTAGTGCTAATTTCGCCAGGTACATTTCCAGTCAATGTCTTTTGCTTGTCCCCTACTGTTCTAAACAACCTCACCTCTGCAGATGGATCCATATTATGGAAAAACTTGGAAAAGACAGACTAAACTGAAAGGTATAATAAAAGGATACCCAGTATTTAGATTGTGTTTTGGGCTTTTTTATTTTCTTTGACTGTGAGGCTGAGATGATTTGATAAAAGCTGCTACTTCTGGGCATTTTGTATAAATTAACTAGCTCTAGAGCATACACTATTGTTTATATGCAGCCTTGTTACTCAACATACAATGACAGCCAGGTAGGGTAAATTGTAGTTGTTACCCTTTTTTTTGCCTTTATTTAAGGAAATGTTTGCTTCTGCAGCTGTTTACTTTTAAAAAATTCTAAGCTCTTATAAAGAGAATGTATTTTATTTGTCAGTATTCCGTAAGAAATACATACTTCTATGTGGTGAACTGGAGAATGCCTGTAATGTTTTTCAGGAAGGCATTCTTCCTCTTCCATATGTTAGCCCTTCCAAAAAAACCCTTGACTTTTTCAGACATTGGTAGTAGATGCAATTGTGTGATAAGGTTAATCCTTACTACTTTCATTGTTCTTAGTTTCTCTTCACTCTTAAAAATTGCTTCCTAATAAGAGAATTCCATTAACCTTTTTAAATAATTAGTGCAGTGTCAGATGTTTGTTCTTCTGTTTGGCTTTTTGTAAATTTTAGTTAGCAGTTGGCTTCAGTGTCTTTGTTCTATTGTTTATGTATGGTAGCCTAAAGGAGAAATTCTTAGCAAGAACTGATTCATAATGTTTACAAGAAAATGCGACTTGTAGTCTTACAGAAGAAGTGTATTTACTAGCTTCATTATTCTCTCTAGTTGTTGTCTTTTCTGTAAAAAAAGGCTATTCCTATGGTAGGATTTTTCAATTGGTCAGGAGTTGTAAGCTTCTATTGTATTGGAGTGTGGATAAATCATAAAGCTGGCTATCAGTGTGCTCTTGCTCTGGCTGCAGTTCCAGACAATGTAAGCTGAGGGAGTTTAAAAGGTGAGCGCTTTTAACTTCAGTTTACGATGTGTGATACTTGTTTATAGCTGAGGATTTTCCCTGTCTTTGCTTATACAAGATTTTCAGAAATGTAGTAATGTTTCTTATTTTTAAACTCAGGATTTGGAAAATGAACACATGGGATGCTGGTTGCATTCCTGTCCAAGAAAACAAAGATTAATTAAACATCTTGGGGATATTGCCTTTTATTAAAACGCATGCTACAATACTTAAAACTTTTTGCTTTATTTCTCTTCACTGTGCAGTCATCGCCTGGAATTTTTCAAAGATTTGAACCTGAAAGGGCTCATGGGAGAAGATTGGAAACAACCTGAATCGGATATATGGAAGTCTCTTACTTAATGGGATTGAGGTGTAAATTTTATAGCCTTAAGGTTAGATGAAGCTATAAGAAAAACAACTTCATTCTGACACCAGAATCATTGATTGATTAATCTGAAAATGAACTGTGAAGGAGCTGTGCCAGTTGATTATAAATATATGAATTGTGCAATGGCTTGTGTTTCAGTTCATCTGAATCTGAAGGGTTTTGTCTGTGTGAGAGATGAATATGCTTCTACCAATGAAGGGGAAAATGTGCTAAAATTACAGCTGTGTTTTAGAAGAGCTCTGAGCCTGACAAGGCCAATATCTGATGTGGAATCTTTCAGTTTCCTGTAGTTGCTGCTTTTCTGCAGTATTTTTGCTGCTGCTTTTTTTCTCGGCTGTTATATGAGATTATATTATAGCTCATAAATGGTTCTAAAAATCTTCTGTGTAGCTTTAAACATCAAAACAACAAGTTTTGCACAAAACTGCACTCTAAATCCTGTTTCTGAAAGGATTCTCTGTTCTCTCCTGAGCTTGCATACAGTAATAACTGTAGTCTGATGGTTGTTTCCTTTAAACTCAACTTGGCTTGTAAATTCTGTCTGAGAAGAAGATAGGAGTATCCCGCCTTTGTGAAGAACATCTCAGAGTTATGAATATTGGAGATAGAATATTACTTTAGAAGTTTTATTTGGCTTCAGATTCCCTCTTTGTACTTTGTTTTATAGAACTATACTTTAAAATTCAAGGATATGAGGGAGACTTTGGCATGTCAATGCACTCAGGCATCCGCTTGTTTTTACTCTTAACTAGATACTACAGATTCCTTGCTAGAAAGTGCCATCTGTTGAAAATTATAAGTATTGTACATTCTATTGTTTGGCTTCTTTCCTATCTTCAGTACTTACACAGGTTCTGAAAAATGACATAAATCTGAAATACTGAATAATCTAATAAAGGCTAATTAAAAACATCTTCTAGACATCTGAACTGCTTTTGAAATGTGTGCAAAAGTTCAAAATGAGTTAACATTTTTCTCACAAAGATTGTTTTCACATGATAAATGTGTAAAGGACAGTAACAAATTTATTCAGAGTCTTCATCTCATATTCATTCCCACTTCAAACTGACTACTTCAGATTTGACTTTGAATGCAAATTACGGAGTTTGAGGGAAATAGATTACTTTGCCTAAATAAGTAATTTAAAGTGAAATAATTCTCTGCAGTACAAAATGTAATGCTAGATGCTTCTGAAAATAAGAATTGCCATATAGAGTTTATTCAAGGCACATGCCATTCCAGTGTTGTCTGCTGGTTCACGTGCATATTTCTAAGCCTGAGTGTCTATTTGAACTGTTAAGTGCAGGCTTTCATCAGGCTTCCAGTTTGGTTCATAGAGTGCAGAGTTGGAACCTGTGCCCTGACTTGTTTCTAAAGGTATAAAGTTAATTCTGTGGTAGAGACTTTGTGTAGGAGGGAGTCTCTATATAAGGCATATATTAGGTGGAAGCACAGTGTTTTAGCACATAGTAGTGAACTCATGGCTCATCAACAGACAATACAATGCTTGCCAGCATCACTTAAAGCTCCCAGGACTTTGCAAGGGTGGATATCAGTGATGGGCTAGTTTGTAGCTTTCTTACTCTGATCTGCTTTTAATCAGAATTTGTTCTATACTGTGGAGTTCAACTGTAGCCTCTTTTTCCTGAATTGCCTCATATTTGATGACATAAGGAGAAGAAAAACAAACTGTTCTGCATGAGTTCCATTTAAGTACATGCCAATCAATTATTAATTTTGGTATAGAAGGAATGTGATTCGATCCAGTCTAGCTTGGTGTATTTGTTCAGCAGAGTGCTGATTTTTGTGTGTCAAAATTGTATCAAGAATAATACAGAGGAGTTCTCTAAATTGTCACACTGGATATGCTTTATGTAGGATGTCAATTTGATAAAATGCAGACTTGCATGATAGTGCAGATTGTACAATCACTGTATCCACAAGTCCATTTCACTTTGATTTAAACACTTCATCCCTGTAAGTACTTCTTATCTATTGCTCTCTTAAAAGTTTAACACAATCAACCTGTTTCATAAATGTTTCCTGTGGGTAATACTTGGCCTTGTGCCAGTTATATCATGTGATGTACTGAATCTAAGACGCAGGAATTTTATTACTTTGGGAGTGGGGGAATACCCCATGGGGAAGACACGGTATTTGAGGTTTTTTGGTTTGGTTTGTTTTTCCTTGGCTCTGCACATGACATGTGAAAATGTCAATGTTGTGGCAGTTTTTATTTATTTTACCATATTTAGCTATACCATATTTATACTATAGTGACAGTTGGTTTACTAAATCTTAAGGAAATGCGTTTTTACTGTAATGTTTTTAAATTTACTTTCCAAATTTTTGTAGTAAATACTTCAGCAAATGTGGCAACATGCAGATCTGGATAATTGAAACCTCTTAATTACAAGATGATCAGACTGAATAACCTGGAAAACAAAAATACTGAAATTCATATATGAAAAATATATCTGTAAAGGGAACTTAGATTTGTTTCCACAATTCGATCTCATAACTGCATTTCTAAGCTCCCTGTGATAATTGTTCATTACTTGTGAACTTAATCATGAAAACCAGACTCCTACATGACTCAGTCCTCCTTGTAATGTCAGTAAATCTTTACAGAGTTGGTGTTTGAAAACGTATCGTGACTGCGCTCGCAAAGGCCTTGTTTTTTATGCTTCTTGCCACTAGGTGGAAGAAGAAGGTTATTTAAACTGTACCTTGGTGCTGCCAGCCTACTTATCCTTAACAAGATCTGTTCCTTACTATGTCCTTGATTTTAGAGAAAAGATGTTTCAGTCAAGCTGATGGCTTATTTTGATTTATTGAGACATCTTAATGGGAAGAAGCACTGTCATGCTGTGTAGTTAGTTCTTTTCTTATGATATATTTCCATAAATATTAATTTTGAGACAAAATTAACAAGATAAATCCCATGATGTGTCAGTAATATGAAAGATACTGTTAGTGTTGTGATATGCAAATTATTCGAATGTTCTTTATTTGGTTGGGCGTTTTGTTTTCTTACAAAGTCTTGGATAATCTTGTGCAAAGTTTCCAAAATGCTATATTGAATCCCGAAGGAGTACTTCTTGTAAATACAGTCTGGTTTAAAAGAGAGTGCACACCTTCAAGGGTGAGGCTTGAGTGGTGTGAACACTCTGGAGGAAGCTTAGACAAGAATGTAAAACTGCGTGGAAAATGTGGCTTGAGAGATGGATTTTTTTGTTGTTGTTGTTGGTCTTTGATACAAAAATAGTTTTCTTTCAAGAAAATGTGGATGATCATGTGTCCTACTGGCGGAAGTGATTTGTATGTTAAATGCAAAGATGGAGCAACTTAGGCTGTCAGGTATGGTAGGTGATAATCTAACACTGCATGTAGTGACACCACACAATAGTGGTTTTTTTAATGCAAAAGCTCTGAATAGGAGTGAAATATTGCTCATGTCTTTGTATACTTTTTAAGAATTCTCTGTGGTATGCCAGGTCAGATGTTAGAACTACTAAGCTCTAACTTTGTGTTACATTATATATGGGGTTTTTTTGCCATGGCTGCTGTAGCTACTGTATTATCTGTTTTCTTTACCTCATTAGAAATGTTAGTCAGTTAATATTTGTACTACCTAGCACTGTGATGATACAATACAGTTGAGTGTGATGTTAAGTGCTATGTTGCTTGCTGTTCCTTTTTCCCACACTGAGGTGTTTTGTACCTCTGAAAGGCACAGCACAGAACATTTGTTGTTCAAATTCTAACCATGTAAAATACTTTCAAAATATGAGCAGCACAGTGCATAATTTGCTGCACGTAAAATTTAAAACTATTCTTTCACACTGCTAGAGCCATCTCTAAAGTGGACTACATTGCATTTAGTTATGTTACATATATAATAATGCTACTGAAGTTTGATAGTTAGCCTGCATTTATTTTATTGATGATTCCTTCCTTTTGCTTTCAGTGGGTGCTTTAGTTTACTACAATGTCTCTGAGCAGTGCTTTAAGCATGATTATAGAACCCTTATTTACACTGCTTGTATAAACAGCTATACCTATCCTCATACAAATAGTCCCAGTGAGATTGGGCAACAGTTACCATAAACTGTATCGTAATTATGCCTTTTTCCATCTACTTGTCTTTCTGTTGGAATTAGTAATATCAGGAGAATTCAGTTCTAGAAGCTACTTCTATTCAAGAGTACTGCTTGGTACTGCTTGTTTTCATTATTCTGGTTTAAAACAAGCAGGAGCCTTTAGCTGCAGGGTCTGTGGGAGAGTTGTTAGTGATGGTGAGGCACTGTTTGTATTTGCACTATCTATAAGTATACTAAAATATGTTTGTAATTCATTCCCAGAAATAATGCTATGGATTACCAATGAGTATTTGTGTAAATACCCTCTGCCAGTTATGTGGTTTATTTGTAAGTACAAATGTATTCTTATACATGTGGTAAACGAGAGCTAACTAAATTGCTTTAAAGTGGCACTGAAATGAAATCTAAATTGCAGTGGCTTAGCTGCTTTTATAATATTGAAGTTGGTAGACCAGTTCTGTGGCTTTCTTGGAATACTCAACAGATTCTGGAGGAGAAATAAAAGTTTTCAGTTGTCACCTCTTTAAAATACATAACTCCTCTCTGTAGAATGCATTTTTTGCCAGTTTAATCTTGTCTTTCATTTTGTGAGTTCGTTCTCTAAAACTCAGTCACTGCAGGCAATGAAGTATATATCTTTGTGCCAGTAGTAGCTGTCATAAAAGTATTGATCTCTTTAATTCTAGGCAATGTAACTGGTTGGCTTCCTTCTTACTGCTGAGTTTGCTTCAATCAGCAAATTAAACATTTTGGAAACTGTTACTTTCTCAGTGCTTTATAGCTTATACAAGACATGGGTTTTATACTTAATTGTGCCTGGCACAAAAGAAGCTAGATAGGGGTCGACTTGGCTGATTGCATGAAACTAGTAAGTGCAGTGCTCAGAGTGGAGAAAGGTGATACTTTTTATAATGTTGTATTGCCACTGTGTGTTTGAGAAGTTTCTGTGGACTCAGTGGGAGACTGGGAAAGGTACTTGGAGGAAGAGACTCGGGAAGTTTTTAAGTATATAAAATCAGGTTAGAAAAAATTCCATTAGCTGAAAATAATGGAGGTTGGGAGTGTAGTAGGTTAAGCATATACTTTCTTTCTGTTCTTACTGTTCTTTGGACATCTGCTTATGGATAAAGGGCACTTTGTGCTAGATGGATTCTTGGTCTAAAACACTGTAGGTATTCTTGTATTTGGAAACCCAAATGAAGGAATTGTTCTGTAATTCTCTGCAGTTGTTTCTCATTACTTACACTAGGACTGTATGTTACAACCAGGGGGCAAAGCAGCTATTCTTGCTTGTGTTCTCCAAAATATCATGCTGAACCAAGGTAATGTGAAGTGGACAAAGAAAGCTGCCAGAATTCAGGCAATTGAGAAGCTCAGTCTTAGCTATTGTGGGATGAGTGTGAACCAGGAAATGAAGAGGGGAAAGGAAAAACAGGACATGGATCTATGAAGGAAGACTAATTCTGGGAAAATGATATCAAACATAACAGCAGCTGGACAAGAATACAAAACTCTTTGTAAAAAGAAAAATTTGTATGTAAGCAGCAATTGCTTCTTTCCTAAGTTCATTTAGGTTTTTGTTCTGTGTGGTTTTCTTGGGTGTTTGGTTTGGTTAATACCACTGCTGTTAATATATGTATACGCTGCTTCTGCTCTTGAGGTGTAAAGATTTGGAATTGTGACTATCCCAAGGTGAGTTTCTAACCTGGTCTTTTCTTTTGCAGTGTAACAAAAGATCTTGTCTTCAGTTAGGCAGGTGAATGAATTACAATTTTGATATCTTAGGCTCATGTGAGGCTTGCTTAGCCGTTCTTCTCTGATTTGGAAGATAAGCAACAGTTTCCTCCATGGTGGACTAGATTACCAGTAGAGACTGGAATTTATGCTGTAGTATATCCAGTCATCTAGTCAGGACAAAGAAAGAGTTTTTCTGAAAATATTTAATGACAGAAATGGGGACACAGTCTATGAGAGGAGAAAAGTATACTTCAGGACATCTGCAGATGATCTTTGCCTTTTCCAACGCAGGGTCTGATTTTATCTAAAGCTTCAAAATATCTCTGAACCATAGATTTTGTAGAATTGCTAATACACATTTATGTGGCATTTTGTGTCAGTGCAAGCACATGACGTAAATGAAGTTGGAGCTTGCTGTTCTTAAATGTACCTAGGTATTTTTTGTCATGCATTGCTCACTGTCCTAATGTGTAGAATTATTTTGTTGCATGTATTGTAACACCTAGTCATGCACTAACCAAAACTAAAGAGAAGAGTAATTTTTCTGATTTATCTTAAGACAACATAGTTGGGTAACTTCTTGATTGTCCTTTTATTTTTAATGAGTCTTTTAAAAATCTATAGAAGATAAAGGTAGTACCTTTGTTGGTAGTAAGAGTAATTTAACACTGAAAACTAGTTATCTTTTACTGTGGTAGTAGTTTAAACATTGCTATCTTAGTTGAAAATGTCCATATTCAGAGTTATAAGATTAATAGATAGAAATTGATTTACACCCTTACATCAATGCTGGACTGAAAAAATGGTGATTTTTTTTCAAATTAGAATTAAAAATGGAAAAACTAATAGCTACTACTGAACACTTGGGTAGAATATCTGAACTCTTCAGTATCTGTATAGACCTTATGAAGCACTTGTTAGTGGCATGTGTAAGTAACAGTACTGTTTAGCAATTAGTTTCACTGTAACTTGCAAGAAAATATGATGCTCCATTTAATAGCACCTATAAATCTGTTTTTGTCAGAAGCTGATCCTTACTGTGTTCAGACTTCTGTGTATAAAACACAAATCTTAGATGATTCAGCTAGATGTACAGACCCAATTGCTATTTCATTTTCCATTGCCCAGTTGCATTAAGACAGCTAAAAACTCCTTTGATGATAATTTTCTCAGTTCTGGAATTAAAGTTAGCGCAACTATTTTAAAAGCGAGTGTGAGAAAAATTCGTGAGTCTCCATGTGCAGCCTCAAATGGAAGAGGAGGAGGTATATAGGAATGGCGCTAGTTTGGCAGATGTTCCAAATAATCTATTGTATGCAGCAGAAATGACTACTCAGTTAAATTAGTAGAGTTTGGTGTTTTTAAAAAAAACATTACATAAATTTCAGCATACTGTTGGTGTGGCAGTTTGAAGAAAGAATGCCATTAAAAATTACAAAGTAATCAAAACTGGTGTCTGCATTTCAACATATGCACTTCAGTGCTTGCAATGATAACATTCAATAATTCTTTTCCATAGGTAGTCTTCCATATTTATTAAATGTATGTTGAAACTTTTGTTGGAGAAACTGTTGAATAATCCCTAAATAATAAATGACTGTGAAATAGTAGAGAAACTTGGAGAACCGTGTCTGAATAATGCAGATAATGAAAATATTTTGGAGTATTTGAAAATGCTGTAGATCAAAGTACTTTGCCAATATCACATTACAAATGAGGTTGAAATTTTAATGACTTTTTTTTTAAATGCCCTGCAAAAGGATTTATCTGTTATAAAAAGTGGATATAAGATGAAGCAGTTGAAATGGTGCAACATTTATTCATTGAAAATATTTGCCACCTGAGAATAACGAATTCCATGTTATCCGTGGATATATGATTGGAAGAATATATGAGCATTTTATCCAGTACTTAAAGAAGGATTGAACTGGGTCAGGAGCCTGATTTGTGAGTAAGAAGAGTTTCTTTTTGCCAATAAAGCAAGATTGTGCTCTGAAGCCACTGAAGTCTGGAAATAAGTTTTTTCTTTTTGACTTATTAATGAGTTTTGGATTAAATCCAGAATGGAATGTCATTTGGACTGTCACCTACAATAAGACTTTTCAGCTAATGAGAATATGGAACATACTATGCAAGTTGCTTATTTACATACAATAACAAGGAATGAATGGTCTAGATCAAATGTAACAGCTATACGCAAACAAGGAGCATATATTCAACTATATGCCTTCCATGTGGGAATACATCGATTTTAAAGCTCCAGGGCTGACTGATAGTGCCCAGTGGCCCTGATTTCAGAACTTCAGCAGGATGTTGTTGGAGAAAAAACTACTGTAGCAGCTTTTCCTTCATTTTAGTCTTAGGGGTATTAAAGAAAAATTTCTGGCTGCCTGAAGGACCCTGGGTGGTCTTTATTTAACTCTGTTAGAGAATGTTTTCCTATTCACTATTGCAGAAAAGGAACTGGCAGTTGCTCTGTCCCTGCCAAAAAAAGCGTATTTACTTGATACTTAAAAAGCCACAGTGTTTCGATATCTAACTACGTGACTGGTGGGAACATAATAGCATTCATAATATTACACAGTATTACTATAAAATTGTTACTATACAATACTAGTTCAGTTAAAGCCAATAAAGTCTTGATAATTACTTGCAAAGCCAGCTCAAAATCTCTTTGCATTTCAGTTAAAATTGAATTTTGCTCCTCTGAAATGTGTGGCTAAGACAAGGTTCTATCTAATGAGATACGTATGTGGCCTTGGATAACATGGTAGACTTGCAAGTGGCTCCACTTGGAAGCCTAAGAATATGAATTTTGATTTCATCACATCTAAGGGAGTTTATTTTTAAAGTGTAAATTATTATTGAAACTGGTAATCCTTACTTGAACACAATTCCTTATTTTTTCTATTTGTTAGCATTTGGTTTATTTCAAAACATTGTCAGAATTAGGATTTGTGAGAGGTTTGACAACAAACTGTCTTATTATTGTGGATATAGATAAATCAGTCCCTACTGTCAAGTAATGATGAAAACTACTGGGAAATATCTGATCAGATCACTAAAGCTGTTTTGTCTTATGTTGCAAGTCACATTCAGGCAAATGAGCAAGTTCTATAATCTAAGGGGCTACACTTCAAGTACTTCTTAAGTTTTGCGTTAGTTGTTACAAATTGTGACTGTGGAGGGATAACTAATGCTTTTAACTTCTCTTTCTAGGCAAAGTGTGCTCTCCTAAAACATCCCCTTAGCAGAAAAGTGCTTTCCTAAAACACCCCTATAACAGAAAATAATGAAAATAATTAAAATAATTTTTACCAGTCTTCTAAGCAGCTAAGCAGTGATGGTATTCATAGTTATAAAGCTACAGCTTAGTCTATCAAGTTCATAGAGACTTGGGTTGTTTGTGTTCTAATGCCACCAGATGTAAAGCCATGTTTTTTTGTGACAAGTTGGAACGTTTATTTATATAAAAAGTAGCAGCTACCTGCTTTCATTTTCTTAACTGTAGAGTAGAATTGTTTTCCAGAACATCAAAACAATTTGGAAAACATGATTTTTTTGTTTCTCAGTTAGTCATACTTGTAGTCACAAAAGCTGTTACAGCTAATACTCTTTCAGGCAAGGAATAAGTCCTTTGTAACAGCCACAGTTTAATTATTGCCACTGTGTACCTGTTCCTTTAGGATCCTGACTCTGACTTTGCAGATTTTCATGTAATATATTTCAGAGTGACTCTTGGGAATGATTTTGTGGAGCTGCTAAAATTGGATTCTTTTCAGTGGCAGAAACAGAATTCTCCCTAACAAGGTTTTCAGAATGATGGAGAGACTGTGTAGGTTCCTCACCAGGTGCAACATGCATACAGGAATATAATGGTAAATAAGATGACAGTGTTTATGAACTGTTTATTTTAGATGGCCTGTAACTTACGGTTCATGGTAATGAGTTAACTTTTCTGAGGTCCAGGTGGATTTTACAGGATTTATGTATTCTGGAATGTTTCACCTTTCTTTGCTCTAAATAGAACCTTTAAGATGAAACTCAGCAAAAAATAAACTGATTCATAAAACATAAAAAGTTACCCAACAAAATAAAAGCATGACTGCTTTGTATACAGAATTCTGTAATGTTTTTGGTAACTGCTGTTTAGAGCATGGATTATATAGGTGGCTGGAAAGAATGGTTAATACTAGGGCCTTTTTTCAATTAAAAACAAAGCAACTGTTGACTGTGAGCATTGGTGGATGTTATTGTTCTGTCAAGAAATCAAGCATTCGTATTACTGCAAGTAATGAACCAGCTGATGATCATCGGTTTTGCTGTAGTTATGAACACCTTTTCACAGTGACCTCTTCTCTCTCTCTCTCTCTCTCTCTCTCTCTCTGCAGGCAAGAACATTTCCCTGGTGATGGAGTTTCTGCAATGCATAGGTCACTTTTACAAGAGTAATAAAAAATGGAAACAAGTTTAGACATGTTGCTACATTATCTTACGTGCTATGGTTTGGGTCAAACCTTGTCTTCGATTCAGTACACCTATCCACAGGTCACCTGTGTGATTGAGTGTGGGTTGAAATCTTTAAAAACACTTTTCTGAAATTCCATATAATGCCATTTTAATATAAATTTAGTAACTTTAAATGAAAGTGTGTTAAGTTTTCTTTGCAGGGTGTTATTAACTAGAGGGATTCTGGATTAATTTAGCAGCCAGGTCTGTTCTTTCAGCCATAAGCCATGCTGTCAGGGAAACTTAATTACACTTTAAGTGGGATGTAAATGAGTTGTGACACTACATCATTTCACATGAAAGGTTCATTACTTACATTAACTGCACAATGCTCTCTCCTAAGCATAGGGCTCATTACAGTTTTCCTGTTTTTTAACATGGCTACATCTGAGTATGGCTTTTAATGTCTTCTCTTACTACATGTCCTTTCTTTAACAGTTTAAGCTTTAAGCTGTTGAGTTTAATTAAATCAGTTGAACCTGAGTAGCATAGAAGGTACTAAAATAAAGTCAGACTTTATAGGCTTCCAGAACTTCATACATTTGTCCTTTTCTGAGGTTTCATGTGTGCAGAGCTGTTGCATGTACTTTGCTATGAGAGATCTCCCTTAGTAGAGGTGTACATTTCTCACGTATTTCTCAGAAAACTCGATGCCAGTATTCTTAGTAATGTACTGTATTCATTGGGTCATGATACATGGCGATGATTCTTTTACACTGGAATGAGATGTGTTTATAATGACTCAAAATGATGGGACTTTTGATTCATTGTTGGTCATTCTCGAGTTAGAAAATAAGTTATAATGTATGTCTTAAACACCTGGGCCAACTCCATAATTGCTTGGTGGGTTTGTGCCATCAACCAGTTATGCCTGTACTGGCCAAGTAGGTCAGAAGGATATTTTGTTCAAAGCAGTGTTTAGTTGTCTTGAAGTCTTAATTCACCAAAAGAAAGTCATAAACTTGGTGCTCCTCTATGTAATGTCCCCTGTCCTGCTTTAAAACAGGGGAGGAGGAGTGTGGGAGAGAATCTTGTTTTACTGGCACTTTTTTTGAGTGGCTGTTTAAGACCATTAATGGTTGTTTCTTGCAAGAATGTCACATCAGTATCAATAATTATAATAGGATAACCCTCAGATTTTATTTTCAGCTTGCATAGTGCAACCAATTGATAGCACTTAGAAATAACATTGAAGTTGCCTATTCTTAGCATGTCCTACAAATATATTTGATAAATATTTGTGCATATTTTATCATCAGTAAATTTATTTTGTTTTTAAGTTCACACTAAACTCGAGTCTAGTTAAACCCTTGATTGCTGCAAGACTCTCAGGTACTATGATCACTGCTAATTTGATAATTGCCAATTAACCTAATAAACCCCATTCCATTTCACTGAATTTATTGCTCGTGAAAAGTGCCAACACGATATCCTTGAAAATAACTGGCCATCTAAGGTTAGTGTTTTACTGCACCTGTCTTTGTTTATAAAGAACAACTTTATTGCCAGTTCCCTTGTGTTCCTGAGGAAAGTGCTGTAACCCTTCCTGCAGAGGGTGAAACGATGCCACTATCTCAATGCCCACTAAGGCTGTTGTCAGGAGCAGGGTTTGAATTCTTGTTTTGGTAGCATCAGTTATCCAGCTGGAGTCAGTGAGGTCACTGTGGAACAGAGTGGGACTAGTCCTTGAAATCAGTGGGTCTTCCCTAGGTCTTAGTTTTATTATGACTTTGGTAAAAATGATAGCTGAAAAAGTTCTAATGAAAAGCTTATTAGGTCAGCAGTCTACCTCAGCCCTAATTTTATACATCTCTGAAGTATGTATGTCAATGGCTCATTAACTGCCAAACTGCAATTTTAAGAAGGGTATCCAAGTTCATACCCGCTGTTTGGCATGCTGCTGTCGACCTGAGCAGCAAAATAACTTGCTTTTCCTTAGGGGGATCTTGGGTTTCATCAAGCTGTCTCTTAATTTTGTATTTTTGCCTCCTATTAGATTAGAACATGAAAAAGTTGAGATCTCATGAGCTTCTCACTAAGTTCAACAAAACTACCTCATACATTGTTTCAAACTTCTGAAAATGATTACCCAAAATTTGATGTGCGTTTTTAAGTATAAATGCACCTGTAACTTTTCTGGGCTGAAAGCTGGTTTGTACGTAACTGACTGTAACACCAACAAATTTTGATCATGCCTCTTCTTGGAAAATTAATCGCTTTCCTTCTGTGGAGATATTCCAAACCTGTCTGGATGTGTTTCTGTGTGACCTGCTCTAGGGAATCCTGCTGTGGCAGGGGGGTTGGACTTGGATGATCCTTAGGGGTCCATTCCAACTCCTAACGTTCTGTGATTCCTTCTGTTTTTGTTGGTTGTTTTGTGTTTTGGTTTTTTTTTGGTTTTTTTTTTTTGTTTTTTTAGAACATATTAGAAAATTAAAACAATGCTTTCTGAGGTATTTACTCTTCTTGATTAGGTTATTCTTTCTCATGTTTTATCTTTCTTTAGAAATTATGCAACTTGTCTTATATCTTGAGTTTTCTGAAGGCTATATGAACAAACTGGCTGTAATTAGGTTGGTTTAATCAATGACTGTAATTTGTCAGTGTAGATAGAAAATGATTAAGTATTCTATTATCAGCTGAAGTAAAGGATATATACAATTGTTTACTCAAAGATGATACTCAAACAGAATGATCTTACTGGAATATTGAGCATTGTGTTCTCTGGTTGCTGGGGGCCAGAATGCCTGGGAGTAAGTGGGTAAGTGATCTTCAATGCAGTCTTCTGCATGATTGTTTTTCTCTGCTGCCCTTTTCCAGCTGTCTGTCATATCTAGTGCTTTTGCTGAACGAGGTGAGTTGAGAGAAATGGGTAATGGACAGTACTTACAGTTTAGCCTTTGCTATACCAGCCTTTTCTAACTCATATTGGGGAGGGTGGTTGTGGGAAGGGAGTGGGAAATGGGAAGAACTGGCTTGTTAATGGTAAAGGTCTTGAGACAAAAGGTAGCAAGGAAACAATTCTAGTTATTTCAAAGATCCTGCCTTCAGCTCCTTCTGAGGAACAGCAGTTATGAACTGTCCAATTTATTATTTACAGTGTGGTTTTGTAATTGAACTATTTTACATTTTCCTACAGATGCCATGCTATTTTAGTGGCAGTACTGATAGCAGTGTTTAAGAGATCATGATTATTGAACTAAGAAAAAATTACTTTCCCTGAAAAAATAAAATGATGACTCTACATATTATTCAAAATGTTCTGAATAAAGAAAGTATGGTAAAAGAATGGCTTGTTTTGCTTTGAACAGTAAGATGTTAATCACAAATATTTAAATTTGAATAGAGGCAGTAGGGTACTTCAATGTCTTTACAACTAATGGTCTGTAAACAGAAATGCTCTTTTAAAGTAGCCTTTATAAGTATTATTTTTCTGCCATGAAATTGCACAGAGGGTGGGGAATGTTACACATTAAAAGTAAATTGCAGGAGGCATTTGAGACTAGACGTTGCCACCATTACGTTGACTGGTATGTTATGCTAAATTAGTTTAAATGGGGCTGTCTTGGGACTCTCACCTTGGTAAGACTTAGCCTGAAATAGGAGTTGCACTATGCCCACGGTGGTTACTATTTTTATTTTCTTTTTCCTCTGTGGCTTGTCTTGATTTGTTTCCTATATTCCTTGATGTCATGAGTTTTCTGCCTGTGTTCAGAGACTATAGGGAATCTGACCTGTTTGCTGTTGTGGGGTGAAATTATAAATTACATCTTTGTGGGTTTTTTTGTAGTTGCTGTAATCTTATTAAGACTTTATAAAGCCAGGCTAAGGGAGCATTAAATCCTCCTTTTAGCATGAAGCAGTACTGTTCCACTCACTGTCACGTGACAAGGAAGAGGCTTAATTCTGTCTAATGTAAAGGTGTCAGAAACTTTGAATCATTTTGCACACTAGAGACCTGAACTCTTTCTCCATTCTATATTAGCTGTCACAAGAGCACTGTAAATGATTAAAACAAAACAAAAAAAAGTTTGTCTCATTTTTTTTAAAAAAACCCAAAGTTTAGCTGAAAAATATATTGATGATACTACATGGTAAGAGGAGTGTATGAACTCTGCTAGGGCCATATATGCCTGAACACTTATTGATCAAAATGGCAAAATTAGTTTGATATATTTAGTTTTTAATTTTCTCTTCCTCTTCAAGACATGGACACTTCCTGTGGTGTGTTCACTCTGAGTAGTTCATTGCATCTGTGTTGTGGGGCCTCTGCTAATGTTTTTCTTCTCCTGGATGTGCAAGTGAAAGCATAAGAAAGCATTTAAATCAATGAAACCAACAAATAAACAGCATGTGGCTGATGCATGACCTGTCAGTTAGAAAATACAGTGTATAGGTCATATTGATGGTTTCTGGTGAAGAACTATGCTGAATATTGACAGCAGAAGTCTGTATGTGATGAACATCTATTTGGGATTATGTTTACATGGAACTACAGCAAGTTAACAATAGCAAAAAAATAAGATCCCACTTTCTGCTATGAAAAAATTATGGAGTAATAGAATAATAATGAATTCAATGTGTTCTAGAAACATGTTTTAAAACTTAATTTCAGATAGATAACCTGTATGAGCCTTTATTTCCCTTCTATATAAGGAAGACTTCGTTGTGAATAACAGAAAATTCTCTCTTCTCAGGAATTCTCAGTTTACTTACTATTTTCATTTTAATTTCTAGCTTTTCCTGGGTTACAGACTTTTTTTACATGTAAATCCTAGGATTTTACAGGCTATGTAAAAAGCAAACAAAAAAGCCAGAGGTATAAGATCCAAAAATTCCTTATTACTACTTGGTTGTATTTCTTTTAGCAGGCACTTACATCCATGTCCAAATGATAACCACAAATATTCCATGTTGGTGAGGTCCTGATATCTTGTGAATTACCACCATATTGCAAAATAAATTAATGTTAAATTTCAGTTCTTCAGGTTGGCTAATATAAAAAAAAGTCTGTGATATGATGGTTTTTAAAAGGGATTTTTAGGAATGAAAATTATCATGTTAGTCCAAGGTCCTATAGTAGTTGACTATTTAAGTGCAGCCTATTGCAGATGAATTTTCCAGGCAGCTGAGTCCTTTTGCTTTTATTTTAATATACTTTCTTTAGTAGTGCTAATGTATTTGGAAATACTAACATATAATGCACTGTTTTCTGAATTGCAGGTCAAATTTTATGAAGTTACACACAAATATTTCACTGAAGTTTTTGTCTTGTCTTCCTCTCAAACTACTCTCTTCAACTATAAAGAAGAAATAAATTTACTGTGTACAGATTAATAACTAGTTCAAATTCTGATCATATTGGAAAATGAGTTCTGTATAAAATAGAGGAAAAGCAGTTGAGCCTTTTGAGTTTGAGAAGTATAGTTCAGTATTATTGTAAATACAGTGAGATATATCAGGATTTAATAAGTTTTAGGTCATAGCTGGTTAGAACACTGGCTTGGCACAGGTCAAATTCTTTTAGCTAATGAAGTTTGCAATATTGTGAGAGCGGCCCCAAAACTGGTTAGTCAAAGTATCATTGAAAGTGAATGTAGAAAAGGCAAGTGGTATGTTTTGGAAATGGCTTGATGTTCAAATAGAGAGGTAAATAATTCTTATCCAATGCATTATCAATGTGAATGTAGCTTTGGGATTGTGGCCAAACGAAGGTGCGTAGTATGCAATCAAGAGACTAAAGTACCTTACAGAATTAATAATAATTGATATATTATCAGGAAATATCCAAAGGAAGATAACAGAAAAGTTGAGAAGGATGAAGAGATTTATATGTGAAGAAAAAAAAAAATTACTGTTGTACATGACTTATATTTAGTAGATTTACTAATTATCTAGAATTTAAAAAAAAATCACTGTAGTCTAAGGTTAGTCTTAATTTCAGGATAAATTTTGTGTAGTTCATCATGTACAACTGTGCACTGTGAGACTTAACACCTCATTACATTTTTTTGAAAAATGAATTCCTTAATGATACCTGATATTCCGTCCACTTGAACTTGATTCTCTCATTAATAAAGCAGGAAGAAAAATACCACTACTACTTTCTCATTCTAGAGGATTTTGACCCTTTTTTTTTTTTCCACTGCAATTATTGCCTGCTTCTAGTGCCTCGAGTGACTTACCACACTTTCAGAAATCCCAACCCTGTAAAATACTTGCATTTCAGAACTGTCTGTTTATTCTTTCTCTTCCTGAAAGTAGGTGGAGTAGCAATCACAAAAGATTCCTTTGGAATGAATGTATGCCGTAAGTATCTCTTTATAGGGTTTTCTCTGTCATTTAGCATTATGCCAAATAGGCTACTATTTTAAAGCACCATTTTATTTTTCTAACAGGCAGCCTGCAGCTTTTGCATCTGTAAGCCATCATGGCACCCATGCTTATGAATGGTGTCTTGCAAACAGATTTTTTTTTTTCCTTGCAATTTGAAATATTGTACCTCAGAGCAAAGTAACTTTCAGTTATTACAGATTATTTTTTAAACTTCCAATATTATACCACAGTATCCTGGAGGTGGCAGCAAAGTACACACAAGGAAAATGAAACGAATACTAACGTGTAAACACAACGAGATTAATGATGCTGTGCAGTATGATGACTCTGAGTAAATGCATCACCCTTTTCCAGCTTAAAATGACAGTGCAGGTAAATAGAGGGTTGAGGTATTTATGTATTCTTTTTAATTATGTTTGGTTTTATCCAAATGCACTGAATTTTACATCTCCATCTCCATTACATCCTTTTAGTTGGTGTAAGTTTGTGTTTTTTTTCCTTTTTTTCCAGTATCATTACAAGCAACTAAGGCAAAAAGCCTTTTTGATTAAAGTTTTTTCAGTTTTGTGCACCAATCCAACACAGTTCAAGATCTATCTTCACTAGTTTGCTTGTATTTTTCAAAAAGCTTTCCTTGATCTGGAAGTATGTGCATTTCAATCCCTCTTGGTTTTCATGTCTTCAGCATTCATAATGGTGTGATTAACTGGCAAGGTGATTCATGCTGTAATAACAGATTGCAAAGGACATTATATTAGACAAATGAAGAGCCCTCTTTACTTCAAAGTATACATGCAGTGATGCCCCAGAGGCATGAGTTATGGCTGCTGTACCTTAAATAACAGGAACAGCAAGTGCTGGCAGAAGCATTATTAAAATAAAAGAGCAAAAACTCCTGGCTGTGAAATGGCAATTGTTGATTTCAATGTTAAACTTGTTTGTCAAAATATTACTGGGTGGAATTGAAAAAAGTTGCAGCCAGAATGTTCTACAGGTTAGCAGTCTAATACAGGAAAGTTCATTTTAGATTGATCTAAATGAGAAATTTTTTTTAGTAAAGAAAAGGGGTCTGTACTCTACTGCTGTGCTACCTTTTGCTGGAGCTTCAGTGAAAGCAGAGTCTGTTCTTGGCAATGTCCTTTTCCTCAAGCCTTTAGTACATCCAAAGGTAAGACAGGAGTTCCTAGTGTGTTTGAAGTGGAAGGAATCAGGAAGGCTGACAGCATTCTAGGATTAATAGGAACATGTAAGGGAAGGGCTTGAGCACTTGCAGAAGCTACCCCCAAGCAGTTTGAAACACATAATCTAATATTTCTATTCAACTCTTAGGTAATTTCATCGTCATGAAAAAATGTCTGGTCTAATTAAACCTAAGAAAAAACAAAGACTTTCAGTATCAAGTCAAGTACTTTCAAAGGTTTTCCTGTTGCTTCACTCCCATATAAATAAACTATCTATGCTGAAATACAAGTGCCCAGGGTCTTCTATAACATCACTTTCTAGCCGTTACTCTTCCTATTCCTAAATCAGTAATGTTGCAGACTGCTGTCAAAAGACACTCTGGCACTACTTCAGAAGTCAGAAATAATGCATCTCTGTTAGTGTGAGAAGCAAAAGTAATAATAACTTGATAGTAAAACCAGCGATCAATTGGAGCAAAAAGATAGATAGTATTGTAAAATGTTTGAGAGCTTTAATAGTGTTGAAAATGAAATGAACCTAATGAGTGTGCTGAAATGGGATTTGCAAGATTCTCCCAGGCGTGCTGTATGGTCACCAGTTGCTTCTTCAGGTAATTTACAAGCCTTCCTGCTGTTTGATTAAGCACAGGTACTAAGGTTATCATCCAAGGCAATGATGTATTAGCTTTTGTGATACTATAGACCTCATGTAACCAGCACTAAATCAAATATGTACATACAGGAATAATGTTTGGAATGATGACCCATGGAGCCTTTTAGCTGTTCTTGCTCTTTTACCATCACTGTTGTTTTTTGTCATTTCTCAACGTTATTTTGAAACCCATGACATTGGCTTTCTGTCTTAATTTCTCAGCAATGAAAGTTGCTTCACTGTAGCTTTATTGCAATTGATTTTCTGTTGATACGTCATACCGCTAAGGAGTTTAAAGTAATATTGAGAAGTGAGATACCCCGGGGCAAATGAGATCACTGAAAAATTCAGATGGCTGCAGCAAGTCTCTTTCAGTGCGCCATTCTCTGGTTGTCTGTACCATCTTTCTAAGCAGTACTCTCGCAGTAAAAATTTGTCTCAGTTGTAGTTTGGAGTATATTGTATACAGAGGTTTTCATCAAGGAAATTCGCTCAGAGGTTTCATCCTCCAGTTTTCATGACTGACTATCAATCAGAGTCTCTGCCTGTTGATTATCTGTGTATCCTTTGAGAAGACCAGAGAAATCTTTAATTACTAATACGTGCTTGCTAGGCATGGACATAAGGGGAGAAAAAACACCAGTTAGTCAAGGTGCAAGTCTAGTGTAGACACTGAATTATAATGAGAGGACACTTGAGAAAAGTAAATTAAATGAAATAAAATGAATTAGTTTAAAAAGGAGAGGTAATACTTGGGGGAGTGGGGGAAGGAGGGAAGAAGATTTGACAGGTGAGCAGAGACTTCATTTTTATGTCCCTATGAGCAAATTACTTCCATCTTGTGATCTACTGTCCCTGTCTCTTAATTACACTGGTTGCATGTTGGGAAGGGAACTTACTAAAAGAATAATTTTTTTTTATTACTTTATTTGGTGGCTTTTGGGTTATAAACAAATCAGAATTCTCAGTCTCTGCTCCTCATTAGTGTTCTTTTCTCCTTTGTCTTCTTAGGTTAAAATATCTTGGGTTGTTTTTTTGATAGTAAGCTTCTGTAAGAGGAGCCAGACTGAGGCAAAAACGGAATTAAAACCAAGATTTTCTGAGGAGTCTACTAAGATGATGTGCAGATTTTGTGGATTTATTTATTTGTCAAAGAAACTAGAGAGATACTCAGAAATAAAGGGAAGCAGGTCAAGTCCTGTATTTAAGATTCTCGTTTAAATTGCTACTGGTCCAAGGCACATACTGAGTCAGTGAGCCACTAGCATAGTTTCAGGTAAGATGTGACCCAAAGATCAAATGCATAGATTCTGATCTGTTCTAGCCCAAACCGTGGGGTCAGAATCAGTTAATGTTGCCCTGGTAGCTCTTGAAGCAATGCTGCAGAGGTACAGGGAGTTCTTCAAGAGAGGGCCAGGTGAGCTTGTGGTCCCTGTCAGGTTAGTGCTGATAGCAGGTTTTTATATTAATGTTTTCTTGCTTTACAACTGAACTAGCACTACTGCAACTTTTATCCGATAAATTGATTGCTACAGTACATCCTTGCTCTGTAACAGAGCTAGATTTAAGTCTCCTGCTTGAGAGAAGTTAATTTCCATCCTTTACCTTCTTTACTGCCACAGGGAAGATGCATGGGATAGACAGATAGTGATCTTGGGTATGTGCAGTGTTCTAGCCACAGTGGCATTTCAGATGTAGGCGGTAGGCTTTTTTTACATCTCTTTTCTTTGTATTTTATATGTCTTTAAACATGACTTTTAACTTAGACTGGAGGGATAGATGCTCAAATTAAATGGAGAAACAAATACTAAATGAAGTTATAAGAAAAGGCAAACATGTACAACAAGGTGTATATTGAAAGCAAAAACACATCATCTCCCCATTCATAGAGTGCTGCTGAGGTATGAACACTTGTGAGTTACAAAGAGGAGGTTGCTACTGAATGCTGCAAGGAATGAAGTTATACTTCTTGGTCAGAAAGAGATATCAAAGGTAATGAGAGTCAACTGAAAGGTGTATGAGACTTTACTCTTTTGCAGTTCGGAGTGAAATCACATTTTGAGTTGTAAAAGAACTCCATAAGCATAATTCAGTGAAATAAGAAGGTGATAAAAGACCTTTTACTTTCTTTTTTCTAGGATAAATAACACTCAGATGTACAGGTATGTAGTTTTCTAGTTTGAGAGTAAGTGGGCTTGTGTAATAAACATTTCTGTAACGTTCAGCTACTTTAGCCCAGATAGCTCAATTAGGGCTATGCAGTAAAATACAACTTCTGTGCACTTTGTGAGCACTTAATGTGACTGAAAGCCTGTTAGCAAGCTAAATCTTATAGAAAATAGGTCCTGACAACTGTTTAAGGAAATTGAATTGGCATATATTAACTCATAGATCTGAAAAGCAAGAGATTTCTGGATGCTGAGTAATTTAATTACGTTGTCATATTTGATTTCTCCCATTAGTCTCCTTTATTCATTATTTTTAATACATTAAGAGCTGTGTAAAAGAGAATGGAAGTTACTCATGCAAGCTGACAAAAGCAGAAAATACAAAATCAAGCTTGACAACATTTTCCTCTTTGTGTGGTTATCCATAAAATTCAGTCTTCTCAGGTGAGTGATGGGCTAATGTTTTCCAGCCATGTGTTCTTTAAAAAAGAATGTATTTTTTTCCCTAAAGCTTTTTAAGGAGTATTTTGATAACAGAAAATAAGTTCTATTACATTTATATAACATTTTATCTATACCAGAAATAAATTATCTGTAGTATAGTTTTAATTATCGATAACATATTCTTTATTCTTCTCTGAAACACTGTTGCTACTGTCCTGCACCAGGCTAGGAATTACTGGTTGGTTGTAGCCACTATTCAATGAATGCTGATTGGGGGTTGCTTTTACTGAATTGTGTGTTTGGAAGAAGACACTCTCCACAAGGACTTCCTTGTCTTTAGTTATCTAGAAAAGCAGCTATCTCATTTATTCTGTAGTAAACAGATAGGTGACAGCAATTCTGCATCATAACATTTGTTTTGCAATGGGATGAATTGAACTCTGGAGATGCCTGTTTCTTGCTATTGACTCTTAAGGAGGGCCCAGGAGCCCTGCTCAGCCTATTGGTATAACTTCAGGTAGTTTAAGTAAGAAAAATCCGACCTCTTTGTTTACTTTGCATCATAAAAAACTTGAAGTTTGGTGTGAATAAATAAGGTTAATGCTGAAAATTTGCTTTCAGGCATAACTAAAAATTTGGCCCTTTGTTTATTAAGTGTTTCAAAATAAGTGTCAGATTGAATCTTTTAAATAAAATAAATTATATCATACTGCCAATCCTAGGAACAGCACGCTACCTAGTTAAGTTATCTTGCCTGGTGAAGATGGAGACGAGATTAATAAATTTGTACCAATTGTGTGCCTGCTAGGTAGGAGCCAGCAAATGAGGTGGCTTTCTGTTTTGTGAGTTATACCTCGTTGTGTTAAATACACATTTAATTCTAAAGAAAGGCGTGGGCAGGCAGGCTATTGCTACTATTTGAGATGAGATTTATTCCAAATGTTTGGAATGGTCGAAATTGTAGTGATATTTTGGGGCATCCTTATCAGCATGTATAACTGATGATTACTCTCAAGAGACTACATAGTTAGAAGAGGTATGTTATCTGCCTTCTACTCAGGGTGGATTTTACACCAGTCGTAATAAACAATAAGAGGACTCATTTTTGTTATGGATCGAATAACCATTTGCAGGCAGCCAATATTACTTTTATAATTGCCATTGTAGCATAAATGTGTTAGAAACTGTATATAACATGAGATAGATACTCAGCAAGTGCTGATGTTAGTTCATGCAGATATAGCTTGAGGATGCCAGATCTGTCTTGTCTTAGTAAGAAATTGCTATTCGCTTTAGGGCAGAGAGCAGATAGGAAAATCAAAGCTGGAGATGCTATTTTAAAACAGTAGCACTTCCAAATGTATTTGCAATTTACATTTTCTAATTCACAAACAATAGGAATACAGAGAATATTTTGGCAAATATTTTTTAAAAGGAAGATCAAGTGATTTTGAAGGCACTTTTAATTTTCGTCTTTTATTGCTCAGCAGGGAAATCATCAAGGCTTGTGAGTGAAAGTAAATATTGAAATGCTGCAATTTTCTTTTGAAGAACCAGTCAAATATTTACTGTTGTATATAGTGCCGTGTTTTTCATTACTTGCCAGAATACCTCATTTATTGAATGCTTCAATTATACATTGAGGAAGGTGATTTTGTGTTATGGTAAGCAATTTAAACATTGTACCACTGAAAATAGTAGTTGAAGGCTAGTAGAAATGGATTTTAAAATGGATCAAATAGGCTAGCATGCTGTCTGCTAGTGCTGCTCTGACTCACAATTGCTGCTGTTTTGCTAATGAAGCTTGGCTAACTTATAATAATTGTTCTGTTTCCTTACAGAGGAGTAGCTGCACCACCACTTTTTCTTCTTAATGAGGTAATTTTACTATGAACATCAAGTGACATTATAACCTGTAATGATTTTATTACAGTTAACTACATTTGATCTTGTTCAGCATGTTCCTAAAGAAACTTGGGCAAGTCATTACAATTTTTACATTCAAGTCCTACATGCAAAGGTTTTGAAGCAAGAATAAGGAGCCATTTTACTGTTGGGCATTTAAATCCAGATGTAGGTGTTGAAATGAAGTTAGGAATGATTGTATAATATGGGCATTGCTGTGAAAATTTCTAGAAAGGATATGGGAGCTCTAAATGAGGTTAGAATGGACGCTTGTTGGCTGTTGTACAGTTCGTGGCTCTGTTACATGCAAATGATATTGATCAACTTGGGTGAAGTCCTTACGTATGGTCCGTTAATTCTGTTTAGTGTTGGATTCTGAGAAAGAAGTGTGTGCTTCCATGTTATTTTTGTCTAGCGTAACAGTGTTTGATAGAAAACAATTTGGACCTTCCAGCCACTTAACTTTTATCACTACAGTGACATGCCTAAACTGAGAAAGGTGTCTCAGGGTCCCTCTGTAGTCACTTAAAGGAAGTAAGCACACTCTCAAAGCCATTCATTCCTTTGAAAATCTCAGTTGTTTTCTGAAAGTGTCGGTCTCAAATAATGATAGAGGGAGCTTATGTTTACTGCACACCTACATTTGGTACCTCAGTTAAGTGTGATGAATCTGAACCCTAGCACTGTAGGATTCACACTGGGTGATAGTCTCTTTTCTAATGTAATCTGAAAATCATTGGAAATCGTAGTATTTACCAGAGCTTGATGGAGATGCTGGGTCGTTTTTCGGAGTAGCTTTGAGCTGTGGTTTAATTTTGCAGTAAATCTAGTGAAGATTGTGTAGTAATCTGGTAAAGATTCTACCCTGAAGGCATTTGCATGAAGCTGTTACAGATAGTGTAGTTGGAGCTGTGTATGTACCTACCACTGAGAGTGAAATACTGGTTTCGATAGGTATGACTTTTATTTTGTACAGAGGCAAATAATAAGATAACATAGAAGGCTGAATGTCTTGTTCTTGGCACTAGGTAGGACCAAGGGTGCCCTGATGCATCAAAATTATCATGACATAACATAATGACTAAAAAGATATTAAGTGACGCTGAAGAAGATACTGAAGAAATTGGCTTCAAAGGTTCTCAGAGCGTGATGAAGTCAGTGTCTCTTTTATTTGTGTATTTTTAAATTAATGTACAGCTCACTGAAAGAAGAATAATCCCCTATTTTGTGTAACAAGATTCAGAACGTGGAAGGCTTGTACCAGGCTACTAGACAAAAGAAATGTTGAAATAAGATTTTGCAAGAATAGAAACGAATAATAATCTGGAACTAGGAAGATAGGTAATTCTCTGAGAAAAATATAAAGCACCAGGACTTGTATAACTGCACTTCTTAGCAAGTGCAAGGCCATGCCTCTTAAAGGTACGGTTGGGTGCATTATTAGTGGAGTGAGAGGAATATTCTATATGGTGCAGATGTCTCTTATCAGTGTTTACAGTGTACTTCTTAAGGTATTCTAAATGTTTAACAAAGCTCAAGCTGCAATAAAGCTTAAACTCCAAGCAGCATTTCCTGTTGGCCCTGCAGATTTCTTGGCAGGAAGCTGATGGAGAATTAAAGCTGCTTTAGAAATGGCATTGACTGCCCTCACTTGCTCTCCTCCATAGGAAAACCATGGTAGTGGTGGCAGAGGAATAAGGGATAGCAGTAGGAGACTGACATGTTTCTGTGCCAACTCCTTTGTGCCACTGGGGCAGAGGTTCCTGTTCATAATTTAAGCCCCTGCTAAGAGGGGTGGTAGAGCATAAACAGGTCTGTGGATTTTACAAAGCCTCGTTAAAGTGAATTTGCATATAACTAATTCTTCTGATGTTTTTCAAAGGGTAGTGTTCAAGTAAAGATTCTCGTTCTGTGGAAACAAATAAAACAGCCATAAAGAGAGAGTTTTCTGTAAATAGGTATGAAGGTGATGCTGCTTTATAACAACAATACTAGATAATTGATAATTTTACACATAATCAGTGCTGTCACTGAGCTGAACAAAGCCCTTCAGAAATTAGACAAGAGCAACTGCTTCCTCGTAGTAGGAAATGGATTAGGAGTTCAGCACAACCTGAGAATTTAGTTGCTGAAGTGTAATTGGTAGACCAGGTTGTTATCTGAAAGTGTTCAGTCACATCTGTAGATTCATTCCAAACCTAACCATTCAGATGGAGCAGTCCCCCTCAAAAGTGAAGGGTCCAAGTCTGCAAAAAAAAGCTTGACTTTGAAAGCTAACTGCTCTGTTTAAAGTAACATGCTTTCCTTAAATATAAAATACAGATTTTACAAACACCTGGAATTCCTAGTTTTTTAAAGCTCTTAACAATATCCTTTTGAAGTGATGTTAATGAGAAATTGTAGTAAGATACAAAAGCATCCTCTAGAACTTGAATGTAAAAATGTCTCGTGTGCCAGTCACCTCCTGGATTTGTTGCATTTAGGAAGACTGCTGACGTGTGTAAGCGAATCTCTTTCTATGGCTTTAGGATCACAGAATCATTACGGTTGGAAAGGACCCTCAAGATCGTCTAGTCCAACCGATAGCCCTACACTACTCTTATCCCTAAATCATCTCCTGAAGAACCACATCTATCCTTTTCTTAAAAGCCTCCAGGGATGGTGACTCCACCACCTCCCTGGGCAGCCTATTCCAATATCTCGCCACTCTTTCAGTACAGAAATTCTTCGTAATATCTAATCTAAACCTACCCTGGCACAACAATCAGATCACAGAACCTAGATTGGAAGGGACCTCAATGCAGGTCCAGCTAAAGCAGGTTGCAGCAATCAAGCTTGAATGTGTATGTTTGAAACAGACAAACATTTAGGAATGTTTGAAAAAACCCAAAACTCTACTTTTCTTGGAAGATGGATTGTTTTTACACAACAGGCACATTTATACTGACAGCTAGCTTGGATTCTAGCAGAAATGTTGTGATGTTCATCTATTAGTCTGTCCAGATTGATTAGCCCCACAGAGTACCACTTTTAGCAGAGAAATTAGACCCCCATAGCTTTAAAATTTCAGACTAATGAGTTGGATCTTGGCAGATAGCCAGTGTGGACCATGGCATGCTTGTGTCACAGCTGTCTGTTAAAATATACTGCTTATTGCAAAAAGAACTTTGCACATTTTACATTAGCTTAGCTTTGTGTTTTGACTTGAGCTGTGCATGCAGCATTAAGTTTTTTGAGGTCACCATGATAGCCTTAGGGTTCTGATTAATAAGTGCTGTTTGCAACAGGTATTGCTATATATTGTTATAAGGAATGCATAGTGCCAGCTATAAATCTGTTGGTTTTGTCCATTATACTGCTGAAAATACTTAATCTTTGTGTTATGCAGTGTTTTTCATTACAAGATTCCAGAGAAAGTTTGTTATTGTTAATAACCCTATTATATGTATATATTTCTCTGTGAAACAAACCACAATATTTCTAATGCTGAAGGTTTTTATTGCTATTACTGAAGCTTGAGGACTTACAGGAAAAGGGCAAAGCCTTTCACCCCAATACACAGAGAAGTATAGTACTTCATTCTTGCCTATTGGTCTTCTTACTGTCCTAGCCACACCTTAGAAAGGCTGAATGACATTACAGTACTCTTTCACAGGTTAGTTTAAGTAAATTTCTACCTAAACAGGTCTCCACAGTCCTGTTTTCTTCGGAAAAAGTTCAGAAACTGCAATGAACCAAGTATGTGGCAAACAGTGTCTGAGAGAAAGGATTCTCTTCAGGAGAAACTGGTAGAGCCGTATGCTTCATGTCTGGCCAGGTTTCTAGGGGAGACTTTCCACTAAGTGCCACTGAGATTCTTTGGATCTCCCTGAAGTCACATCAGCTTCAAAGGAAGCTTAGACCCAAGGCAGAAACTTGCTTTGAGAGTTGAAACCGTTTGAGAGGGTTTTATAGCTTACATTTCTCTTTTGCATACCTGTCTAGAGGGAAAAGCAGTACAGTGACTTGTGTATAGTCACAGTGCTAGAGCTGGGATAAGAAAGCATCAAAATGACAAAATAATGCAAGTATTACTATAAGATTGCTGAAAGCAATATAGGTGATAAGAAAACATGTCTTTTGCTGCCTAAACCCTTTCCTATTACAGCTTACTCTATCTCCTCAAAACCTAATTTTGCTACTGTCTTGTGAGCTTGTAATTTGATGAACAGAGAGATTTTCTCAAGAAAGTACTTGAAATTTAGAGTTTGGAAGAAATCTGGCATTTTAATTTATTTTTTTTTTTTTAGGAATGACTCACTCCTGTAAGAACATGACTTCTGAGATAAAACAGGTAGGACTTCAAGATTGTGCCAGTAATTTTTATAATGATTTTCTCTGACTAATGCTTATCCAATTGCAAACCTTGAAAAGTGTGATATCTCTTCTGTGAGATGTGGAACAGTTTCAACTGCTATTGAATGTAATGGAAATATCCTGGCATTGAGTCCTGGTTCCACTTCTGATGAATCTCTGCAGGTTAATAGTTGCAGAGAAGATGGGTGTTCCAAAAATGCATTCCTCCTCTGTAACTGCATATTAGAGAAGACATGCAGAACAACAGTGAAATCTATTGCCTAAGTTAATTCAAATTTTCTGTTATGCAAGTACATAAGAGATTTAATAAATATATGCAGTGGTACCTGTTGTATGTTTATTTCTTTTGTTTCAGGCTGCCAGCTCTAACTAAATTAGATGTCAAGCACCTGCTGTTTTCTCCTCGTCTCTATTACAACATTATTTGACATTCTGGGACATCTCTTTAGACGTATTCAGAAATGAATATATCATAATTAGCTTGTCATAGACAGTGACAGTCTTAAGGAAAGGGGAAGTAAGTCAAACAGAACAAATCACAAATTGGCAAGGAAAACAAGAAAAAACCCACAAAAGCTCCCTAAAGTTCTCAAGTACAGTGGCTTGGCTGCTCCCTGGCAGGAGAAGCTCAGCAGGACTTTGCATTCCAGCTTCATTTAATCACTGCTGTTGTTGTCACTCCACAGAGTAAAAACTGCTTTTGAACCAACTGCGAAACATCACAAATAGATTGCTAACACATGGAGGTCTGTGCAAATGTCACCAGAGAATATTCTCTGAAGGAAATGAATTACGTATGTTTTTGTTTAAAGTCTTACCTTTTTGTGGATAGCTTTGCATTACTGTCATAGTCATATGGCTAACTTTAGTGCTTTCCCATGACTTTACAGCAGCACCTGTTTCTGTATCAGTCATTAGCAAATGTAAAATTCAGCAGGCAGAAGCAGGGAAGACATTTTAGCTTTGTAGCATATGCTTTGCGTCTATGGCGGAGATGACAAGGAGCTGGTTACTGCAATCTTTGTATTCTATGTCTTTTATTATGTTGCAATTGTGGGCTTACAGTGCAGTGCATATTATGATGTTACGAGACCTAAGCCCACCAGTCAATCTGAAAATGTCACCCTACAACAAACACTATGCCATGTAGTTTAGAGCTTAATAACTTCCTCACTTTACTAGGTGTCTGATAGAGCCTGCAGATTAGCGCTCAATGTCTTTTGCTTCCGAACCTGATATTGGCATAGATAGCTGTTTACTGGGCAGTATTGAAGCTGCTAGTATTGAACTGAGTGTAATCAGTAGGTTTAATATGCTTTCCCAAAAGGCTAGTCAGCATGAGTAAACGTTGGAGTTATATTTTTTAATGTTATTTTATTTTGTAAGATTTTCCTCTTGACTGATGGGTATATTGTGGTGTCTTCCACCAGTCCAGGCAAGATGTGGCCTAATTGAGAAAAGTCTTGCTGAGATTCACTTCTGGAAAAAATACTGGAGTTTAAATAGAGGGCTTTGGTTTGATTTGTTTTCCTATATTTTAATTTTTCCACAGTCTGTAAAGAGATTTCACTGCTGTGGGCTTCAGAAATGAAAAGTGACAGAATTAAATCTGTGTTTCTTGGCACGTTGTCCTGTCCCCTGTTAAGAATTGCTTTATCCCCTAATTATTTCAGAAATGCAACTGAACACTTTGGAGGGGAGGGAACAAGAGTGGAAATGGGGAAGCTCCAGCTGTCAGACTTTTAAGATTTTCTCCTGACTGGTAACTGTTTTATACTCCAATGGTGCAATCAACACCACTGCAAGCAACTTCTGTTTGGAAATGTTTCTTAGCATGATTACTATGCTAGAAAGACATGAAACTTCTAGGAAACAAGACATCTTTATCTTAAATGAAATATTATTTTTAATGTTTTATACTTCAGTATTAGAGTTTGCAGAAATTTGAGTAAAGCGTTACAGGACCAGAAAGTATTATTTAAATTTACACAATGGAAAGCTTACTGCTTTCAAAAACTGGAAAACTGTGGTTGGTGTGGAGCATGAAGGACTACTTGGTGTAAAGTAGTTCTTTCCTTTTCTAAGGAAAAAGGGAAGAACAGACATTGAGGGAGCAGTGATTGCTGTACTATTTATGGGAGGAAGAAACTTTATATAGTTGCAAATCTGAAACCCAAGAAAAACAGAGTTATGAAAGAGAAACTTCAACTGTAGGAGCAAATTGAATCCAGAGTTTTCTGACATGATGTTATGGAGTATACAGACCAATATTAAATGTGGTTAAAACTCTCTTCCTTCCATCCTCAAAAAATAGCCTTTTTCCAAGGGACTCATTCTATTCTAGGCTAATAGTGGCAAACTAATGCAATCAGAACGTTACTATTGTTTTTGTATTGCCAGGAATTGTATTGTACTTTAGACAAAGGAGGAAAAATGGTTACGTCTCTACCTCAAAGGCTTGATTATTGAGAAGTGTGAAGCTGTAAAAGAGTAACTTGCTGAAAGGGGGATAAGATGCTGAGGACTGATCTGTCTGTATGATATCTGTTTTGTTAAAACTAATTTGTAAGAGGAGACTCCATTTTTATATAACTTCCCACTTGTTACCATAAAGCTTCTGGGTTTAAAACTTGTAGCATCTGGCTTAAGCAGGACATCCAGTAGTGTGATTTAATGCTGGAGTACTGGCACTGGTATCTGTGGTCAAGTTGTTATTAAAGCAAATGATATGTGTTTCACGTCGTGGGGGGCATATATGTGCTACTGTCATTTCCTTGTTTGAAATAAGGCAGCAGCTGAGCTGAGTGTACTTTGGGTTTTGTTCAGGGAAATAAATCTTTTAAATCACTTTGATTATTGTGCACTAACAAGCAGATTCTAAGTAAGTTAATTTTTTGAGATGATGCTGTTTTTGAAACCCCTGTAAAATCTGATGGGAGGCACAGAAGATCAGTTGCTTGTCCCTCTCATTTTATGGAGGCTATCCCTCAAGGCTAGGTCTCAACAACAGGCTGTTGATTGAGAATCAAGTGGAACAGCTATTTTCCCCATGTTCTCTTCAAAAATTGGTGTTCAGTATTTTTCAGTTTGTATTCTAGTAATTCTTGGGGGCAAACCTTTCTTAAGAAAAAACAAACACCCAATCAGATGAAATAGATAACCTTACAAAACTTTTGCAAGGTACGAAGTGAAGTATGGATATAAGAGACACAACACGTAGGAAAAAGCCAACAGTTACAGGTCAGTAGTTGTGAGTTCAGTAGCCACCTAAACAACACCTGACAGGTTTGGCATTTCTAGGGCTACCTACTTAACTGATTGTAAACCAGTATCAAGTGTCAGCTGTTTTACTGGTAATTATTTCACAGATTTAATTCTGAAAATAACTTTCATCAGACAGTGTACCACTTCTGTTTCAGGTTGTGAGGGATGCTAACTTGGTTTGGTTTTGCTCCACAGATGGCTGCTGAAATCATTAAGAATCATCCTGCTCACTGCTGAAATACAGATCAAACCCTGCACGGGTAAGGCTATGTTTTGAAAAAGTGAAAAAAAAAAACAAAACAACAAAACAAAATAGTATGTCAGAACTGATATTAAGCATTTGAAAGCCTTTCAGCTTCTACTTTAAAAAGTCTGGACTTACATTAACAGTAGAGGAATAGAGCTTAGTAGGGAAAAATGTGAATTTTTTGGTACAGTGCAAATCAAAGCTTGGAGCTACTGCTGAACATCTTTCAATTTAAATTATCTGTTGTCACATGTAGGGTTTTCAGCAGTATGGTTTGAGAATTATTGCATTATCATTTGCAAATATTTTTCTGAGAAGACTGGCAAGTACAATGTGTAGGGCAAAACGAACTTGAAATGTGTAAGTAAACAGGGATCTGTGTGGATTTTGGGACATGTGCAGGCAGGAGAAACATAGCTGGAAGAAGAAGAGTGTGACCACACAGCTGTTTGGGTGGTACTTTTCCCAGAAAAGCAAGGCTGGATGAAAGGGTAAAATTGCAACTATTGTTGTAGCCAGTAATTGCTAGGTAGACTGTTCAGCTACAAGTGTTTTTTGCCCTGAGGTGAGCACTCAGAAAAACTCTTCCCTGCTCTGTCTTCCCTTTGCCACTTCAAACTGTGTGCTAACTACTGTGTCCGAAGAGTGAAGGAGAATAGAAATGAGCGGCTACTCTTTTCCTCCTTCCTGACCATATTTTGCCCTCAAATTGTTGTAATTACCTTTCTCATATAATGGCTCGTACTGCACACTTAAAGCTTTGGAAAGGAGGGTGGATTTCTTTAGAACAACTGTGTTGGGAAAAACACTTCCCTCTTTTAAGCATTGGATTATTATCCAGTGGTCTTTTTATTTTCTGAAATAAAAGATATCTAGTATACATATAATTCTGCCTTGAAAGGTTATTTTCTTAGGTTTTACTGCAATTCATTTTAAAGCTGTATATACAAGTTCTTTTTTTTGCTAGAAGATTCTTTCCTTCTGTTTTGAATATATTTCTCAAGGAGATAATTGACATCTGAGAACAGAATCATAACGATGTAACTGTGAGGGATCCTGCATATTTAAGATTCACATTGAAACTGATGGGTTATCTGCATATTGAGAAGTAAGACCAAACCATATCCGTTTGTAGGAAATGGCAAACATACAGATATTGTCACTTTGCAAGCATGCAAACAGAGAGATAGCAGTTTTGTAGCAGTATTTCTCATCATAGCTTGCTTATTTGAAACCTTCCCCTTGAAATGAAACATGAATTAACTGTGCATTTTATCCTTTACACTTGTACTGTAATGAATACATGGCACAGCTGCTAAAACCCAAATAAATTAGTATATATGAAATTACTGGGTACTAGATTAATGTCTTAAATGTGCTATTACTGCCTGCTGTATTTAGAACAAAGAAGATGACTGCCTGTCCTTTCTGATGTTGTCTGAGAAGCTAAACAGTAAAGAAACCTGTTGCTTTGGTATCTCCAAACTGATACAGGCTTCATGATATCACAAAACATTTGTACATACTGTACCTGCAGAAAACTACACCTTTGCCATACAGTCCCTGTTTCCTTTGGGAGCTAACTTACCATTGGTCTAGTAATGAATAGCTCAAGATTAAAACTATTTTGCTCCCCTGTCTATTGCTTAGGAAATATCCCCTGTCTATTGCTTGTGATTTCGCATTCAGCTGTGTGTACTTCCATATTAGAAAGCTTACGCTTAATTTCTTTCATTATGCCATGTTAACCTGAAGAGGCATTAAAAGAAATCCCTGTGAGTGATTGCTTGCTTTCCATGGAATAACCATTCCTATATGTATGCTTTTTGCCTCCAAGAGGGCTTAGTATACAGCTGCCAAGAAACTGTTTTTAAAATCTCCTGCCTTTATGTGATCAAATTTCAACCTGGCAATCTGTAAAGGGCTAATTATAGTCAGCTACAATTATCCAGACAGCCCCATGAGGAACTAACTGTAGCCGCTAACAGCAACAGTACTGACTGCAGAAGCCAGTGGGCAGCCTGGGAAAAAGGAAGGGGAAAAGGACATTTTTCCTTGGGATTCAGAGGGATGACTGGAAAGCACTCAGTCACCCAATGGTCTCCTGTCATTGCTGGCCTGATGGCAGGGCCAAGGGCAGAGCTGGGGATGGAATGGGAAAGGGGTTTGCTTGCCAGCTGTGTCCACCCATCCTAACTACAGAGGTGACCTTTAGCCATTTGAAAGGATGCCGTTGTAATTTGTGTTTGAATAAAATCTGTCTTCCAATTTCAGACCTTATGGCACGTCTGGTCTTCAGGGAAGCCTGGCCCATGCCTGTCCTCAGCTCCCTGACCCTGACCAGGGCTGCTTCCTCTGACTATCCCCATGCTCACCATCCTGCTGGCTCCCTGCAACGGCAAAGTCCTCAGGGTTCACTTTCACAGAACCTGGAGACCTTTAATGGGGCAGTGCCACAACAAGCAGCAGGTAGAAGGAATGCTAAGAAATAACATTTAAATTAAAGCCAGTGAGGAGTCATGACAATGAGGGGTGATGGGAAGGAATGCTTAGGTAAAAACAGTGCTGTTGTTGTTCCAAGTGGTTTTCATTAGCAGCACAGGTGCTGGCGCTGCTGCCTGTGGGTGAGCAGCTGACCAGTCTTCAGGTAAGTCTTCGATTAGCTCCTGTTAGGGATGTAGGGAGTGGGGAACGGAAAAAGGATGGTGCACAGACAGGTTTTGTCTTGAGGTGTGACTGGGGCAGAGCTTAAATATATATAAATACTCTGTAGACAGCCTCTGACTGCACACTGATTTATTTATAATGTTTTTTTCAAAGCCATGTTTTCAGACCTGGTCTATTTAATCTTAGCTGACAACACTTAGGTTGAAGAATAATGTTCTGAGTGCATTAGGAAAATACTGTCTTGTCAGATGCTTGTTTTATAAGACTTGAAGAACTGCAGAGTCTGGGGGAGCACAGAAATAAAGGAGCTGCGCTTTGCTCTTTTAAGGTGTGTACAATGCCAACACCTTGTGATATAGAGTCTCGCAGGAAAGCTGGGCATCTCATAGAGGTAACTGTAGCTCCCACTGCTACTAGAATTCATTTTTCACTGAGTTACTTGAGAATGGGGTCGTGCCATAGTGCATTTAACAAACCAGGATGTTATTTTGAGAAAACTTTGTGGCTCTCTCTTAGGATTTGTTTTACATGGAGATAAACGGCATTGCTGTGTCCCTATAAATTGTCCTCCTGACATACAGATAATCTGGTAGTTCTTAAAATAGATTTTCCTTTGGCTCTGAGTTCTACTGATCATTTCTTAAACATCATGATTTTTGTTCCAATGTCCAGTGTTGTTTCATGTATATATAGACTTTTTTCCCCAGGATGACTCCATTTTTATCTTAATCATAATTTCTAATGTCTGCAATGAATTGCAAGTATGTACTACTTGGAGCAGCTTTAACATAAAAGATCTATTAGTTGAAGGCAATTGCATTTAATGGGGTTTTGGTACTAAGTTACAGCAGGTCCTTGACACTGAGTTGTTGTTAATGTGTTTCAGAAGACTAGTAACGTACATTTGCAAAATGCTTCCTTATTTATTATTTTTACTAGAAGTAATTGAGTTTGTTAAAAGTCCTTGAGCATCTGATGGCATCTGTTCTGGGCTTTTTTCCTGTAAGTAAATAAAAAGGTGGTGACTTCTTACGTATTATTAAATTATATGCAGAAGCTTAGGAGCAATCTTCAACGTTCTTTAAAACCATATAATAGTGTAATATTTGGTGCTTACAAAATTGCAGTAAGGAATCGGACTCTCCCTGTTTTTAGCATTTGTGGGGAAAAAATGGAGGGTGTGAAAATAGGAGAGAGGGACTTCAGTGAATGTGAGTCATAGAAACAAGATTGTGGGCTTAAGGTTCTGATTAATCATAGAATCATAGAATTATCTGGGTTGGAAGAGACCTCCAAGATCATCAGGTCCAACCCTTAATCCAACACTATCATGATTACTAGATCATGGCACTAAGTGCCACATCCAGTCTTATTTTAAAAACCTCCAGGGATGGTGAATCCACCACCTCTCTGGGCAGGCCGTTCCAATGCCTGATTACTTGCTCTGTAAAGAACTTTTTTCTGATATCCAGCCTAAACCTTCCCTGGCAGAGCCTAAGCTCCTGTCCTCTTGTTCTGTTGCTGGTTGCCTGGGAGAAGAGACCGACCCCCACCTGACTACAACCTCCTTTCAGATAGTTGTAGAGAGTGATGAGGTCAACCCTGAGCCTCCTCTTCTCCAAGCTAAACAACCCCAGCTCCCTCAGCCTCTCTTCATAGGACTTGTGCTCAAGTCCCTCCACCAGTTTTGTTGCTCTTCTCTGGACCCACTCCGGCACCTTAATATCTTTCTTGAACTGAGGGGCCTAGAACTGAACACAATACTCAAGGTGTGGCCTCACCATTGCTGAGTACAGGGGAAGGATCACTTCCCTTGTCCTGCTGCCCACACTTCTGTGCAGGGAACTGAAACTGGTGATACTTATTTGTGATTAGTTTTGCGAACTGCTGTAGTTGCACATTTGGAAAATGATAGCATTGTACTGTTCCTCATGGTTCAAAAGAACTGTAGACTGTAGACAAGTACCACCTTGTAATGGCTCTGAATTACATGTGTTTGCTGTTTAATACTGCTTAATCCAATCTTTTATTATTTTTGAGTGTTTGCTTGAGTTTAGTTTGATAGATTTTATAATGTTAATGTGTCTGTTCTGGCTTCAAGTTTCAGTTAATATATAAATTGCTAAATTGTTAGTGCTATCATGTATGTACACAAGTCATCTAAGCCCATCTCTGTTTATATACCATGTATGTGGAGCTGAAATGGATTTGATATCTTCATATTGTGCCCCTAACTACTTCAGTTGCTCTATGCCTCTTGATATCTCTCTCCAGGATTTACAGTGGCACTTCAGTTTCATGAGGCATTGTGAATAACTGCCATTAAAAAAATACGCCAAACCTCAGTGGAAAATACTGTCTCTTGCAGTACTCCTCCTCCCTCATGTGGAGTTCCACTCCAGCCCTAACAGAGAACTTCATATCTTACCAGACACACTCTATAACTGGAGAAGTCTGTGCTGTTGTGAGCTGAATACATGCATTTGGTTGGTGTATGTGTAATGGCTGAGTTTCACTAGTGACCAATGCAGAAGTCTCCCTGTAATTTTCAGTTTTTAAGGAACACAAGTATACAATTCAGGTTAATAGACATATGTTATTAAAACCATGTATTTTCTGAAGTTTTGAAAAGTTATTTGTTCTTTTTCTCAAGTTTTATCCATAAAGCCAGCTCTTGTATTACTATAAAACCCTTCTCTCAAAAGAGATGGTTTGTAAACAGCTACAAAAATATAGGTGTTCAGATAATGTCCTGTGAAGTCACGTCATTTGGACAACAATTTCAACTCAGCTCACTGCCCTACTCTGGAGGGCTTTTATTTAGAAAACCTACCATTTTCATGTGATATATGTAAATAAGTTACTTAGACTTTTTTTGTCAAAATGAGGTTTTGAAAATAATTTCACTGGTGCCAGTCTGAATCTCTATTCCATCATTATTCAGAGTGAAATATTGCTTACTCGTAAACCTAAAGATGCACCAGGGTACCAGCTTTTTGCATATTACAATACTGTATCTCTAAGTCTGTAAGTAGTCTTTCTGGCATAGGCTATAATTCCTACGTACGTTCTTAAACTGCTTTTTCCTACCTGAATTTAATTTGCAGCCCTGTGTCTTGTGCTGGGAACAGCTATATGAGGAAGCACAGTGTAAACTGAATCACCATCTGAGCATTCTCCTCTTACAAAGGATGATGTTAGCTGCAAATTTGTACATGCTTAGACAGTGAATGGAGGTAGTGTCCAGGGTATTGCTACAGACCTGTCTTATCCTTTGCTCAGAATTATGAGCCTGGAGACATGCATTCTGATGTTTTTCAAGACCTTTGTAGGCTTTTATTACACGTGCATCATGATAACTCAGATATAAATATCCACAAATTAGGGACTATTTGAAGTGTGGTATGAAGATTAAATCTGATTTTTTTGAGGAAACTGCTCAGATTTTAAAAGTAAAGATTAAAGTCCAGAGTCTGAAGACCACTTCAACTGCAGAGTAGATGTGACTAAGATTAAAATAATAGCATTTCTGTTTGGATGAAACACAAGTTACTAACACTGCACTGTTTCTAGTAACTTAATAGGTCATGAGGATTTTGGAGGCTGGAAATTCTTATTATATAGTTAGAATAAATCTATGTGTTTAAAATACAGAGAAGATTTTTCCCTTTGCTATTCTGTAACTTTTATTTATGAACTTCAGTTACGGTTCTGGGCTTCATTCTCCTCTGTGCACTAAAAGAAATTCGGCCTTATTAAATCCCAAGTCTTTTCAGCGTCTATCACAAATGTAAATGAACAGTCTGTAGTGTTGCATGCTGTCTGGATTGCTCTGATGATCATGTTGCCATGGTGATAACAGAGCATACAGTTTCATGAGACAGTATTAGTAATGCAGCAGTTTGAAACTTAATCAATGTACTGTTACTTTCTCCATATTTCAATATCACTTGAGCAAGATGGAATTCTAGTCAGTTGTCAGTCCAGTTTACTTCCTATAGATTTCTTTTACAAAATCTCCCTCTTTATTCTAGGCACTATCATGATAGAGTAATTGAAATCTGTAGTGGTATGTCATACTAATTATGTCAGTGTTTCATAGGAGGAAATATTTAGCTGTTGTATTCAACAGCAAACAGGTGAGAAATACTTTGGGCTGAATACATATATTTATAATTTTTGTGCAGAAAAGATCATTTTTTCAGTACGTTAATCTTTGATACTTTTGTTAATTCTGAAAAATTTTACGCATGGTGTAGCACTGGAAAATGACCGAACCTATTAGATGTAAGTTAAAGCCTGAGTGTTGTCTCCTAGATCTTAAGAAATACATTGAGGAAAAGGTATTTTACTCTTATGAAACATTAATCAAAAATAAGTTCACAGCAGTACTTCAGATTCTCTTGCTTCTGAGAGAGTTTGAACTTTTATTATAATGTCATCACATGATTGTTAATAATTATTCCTCTATTGATAGTACCATCAAAGGCGAACAGTGAGATAGAGATCTATATTTAGAGATGAATGTTGGTATGTACTTTAAACAATGCAAATTCTTCCCATGTGAACAGCTTTGATCATATTTCTTCAAGAGAAGGATAAAATCTTTGTGTTCTTGACTGCCACGCTGATGACATTTAACATGCAAGGCCATGCAAAACTCAATTTACACATACGAATCATAAACAAAAGCTCTTTTCTGAAGTTTTGTAACATCAGAAAACAGAGCACATGAATAACAGAGCTGTCCTTAGACTGACTATAGGCCTGTAATTAAGTACAGGGCCTCCTCTTATACCACAGCCATTCAGAAACAGCTTTTGTTGGTTTATGAGGAGTAGCAGACTGCAGAGGGTAAATTCAGTTTGATACAGTCTCCAGTGTCACGTCTAGAAATGGCCTGTCAGACATTGAAGCTGAAACAAATCTATACCAAAATATGTCAATTCAGAAAGTTTCTACTTTTTGTAATCAAGCAGTACCATTTACATACAGCAGGTTCCAATTCTGTGATAGTGATTGTTTAAATGTCTGTAGCTCTTTTCATTTTACTTAAATAGATTTAATAATTGGTTTGTTAAAAAAGCCAACAACAAACAACAACAACAAACAACCTAAAGTCCCCTATCTTTTGGAATAGACTGAGGTGTAAAAGCTGCTGTTACCAAGTTACAGGCCAGGAAGTGGAGTACTGAAAAGGGATCTGTCTTCTGTTGGATTATTTGGGGAATTGCCACTTTAGCAGGAAACAGACCTTGATCTCTTCTAGCATCTGGAACATGTCTGCTCTTTTGACCTGAACATCTTATATTGCTGTGGCAAACAAACTAGAGAAGAAGGATCTCTTTCTTACCAGGCATTTAGTGTATAAGCTTTCAGAAATTATTTAGGCTTCATGTTTTAGTTCTCTGCACCCTCCCCTGCCTTGCCAGATAAAACATTTCTGAAGTTAAATTCTAGGGGTACATGAATTCCTGGATGAAATCATCTGTAGCGTGCAGTGATCTCCAGCTCCTTACATACAGACTAACCATATCTTACACACAATGTACCTAATAAGTACTTTCCTTTTAACTTCCTGCTGAACAGGTAGGGTGCCTGGAAGAAGCTGTTACCACAGGAACAAAGATTTAGAGGACAGAACGTGACCTGATGGAAATACAGGGAGGAAGATCACTCGGAGGAATACCTGGAGGTACAATCACTACGTAGGTCTCATTTCAGCCCTCCAAGGTAATGCTTATGAAGGTTGCTAGTAACAGACTGGTTTGGGGCCAGATCTTCACAGCTCAAAAATAAAGGTGAGTTGCAGTTAAGTGTTCTGTTTGACTTCTTCAAAGCTTTGAATCCCAAGCAACCACATAGTTTTTCCCCCCTGCTCCCTCCCTTCAGATAAGCCTACAATAGTTTAAAAAATTTCTCAGGGAAATGCAATTAGTAACAAGATTTAATAAAAGCAAAACAACTGAAAGTGAGGAGAGGAGTCGCTATTCTTTTGTTCTTCCTATGTAGTGTAAGATAATAGTGAGAAAGTGATTACATTACAACTAAATGAATTAAACAAAGCTCCAAAACATAAATTAGAATTTAACTGTGCCATTAAAAACTAATTTAATTTTCAAGCTATCATTACCAGATAATAAAGACCTACTGCAAAATGCACAACAATCTCTTGTGAACACAGGGGAAAAAAGCAAGCAATAAATCTCGTTGAGCAGATAAGTTTGTTACATTAGTAGAGAAAAAAAATGCTGAATGGATGTTTTAGTACATAATGAGAATGAGGAAGTAATAGAACAGTTGGGCAGCTTAATTTTAGCCATAAATGGTTTTATAGTTAAAGGAAGACCCTGGGGAGTATTAGAAAATTTATGCAGTATTGATTTTCTCAGTATGAAGCTTTTTTTGAATCAAAGTAACTTATAAATTTGCAGTAACATTATGCTAACATACACTAGATGTTCTCCTTAGTTTCAGAAAAAAAACAGAATTGGAGGTGCCAGCCAAATTCTTATGTGGAAATGTATGACATGAACACACAGAATGAGTGTACATTGAAAGCTGCTAATTTTCTTCAGACAAAAAATAGCCTTCAGGCTAACTAATACTTTTATGTTTTCTTGGAGTTTCATCTAGTATTGAATTTGTGTACTAGCTGGGGGAGAACCTGCTATCAGGTTTGAATATAGGAGCAGACATTAGCTCTTTCTGGGTTTCCCTTTCCCTTTTGGTTTTCTGTGTAAACTTATGTTGGTCACTATTACATCTTGCAGTAGATGTCAGAAACATCATAATCTCTGTATTTCTGATGCATTTAATATAGTTGCTGTAGGCAGCATGTGCCTTGGCAATGCAACCCAGTGCAGTTATTTTGACATGGTACCATCGGCGGATACACCAAGAGCCAAGTTCTGCAGGAACGTAATTCTGTTGCCATGCTTTCGTTATACGGTAGTGCCAGCAGATGGCAGTCCGGGACTTTGCTTCTAGTCTGCTAGCAGTCAGATTACAAAGTTGTGGTTTTAATTTTAATGCAGTTAATATTGTTGCAAAAAGAAATGCTTTTAGCTTGATTATTCCAATGCTTTTGTGTCCTCTTTGCTAAGGCTCTGGCAGGAAGTCTTCCCCTCTGCCTTCTCATTTCTGTGATACTAGGGTTCAAACTTTACCTCCAAAATGTGGTTGTGTGAAACTGAGAGTAGGTGCGTGGAAGTTGCTGTGTATTCTGTCCTCGTGGCATTACAGAACTCTATAATTTATAAGCTTTGTGTTTTAAGACTCATTCCATCTGAGTAATTTTAATCACCCTACCTGCAGTTCTCCCTATGGTGTTGTGAGATCAGACCCTCTTTTGCCTCAGTGGCTGTGTTGTGTTGATGAAGCTAAAGCAGCTGCCATGCTGGATCACAGAGGCATAAGGAATGTAATTTGTAATTACAAATTTAAAAATTTGGGCCCAACTTTTGCAAACATTTAAGCACATGCTCAACTTCAGGCATGAGAGTTGTTTCCTTAGCAGTTTGAGTTACTCATGGATTTAGCTATCCGTATATTTATTTGGACATGGAGCAGGATTGGGGCATTGCTTGTAATCAATGTGTAGAACTGGTACTCTAATCACATTGGATACAAAGAGCTGTATTAATTAATTAACAGTTGATATCTTACTGAAAAACATCCTTTCTAACATTGTAGCCACCAGGTTAAGAGTACTCAGAGATAGGAATTGTCTTTCTCTTTAAGCTTGCCCTGTTAATTTTGTTTTTGCTTTTGTTTATTATTTATGTGTTCCTGTAAATGCTTCTCATACTGCTTCTTTTGGTGCATACATAATACTCACCGTAAGAACATCTTCCAATACAACAGCATAGACCTTGTCTTTTTAGGGAAATTATTTTTCCTGACAGGAGAAAGTCTTTGGGAACTCAAGGGATTCTGGAAGTTATGGCTGAGCAGAGTAATTACACAGTATCTCCTGGACTTTCATTTTCACCAGCTTTTCCCAGTGCAGACTTGTGCAGAGCAGCGGAAGGGAATGTACTGGAGTGTTGGCAGAGGTTTTGAGGAGCTGGAAGTCTATCAACACACATGATTGCATTTGGGGGGGAAAAAAACTTAGTAAAAAAATATCTTAAACCTTTTTCTAGTATCACTTCCCATTCTGTCTAGACACGACTTTATACTGGTGACAAAGTTGGTGATGGCATTGGAGCAGGTTGCCCAGGGGAGTGGTGGAATCACCATCCCTGGAAAGAGTTCCAAAAACATGTAGATACGGTACTTGAGGACATGGTTTAGTGGTGGGCATTGTAGTGTTAGGGGGACAGTTGGACTTGATGATCTCAGATGTCTTTTCCAACCATAATGATTCTGTGCTTCTTTGTGCACTAATGATATATTCTGAGTGTAACTCTATTTGTGCAAATGAGCTACTCCTGCAATGAGATAGTCAACATTAGTGACCAGCGATAGACTTTACTGGTGGACTGATAACATTCTGACCCCAAAGCCAGGGTTTTACTGCTTGTATGGCTTTTCCTCTCTCCAAGATGCTTGGACATTGAATCCTTGGATGGCAGTAAGCTACCAACACTGTATTTTCGAAAAGGGAAAAAAAGCTAATCATAGGCTAAGAAAAAGAGATTGATAGGTTATAATAGCTCCACAGGATGATGTTTAGAGAGTAGGCTTAATAATGCTAGTTAAAGTACTGTTATAAAAAGTTGGAGTGGGTGAGAATATGTATAAATATACTATGCTGTAATGTTCCTTCACTCTTTCTGTGACACCAGTCTTATCTGAAGAAGTACTAAGATTAGCTGCCCCTAAATTTAAAAATACCTATCCCTGTAATTAGTGGTGTGGAAACCAGCTGGACTTCAGACTGCATGAAATGGTGTCTAGTTTATCTCAGAATGAAAGTATGATACAATACATTCTCACTGGTAAGTTGCCTTCACAGGCATGATTCCACTAAAGAAAATAGGACTGCTTGTGTGCCTGCAAATACTATTGCAGAATTAGTCATTAGCTTGTTCTAGCATATTGGGACTGGGTAGTTTATATAACGCAAAACTACAACACAAAGTGATTAAAGAAAAGGTAATCACCCATAATGCTAATGGGCTTGTTGACACAGTAATGAAATGTCGATTAAAATTCTTGTGAAATATTTACACATTCACCCCCACCCCCATAATTTGATTCTAAACTGAGTGTTAGCTTTAGGTCAGATATTTATATGGAGATCTGTAACCCTTATGAGCTGCACATGCACTCATTAGCTATGGGCACATTTGCAAATGTGCTGGAGTTCTCTCTTGTAGCTGCCAGTCTATTAAATAAAGATCAGGTTCCCTCCTTGAAGCCCTGCTGCTATGTTGTCTCCTACAGGAATGTGCCTTACACAGTTCTAAAAGCTGTCTCGGCCCAAGGATTCTTGATCAGGTTTGAGGAAATGACCAGCTGTCAAATTAACAGCTATGAATGCTGCTTTTTATTTTACTTAGATTTCAGGCAATTAGTATTCAGCCTCTAGCAGTAGTGTAATTATCCACAAAATATTTTAAAATTTGCAATACTCTGTGTGTAATGCCTACCTTCAGCCCTTGTGCCTGTCTGAAACTTGAGAGATGTAAACATCTGAGTAATTCTTAAGTAGAGGTATTTCACAAACGTGTGAAACTTCTGCATGCCACCTGAAGCATATGACTTGTGGTATTTGTCACACTTGACCTCTTTAATATGCGAGAGTAATACATATTATCCAGAAAGAATCGTGCCTTGCAGAACACACCATCTAAGGAGTCTTTCCGCTGTGTCTTTTGCAACCGCACATGCCTATCGCGTATTGGCCTTTTTAGCCACCAACGCGCGTGCAACAAACATGGGTAGAGCCCTTCCCAAATCTTCGTTCGCGAAGCCTAGCCACGACTGACTGACTGACATATTATCATTCCTGACACTGTCATGATAGATTAAATGAGAGGATTGGTATATTGTATACGTGTTTCAGACATACAAAAGGAGCATAAAAGTTGGTAACTTATTTACCTGTCACAGTGAAAATCGTGGAATTGGATTGGGAGGTGTTTTTTTTTTTTTTCCTGTTCTGTTGGTTGTCTGTTGCTGTGGTTTGTTTTTGCATGTCAAAACAGATATCTATAATCTGAAGTTGGCTAAAACTGCTTTTCTTGTTAGGATACTGTGAAAGAAAGGCATGTTTCAACTCTCACTACTTTTTCTTTGACTTTTGGACATTCTCCTACCTCCATTTTTTAACCCTACCTACTATCTCTTCAAGTTTTCATCCAAAACCACAAAGGAAAGCTAAGGAGAAATGAGTCTTATGGCTGTTAGAACTGTTCTACTGATGAGTAAAATATTCAACAATAATGGCTTCTTACTATTGCTGTCAAAGCACAGAAGGTTTGAGGTCAAAATGGTGTTACTGATGCTTGGGAGCTCTCAGTGGTACAAAAGTAACTGGGATAATCCTGACAGCTGTGGGATTTTGTATTCCTTAGTAAATCCTGTCTCAGATGTCAGTGTTTGTCTTTCCCNTTTGTGCTTCCGTAAAGCTGGTAAGACTGATGTGGTTAATCTTCCTCACTGCTTTCCAAATGTATACTCTGTTTCTAAGACTTCATAAATAAGTATTTTGTATTAGCCTATATATATTTCACATCCTACTTTCTCAATTCTGTTTGTGTTAATCAGAGTGATACAAGTATTATAAATGTCACTTTCATAATACCTAATCTGGCCCAGTATTAGAATAATCTCCTTTAATTTCTGTGTGCTTAAACATTGTTCCTTGTCTTTTTTTTATATAAAAGAGAGTTAGTTGGCCAAAAGTTGAAGAATCTCACATATTCTTTTCAAGTATCTTTTCTGGCTTCTGCCTTTCACCATACAGCAGCAACTACTGAAAAAAGCAGGCTGGCAGGAAGGGAACTCTTTGAGAAAACCCCGAGTTTATAGTATACCATTTTCTGCATTGGGATGTTAAAATGCAAACCTTTTCAGCAGTTGCCTCTGTCCATTGAAGATAAAGTTCCCTTTCCTTGTTATTTTGTCTGCAGATTCATTATCTTACCTTTTCCCAAATTGAATTGCATAAGCCACTTATCTGCCCATGATTCTAGTCTAGCCAAGTCCCTGTGAATTTTATTACTTCCCTATTGTGTTTTTGTTGATTCACCCATTTCGTATCATCAGCACATTTCATCGCTTTACTTCCTTTCAAGTTTATAAAGTAAACAAAATCAATACTAATGTTATGGTATTCCACAAGTCAACTCCTTCCATTTGGAACTGCTTCTAGTTATAAGTACCTTCTGACTCCAGTATGCTAGCTAGCTTTTATCCACTCAAGCAGCTCATCTCCTATATCTCATGTACTCAAGTGAATATGCAACAATTTGCAAAGCATCTTACAGCATTCTTCATTAGAAGCCAAGCACTGCTTCCAGTCAGGTCTGAAACAGGCTGACCAAAAAGTTGTGTAAGCTCTTCAAAAAGTAAACAAATTCAGAGATTGTCCCTAGAGGTTATTTATTAAGAACAGAATTGCTCTGAAGCACTCATATCTGCTGCCTCTGTTCGTTCTTGTCTCTGTGTTACAAGACTCTTCTCTATATCATTATATGACAGGACAGTTTTTAGCTGGTGAAAATTAGTGAAGCTTGACCAGTCTTTATTGTGTTATGGTGATTTATATGTCATTAGCAGCTGGCCCAGGCTGCTTAAGTGATGAATGACATTGGTGCCCTGCCATGGTGATATTTGCTATGCCTGAATATGATTGTGACATTGGTATCAAGTATTGTGGTTATAGACAAGCATGGTGATCTTCCATCATGATCAAACTCAAGTATATACCTAAAAGGCAAGTCCCTGACGGTAGTGCAAGAAGGGCAACTGGTAACTCCAAATGAATAATAAACTGTTGTAACTCCTTGCAGTAGTCAATGAAGAAACTAGAAAAACATCATCAAACTGCTGCTTCTGCTTTCTCCAGAGCAGACCCAGCCTATTCTCAAATATTTACAATCAATATAAAACCAAACATGTCTTAATGAAGTCATAAAATGCTACACTGTGGCAATGGCAGCTATGCCATGTTTTACATGGCATTTAATGAGAAGCCTGCATGTGAACCTCCATTTGGAATGAGATTCATTAGTCAATGAACCTATGAGGAAAGAACTTGTGAAAGGAGATCTATGTGTGCCTTTCTTTTTGCTAAAATGCACAAAACCAGCTAGCTTGAATGAATATGTTCTTGGGAAATTTCATTTTGAACATGACCCTAACATGGCAGTTACCTTTAGAGTGGGCACTTGGTCTCATTTTACCAGTCATTTCATACACAAAAAAAGAAAAATACTAGTGAGGGACAGTCTACCCTTGGAAATACAGAGTTTCAATAAACAATTCAAAGTCTGGAAGTGAAGGGAGGGAAGCATCAAGATGTGAAGTAAATTGATTACAGTCACACTGTAAGTGGATTTAAAGGAGTTTTATTTATATCCCTTGAAAAATAATACATTTTAAGTGAGCCTTCAAAAAAAGCTGAGAGATTTGTATCTTCATGAAGCCCGTCCTATTATATCCAGTGGCATGTACAAATCAAACAGAATTTCTTCAGTGCCCTTTGACTCCACAATAAATTCCAGACACAAAAGAGATGCTGTCCTTTTGTTTCGGCAATATGAATGTTATCTTCTTTTCTATTTCTGGTTCATGTACTTGTGCCTGACATTAGCAGGACTGTTGCAGTAATGCCTAAAACAACTTCTGGTGTAAAATATAGTGGACAATGGGCTGGTCTGCATGTTGCAAACATTATGGGCTTAAATTTATTTGCCTTTAAAAAAAGAGGAGGTCTGTACTTCTTCACCAGAAGCAGTACTGTGTCTACAACTGTGTGGATTTTGACATCTGCTCAATTCAGTTTTAATGCTTTATTGTTACAGGGTGAGCTCTTTGTCATTATTTCAGGACTGTCTTCAAGGTCTCTGGACAAGCCAAGAAGCAAGATAAGAGCAAAGAGCCTAGTCTAGCCATGTTTAAATGTTTGCCTTTACACAATAACTGTTCTTATGCCTGCTGTTCTGTCCTTGAATTGCACAGTCTAATTGTGTTTGTCAGCAAAAAGGACAAATTGGGTTTTAAAGGTGCATTGGGGTTTTTCCTCCTGACAAGTGTGTTGACTGTAATGAATGGAAGCAATGCCTCCTGCATTTTGCAACACAGGTGGACCAGCAGATCTATCTACCCGGTCATCTGCTTCATTCTTCTGTATTCTGTGAATCAAAGTGGTGGATTCTCTCTCCTCATAAACCTATCACTCAAAATTACTATGTTATTCCATCCAGGAATTGTCGGTGTTACCATTAATGGAAATGACAAGACAGCCAGTCACCTCACTGAGACCAGTTCTTATCCTACTGAACTTTATGGTTTGCATAATAGGTTCTGTAGGCTTGATTCTCCATTGCTTTCACCTTGAGAAGCCACCCATGCCTATGTAAAATGAGCATTCGGAATGGTCTGATTTAGCATCCAGTCAAGATAAATATGTGGAAATGAATGTTTCTCATTTCAATGTATTTTGGTGAAAATGAAGAATATTTTTTTTGGGTATTATTTCCTTGATAATCCTGTTTTGAGGTGCCATACTTAGGAATGAAAACTATAAACCATTCAGATACTGCCCTTCATAACTCTGTAATGTACCATATTTTACATATTCTTAGAAGACAGTGGTTATACTCTAGTTTTTTCTGTGCAGTATTAATTCACTACTGCTGCCAAAATGGGCAAATGCCAAGTAATATCACAGAGCACTTCACTGGATAGCTAAAGAAGATAGCCACCATCTATCATTCAGTAGTTTTGTTGATCACAGTGAGGGTGACAGAGCACTGGAACAGACTGCCCAGAGATGTTATGGAGTCTCCTTCTATGGAGATATTCAAAACCCATCTGGATGAGCTTCTGTGTGACCTGGTCTAGGGAATCCTGCTGTGGCAGGAGGGTTGGACTAGATGATCTTTCCAGGTCCCTTCCAACTCCTAATGTTCTGTGATTTTGTGATTCTGTGATCTCAGGATATTTCAACCCATTAGGGTTTCACAACGGAAGCATACACAAATGGCACTCTAATGTGAAAGACATCCAGGCAGTACTGTAATGGTTGCAGCTAGGTTCATACTAGCAGTCCTCAGTCTTCAAACGGTTTCTGGTTTTGAAATTTTCAGGGAGTCAGTAGAGAGAGTGACCTGTGAGTTCCTATAAGCTGTTACAAGTCCCACATTGCTCTTTAATTAGCAAGTAAATAACAGTGATGGGAACTGAGAGGACCACAATTCACAGTGAATGTTTTTGTGAGACAGCAGTAATGAAGTCTCCCTTTTGAGGTGCATTAGTGATGTAGTTTCATTACTTGCTGACTGTGGTCTAAGCTGCAACTTCTTTTGTTCCAGATGCAGTAAGCCATGTACCCATGTGTTGGCTATCTTGAAAATGTAACTGATTTAGGAATGCTGTTCCAGTTTCATAGCAGCTGACCCATCATGTACCCTTAAATGGAGTTCAGTTGCTCTTTGGTCAGAGGCGGAGTAATTTAAGCTGGCCAGATTTAAGAAGACTGTTACTAGTACCACATTTCCTGGATTCCTCCTGTTCTTTGTCTGACTTGATCTCTGTGAAGCTGCTGCATATAAAACAGTCAAAGACAATTTTTTATATTTGAAAAGGGGAAAAAAATCATAGCCTGAAATAGCACATTCTTTCCTTCTAACTGACAAGCAATATCATAAAGGCAGATTCTAGGAACGTAGCTTGTCTGTCAAAATGTACATTGTTTGTGACTGAAGCACCCTTCTGCAAAGATACAGCACCTACCACTTCAAAGGAGCTTCTTTGAAACAAAAGTGTACAGATAACATGCCTCATTGTAGGAGAACCCATAAGCAAGCCTTTAAAGATGATTTCCTTAGAAATTATGGTGGATTATATTCCAGGATATTTTATTTTTAGTTGGTTTAAAGAATTTGTTATAGATGCAGTGAACCTGAATGGAGTCCCTACCTTCCCCCTAAACAGCATCAGAATGGAAAGATTTTTGTGTTAACAGCACGATCCTCACTTTCAGAAAACTGTCTAGTGCAGATTCTCTCTAGATGGCAGTGGAGTTCTTTCAATGATGGTTCTGCTTCCTTCCCCCACCCTCCTTCCATTTCTTCTAAGACTCATTTCCAGCTGTACTGCACTATGATTTAACAGGGCTTTGATGCTGTAAGATGTTGGCGGGCACAAATCAGACTTTTTTTTCTAAAAGGATAATATACTGCTTTTTCAAAGTCAATTAACACTTAGGGCAAATGAAATGGGGAGAGCTAAAGGTCAATTACTAAAGGATGGCCACAAAACCCTTTCTGGTTTACCCAGCATTCATCCAGGGATTGCAGATCACTGGGAAAAGAAATGAAATTGTAATTAGCTCATTTCATTTCTTGATGGTTACCAATAAGATGGTTTAATACAGCTTATCTGTTTTATTTTCAGTCAAGTGTGACTGGTGCTAATAATCAGTCTCAGACCAGCCTGAGACTGTGTTGTTTCAAGGTATTGTAGTGTCATCACAGTAGCTGTAAGATTGTTGTGGCAATTTGTGCATCAGACAAATGTAAGCATAGAGAATAGCATTAAAACTTCAGGTTTGGAGTGCACTTAATAAGCTTTCTGTATAAAAAAAAATATTGTAGCTGGGCAGTCCAGCCATTAAACAAACAAGGGTATGAAAGATATGAAGAATAAGTGCCATTTTTACCACCACTCATCATCCTATTTAAAACAAGTAGGTAAGTTAAAACTTGGCCTTTAGAGGTATGTGGTGTTAACCATCTGCTGACTTTTCGTGTCATGATCGTGTTTCTGTTTTACAGGTGAACTACTGTGGATATAAAGATTTAATCAGACAGAACCTCAGTGCTGCTAAGACTTATCAGCCTTCATGTTACTCATGTGGGTCACTTGACGTCAGTGAGGCAACCCACAAGTGTAAAACACAAGCCATGTCTAAATCCTTTTGAGACGTGTGCCTTGTTTGGAAAAGGGAGATTCATGTCAAGAACATACAGCTTAAAGGAACTTTAGTAAAAATGGTAATAACTCTAAATTAAAGGACCATTCATAACAAAATGAGGTAGCAGATTACCTTCTTGTCAGCTTAATGATTACTATACATGAAAATGGCCAGACGTGAGTCTGTGCTTTCTGATTGCCTTTTCTGTGTCGAACAGCTTTCCAGGCAAGACTCACACTTAAGATTGCAGTTACAGTTCATTTCTATCTTTTTTAAAATAACTCTGCTGAGTTTAATAACCTTTTCCTTTTTGAATAAGGAATTTCTGCTTGCAGTCACATGAAAAGAAAAAAAGGCCAGTGCTACAGGCAGCAGGAGATTATTTCATGCCTACCTACTCAAAGAGGGTTTTACAAGAGCACAAGGGCCAGGCAAAGCACATAATGAGCAAACTCTTGTGTGGTAAATTATTATTTGGGATTCTGAATGGGCCCTTAATGTGTGTGGGAAACTATACTGCCAACTAGTTTTGTGTGGCACTTGACTTGCAGGTGACTGTTGTCTTATCTGATAGCTGTCATCCCTGCCTTATTTTTGCCGTATGAGACAGCAGGGAAAGGAAGAAAAAAAGTGCTGGACCTAGAAGTCATGCTTCCTTGTTTGCTGCTGTTTCAGAGAGACAGACTTCTTTCTAGCCGTAGGTGTGTGCATGTGGTGCACTAATTGTCTGCCCCCACCAATATGCAGCCAGCAATCTCGGTGCTTTTGGTCTGAAAAGCACAGCAGCCTGGCTCTTGAGCAACAGGCACTGAGGCACAGTGCTTAATTTGTTTCCTTGAGTTTACAAAGGGAGCAAAGATCAACTGTGGAGTACCTGTTTCTCAGCTACAGTTTGTATCTCACTTAACGGGTGTATGTAAACTTTGGTTGTGGCAGTGCCTGTGGTGTGTTGATGCTAACTAGAGAGTACAGAGGCTACAGATACACTTGCATTGCACAGTATAATCCAAAGTGAGACATGTCACTTGAAAACATGGCAGCTGCATGGATGCAGTGTTTTTTCTGGACTGATTCATGCTGTTGGAAAGCCGAGAGATAGCTGCTATATCTTTCAGGGTAATGGTAGTATGTAGGACTATTTCAGCGATGTATCTGCAGTACCAAGACACTTGACAGCTTTCTGGACGGATTTTATAGAACATGCTAAGCTATGTACTGGTGTGGGGTCATACCTTACTAGCATCTTACTCTGATGTTCACGTTTCTCTGGCCATATCCACTGATTTTGCAAAAGACTTTGATGAGGCAGAAAAGAAGGGTTCAGGGTATTTGTTTGAAGTGCTGAATGCCCAGAAAACCTGTGCATGTCTACTGAGCATGTTCACATCAGTTGTACTGTGCCTACACTTGATCTGCATGTGTGTCATAGCTCGGTGCAAGGGTCACATGTGGTGAGGAATACACATGTATCTCTATGCAGGAAAAATGCCAGCTCTGCTGAGGCTGTCTTAAGGTTTGTCACTGTAATGATGCTAGGGCAATTTTAGGGAACAGTCCTCAGGTTGTTAACCATTTCACTACACTATCTGTTCTGTTGGTCACATATTGGGCAGTAAGAAATTCCAGCAGTTGTCTGTAGATAACATACAGTGAGATATTTTCCCACAACTAGCAGAATTGTGAGACTAACTGCCCCTCTCCCTTTTTTGGGCTTGTTTTGTTCTCCATTGAATGAGAGAAGATCTATACCATCCTATTACAGAAAAAGGAAATTTGGATGCAACTTTTGTCTTCGCAGCTTTGAATTGGTAAGCTTGTGAGAACAGCTGTTCTTTATTTCAGCAAAATCAGGAAATGCAGAGATGAGCGACAATAAAAAAACCCCTGGGTGATCAAAACCAGTCCCTAAAGCTTTGTTTGTGTATGCTGTCTTTACATCTGAGCCAGCATCCGTTGAAATCAATGATACCTCCTTTTCATTGTTGTTGATGGAAACAGCTTCAGGCAAAATTGGCAAGGTATGTTAGACTCTAGTTTTCCCAGTGTGTTATGTTTTAGGGAACCCACTCTTCTACCAGCATATATAGTGTGCACTCCAATGTTTTCAATGGAGTAAGCAAGTGAGAAAAGATATACTGCAAGCTTTTAAATTATTTGGTTTTACTGTATGGATTTAGCAAATATTTTAAAAATATATTTTCGTCTAAATCTTACAAGGTAGAAAAAAAGTAGATTCGTTATAGTTCTCTGCAATAGTAAGTTTCTTTACAAAAATGAAACCTTTCCTCATGAGCTGATGTTGTGGTTCATTTCAGGCAATATACCTGAATAGATGCATAAAAAACAGGACAGCATGTGGCCATTGCCATTTAAGACATGATCCTACTTGTGAGCCATTCAGATCAGTCAGAACCTTTCAGAAAACATGCATTTTACTCTGAAATCCAAATGATCAGGTAGCTGGAGAGAGGTGATTTATGAGAAAAGATTAAAGTCTCCCAGGAGTCAATCAGTAATGCATTCACACTCTTCACTGCTTTGATCGCTGTTGATAGCAGGGCCAGAGCTATGAACGTGCATTTACTGGATATTTCTAGTATTTCAATAAGGAGAGTAACAAAAGTGAATTTTAAATAAGAGAATTAATATTTCCTGGCTTTTAATTTGATAGAGAGTGTTTTGTGAAATTAACAAGGCTCACTAATTCATCTCTCTTTTGGTTGTAAGGTATACCTTTCATTTTCAAACTATGAAAGTAACAATGTTTTTTTTTTTCTGACTTCCTTGGAAGCTGCTTTCTTGTGCCTCTTGCCTATTACAAAAAAGGTTTGGATTACTGGAAATTATTTTCTGGGTCTTATGCTAAACACTGAGCTAATGTGACAAGGTCAGTAGGAATGAAAAAAAAGCACAAAATTACTATTTGTTTCACTCATCCTTTGTGTAGCTAAGAAGACAATTCTAAGGGTTCTGTGAAGGTATTTGTTTCTGGAATGGGAAAAAAAAATGTAGTGTCTAATATTGGAAGTCTAATCACCTATCTTAATGCCATTTCTCTCTCATCATGGATATATAAGGAAGTCTTAGGGTCAGACTAACATTTAGGTTTCATCAGAAACCACATGGAAGTGTGGGCTGTTACGGGCTTCATGGACTTTGTCAGGACTGAGAATATTTGTATACATTTCCAGTCTTTCCTTTTCTTGTAGAAAGATCCTGAAGGGTTGTTTTTCTGGAAACTGTAGCTACAAGAGTCTGAGGCAGTACAGCTTTGAGGGAGGAGGTAAAGAACATAATGAAAAGAAGATGGCAGGTGTTTGTGGTGGAGGCTCCCTGATAGAAAGCTTATGATAGAGATCTTCACCAACGGGGAATTTAAGTGAAGTAGTTTGGCAGCCTCATCTGATGTAGCAGCAAACAAGACTGTGGTTACCTATACAGGATTTCACTGCTAAAGGGGTGCTAAAGATACTTATCCAGTATGAAATATGATTTGAATAAATATAAGCTGCTTCCTTCGTTCAAGCAAGCCCCCAGAAATCGTTGCTTACCCATGTAGAAAAACTCTTGTTGTATATATTTGTCATGTAACCAAGAGATCCTTAAAATACTTCTGGAATTTGAAACAATTAATTAATCACAAAATTGAGTTCACTGTGAGCCACTTTTTTAAACATTACCCTAGTTCCATGTGCTTCAAAAGTAAAATAAAACCCCACCTCTTTCTGTTTCCAGTGTCAGACTCAAAACAATCATTGCCATTCTTCTTGCTTCCGGAAAGATATAATTAAAAAAAGTCTTATTTTGCAGTTCCTGAGTGAAAGAGTAATATTCAGGTTTTAAATTTCTGGTTTGTTTTCATCAGTGCTTTAATTCAAGTACAGATTAAGTAACACATACTGAATGATGCTGAGTATTGTGTCTGGTTCTGGGCTCCCCAGTTCAACAGACGGGATGCTGCTGGGGAGAGGCCCACAGAGGGCTACAAAGATGATGAGAGGACTGGAGAATCTCTGTTATAGGGACAGGCTGAGAGACCTGAGTCTCTTTAGACTACAGAATAGCGGGAAGGGATCTTGTCAATGCTTATAAATATCTAAGGGTAGACATCCAGAGGTTGGGGCCAGTCTCTTTTCAGTGGTGCCCAGTGATAGATCAAGGGACAAAGAGCACAAACTAGAACACAGGATGTTCTATCTGATCATGAGGAAAAACTTCTTTGCAAAGAGGGTGCCAGAACACTAGAACGGGCTGCCCAGAGAGGCTAGAGAGTCTTCTTTTCTGGAGACTTTCAGAACCTGCCTGGATGTGATCCTGGGCAACCTGATCTAGGTGAGCCTGCTTTGGCAAGGGTGTTGGACTAGATGGTCTGCAGAGGTCCCTTCCAAGTCCTACCATTCTGTGATTCTATGAATTTCCCTTGTGTAATTCATATGGTATTTATATCACATTTCCTGTGGGATAGATTTTAGGCAGAGGAGTTAACCATTCCTCATCAAGCAGATACAGGTTGATTTTTCTGAGGATTCAGTATTATGTTCTCACACTGCTGGAGAAGCGAACAATGACTCTCTCTTGACACACTTCAGAAAAATCTCTGAGGTAGTTTGTTTGTGCTCCTCTGTGGTGAGTGTTACATGTTTCATCATGTGATTCTAAACCTTTTTTTAAGGGGGGGGGGGCTTTTTTCTTAACCATAAGGAATGATGTGCAAGAGAATATAGAGCATGTCAGAATCCTTTCAGATTCATCATTTCAATATTTCCTTCTGCTACAATGGTTTAATTAGAGTAGTCTTCTTTTGGTAAGGGCTTTTGTATATCTTTAATGAAACTGAAGAGCATGAAATGTGGTTTCTCTACTTTTAAATGAAGCTACTTTTAGAGAAATAAAATGAGAAATGAATAAATTGTTGAAGTCACAGTGCATGAAATTAAGAGAGCCCTGACTATATTGGCAATAAGTTTTTTCTTTAATATTTTGATGACAAAATAGCTAAGTGGTTGTGGGCTAATTGTGAAGACATTTTCTTGTCTTGGTTCACATGCCTTTGACAGTTATATTGGCTTCAGTTTCATTTGAGCAATTCATGGTCCCAATCCCGCGTTGTTTTGAGGAAGGTGGAGATCTATGCTTTGGTGGAGCCTCACTGGCTCCAGCTAGGTCATCTGTATGTAGAAGTGGTACTTGCAGGCAGGTATCAACAGGGTTCTGCATAGACCCATGTCTTTTCCTGGATACAAAGAGTAGCAGAATTAGAGCCTTTGCTTGGATATTTGAAGTTATTCAGTGTAGTTGCAAGTTCTCATCATCTAGGAAAAAATCTAGTCCAGTGCAGTGGTGGTGAGAGGTGTGTTAACTTTGGCTAAGGGCCAAACACCCACCCAGCAGCTCTCTTGCTCCTCCTTAGCAGGACAGGGGGAGAAAACAAATATGATGAGAAAGTTCATGGGTCATGATAAAGAAAGGGAGACAACTTAGCAGTTACTGTTGCAGGCGAACAGCAAAACAGATTCAACTTGAGGAAGACTATTTTATTGCCAGTTAAAATAGGTAAGAGTAGTGAGGAACAAAGACAAACCTTAAAGCAACAGCTGTCCTCCTACCCTCTCCCAAGCTCATCTTGGCAAAAAAAATTCTAGAAGTAAACACTTAAATTGAAAATGCATGTTTCTTACACACTTTGTATTAGAAATCGACTTAGTGTCTAGGAGCATATACTTAATACTCCATAAACAGGGGCACACAGGACTTTGTGACCAGCTGGTCTGCTGACGGTAGTACTGTCATCAACAATGACTCTTTCTGTGCTTCCTTTAATTCCATGAAGTCATGGCACACACTTCAAGCCAGAAGGTACTGAAGGTGTTCTGTATCTTCTAGCAAACTTTATTGTCTTCCAGGCCTTCTAGAGACTAAAAAAATGACAAAATCCTGCAGGAAACGGGGAGGAGAGAGGAGTTAAAAAAATTAAAATTAATTAAAAAAGCTGAGGCATTAAAAAAAGAGGGAGAGTAAAATCAATCAAAATTCAAGAGAGTTAACAGTGAGAAAGGGAATTAAACATTCTGAGAGTCTACACCAAAAATATGATAAATATCCAAATGCTACCTTTTTGGACAGTTTTGGAAGTATTACTTTTTAAAATGGAGAGAAGTTCTGTTTTTCCACTACCAAAAAAAAAAGCACCAAGAGATGTTTTTATGAATAGAGTCCTAATTTTGAATGAGTGCTCATCAGAACAGATCAGTGTTCTACCATTTTTGCTAAATAGAACATTTCTTTTTAAAACTGCATTGACAGGTGTCAGCTTCTTTTGAATTGGCACATTTCTCTATTAATTTTCAGTTTTGCATATGTCTGTGAGTACTCTTTTAGTAACCTAAAATACAAGGTTCATATTCTGGATTGCAGTAAAACTGATTCAGCTGTCTATTGGTATCATTAATGTCCTTACACTGCTGTTGAATTTTACATGTAGACTTACTGGCTTCAGTGGATCTACAGTGATGTGCTGACTTGGGATCTAAATCAGCACACTTTCCCTGAAGGTGAAGGAGATGTATTTAACCAACTGAAGATATGGCCTCACATTCACACAACCTTATATACTTAAATCAAAATTCAGTGAATCTGGTATTCTGTTGATTTTAAATGTACATCTCCAGTAATTGCTGTATGGTAACGTGTTTGATTGGCGTTCAGCATAAGAAAGCTTGCAAGCTTCAAATGCTCATAAGCCATTTCTATGTTAAATGTGGAAAATAGGAAAAGACCAGCTTGTCTTAATGAGTTTGGAGTAAGAGTCCATGAGGTATATTAACAATTTAGCAGACAAGAATATTATTTGGTCATGTAGTTCAAACTGCTAGCAGTGTAAGCTTGCCTGTATACAGTAATTGGCAATTCTCTAACCCCTGTCTAAAGTGCTCCGTATTTTTCCCTCTCTTGGAAATTAAGGATCAACTGACATCACAGACAAATAATGGTAAATCAGAAGTACTGATGCTTGAGAATGGAAATAATTGTTTGTGGTTTTCATGAGAAGATTGCCAGTTTACAGAAGTTTAAATAGCATGCAGACTGGTTTTTGCATCTCTAATTGAAGATGTTTGTGTATAGAGGGTTGACTTGACATAAACAACCTTCAGCAGAATACAGAGGCATGAAAATGGGCTTGTTTGTCTTGAAAGTAATTCACTAGCTCATACCTTGATATTCCCTTTATTCTTAGGAATGCCATAAGATGTTAAATTTACTTCTGCATGAGACTAAAGGTGCTAGTTACAAAGCAGTGGCAAGAGGTGTTGAAACACAAATAGGCCATGCAGAAAGACTGGGATTTCCAAAAGAAAAATCTTCTATTTTTGAGGTTAAAAGAAATACAAAGGATTATTTTGAAGTGACAGTGATCATGAGGTTTTCTTTTTAATGAATAAAATTCATTCTAGAGCAGACACAAAATGTTCTATAGGTTTTATTTTTTAAAACTTGATACTCGTTAGACTGGGAGATCTGAATGTATTTAGGAGAGCTTCATCCTGTCTGGATGTCATTTGGGAATCTTATCTCATTTTTTTGAGCTGATAGATATGTATTACTCATATTTATCGAAATACAATATTGATTGTTAAATAAGCTTTTCCTGTAGGTTTTTCCAAGGTTCCTCCATCTTTTTGCATTTCTAAACATTATGCATCATGCTGGATTGGTTGGTTGGTTGTTTTACTAAAATATTTAAAGGACAGGATTGGATTTCTTCTATACAGATTAGAATCTCTGTTTTTTTTCAGAAGTCATTGCTAGGTGGTATAAGTTGGTGTAGTTTCTAGGAGCTTAGCATTTTGTCAGTGAAAGTCAAGACATGATATAAGAAGATAAGGAAAATAGTGTAAATTCTGAAAACAGGGTGCTGTTAGCTCAAGGATTTTGTCCTTTCAATATAGCTGAGCCAAGACTGAGTTGCTTTCCTGAAGCTGGCAAAATTTGTTACATTTGTCCTTAGCTGCCTATGAGGATGTACTTATTTTTGTTGCAACTCTATACTTTGGTATATATGATGTGGCTGCTAAATGAATGTTAAACCATTTTTCTTGCTTTAGATGTTTAATAAAAGTAAAGAAAAATGACATATTAATGTTAACTTTTTTCAAAAGTATGCTAAAAGCACAACTGGAGTATGATTACTAGCAACGTATAGCAGATTTAATTTGTGAGGTTACAGATTTACAGCAGAGCTGCTGTAAATCCTGCAGTATGCTGAACGTAGAGTATAGAGAAAATACATGGACAAGCATTAATGCAGTGTTCTCAAAAAAACAGAGTAAAGCATATTATATCATTGTGAAATTACTTTATGCAGATAAACAAATTACAAAAACTAATTCAGCAAAAGGGTTAGTGAATGTTCATTGTAAGAAAAGCATACTATTGATAGTCTCTCCTAGCCTGGAGGCTGGAGATGAAGGAATGACTTTGTTTGATTTCACCCACTCCATTCTCTTCTAGTTATATGTCAGAGACAGGAGATCAGCTAGAAATTACAACCTAACCAGTATTTTCAAGTGACAGTTTTTGAGAAGTGAACATCAATAACATGGTAGAGAACATGAGATTGTATGGGTTTATAGGGATTTCTAGAGAACTTTTTATAATGAAGATATATTTCCTGGCTGTAATCTTGAGATTTACATTGCCTGCTTAATCATCTTCTGAAAAGGGATAGAAATGAATGTAGATATAGCAGATCCATAACAAATAATAATGTATGGCTGGTTGCTCAACACATGCATTTACATCTGATTGTATCTGAGGATGAATGAGTGGGTTATTCATGCCTTGTCTAAAATAAATTTGCATTTCTGAATTGGCAGAAATAGGTGTATTCTCTGGGTGACTGTTAAAGTGCCAGTGCACCACCAAGGGCTTCAATGACTAAGCTGTCAATGGATATTATTATTAAATCCTAGGGACTAAAAAGCCTCAAAGAGCCTTGTTACAGTTTTATGAAGATTAGATTTTTTGTCATCTTTACCTGAACTGGATTTCACCCTACTCTGTGTGTAATCCTCTGATTTCTTAGTTTGCTCAGAGAGTGAGCCTCTGAAGTATGAGTAGCCCTTAGGTTACACATACCTTATTACTGTAGTCTAAGCTTGGCCCTTGACCCTCAGCACTTCCCCCAACACAAGAATCTGCAGTTTTTAACCTAGCTTTAGACCACAAAGAAAAAGAAGGGCAAATTTGTAGAGCAGAGCACCTTGCTTTGTCAGGGTGGCATGTTGTAAACACATCTTTTGTGGTCATGAAGGCAAAGAAAAAGAGAAGTCACTGCAATAATGCTGTGTATTTAAAAAAGTAGACTTAAAATGTTCTATCTACATGTAAAGAATATGGGAGTGCATTGTCTTATTTCATGTTGTAATATCTTAGTGGTGTAAGTAGAGGTGCTCCTGAGAAATAAAAAATTATTAGAAGAGGCACTTGCTGACTGCATAAAGCACTTTATTTTTTTAAAATAGGAGTACAGCTGCAAATAGACTGTCTGCCAGCCTCTCACAGAAGAGCCTTGTATGTGATGTGGGGTTTTTTTGGAAAAATGTAATTTCCAAGTACAGTTAGGGAGAAAGGATGTCTTGATTTGGCCACAAGTGATAAACCAAAGAATTAACACTTCTTTCTTAAAGCTGCTTCCTGCACAGCAAGCAAAATAAAATAGATTTTTCTGTGAATATATGCAATTTAACACCAGGCAAAACTTCAGATTTTCTTTCTATTTACCTAAATCATCTGTATTCAAATTTGTAATAATTTATAGCTAAAATAATAGGTAATAAAATTTGTGTTTCTTCAGGCAATATCCATCATTTCAGGGAATTGGAGCAGTTTCAGAAAGAAAACCCAAACAACCAAAAATGAAGAAACAAAGCAAGCACTCCTCAGAGCTGCAGTTTTGGAGCACACACAATCTGGACATGTGCTTGCAAGAGGGAATGACAGATTGGCTCTTGAAGAACAAGAACAGTGTGTTAAGTTTTCCTTCTTTATAGCCACGCACGCAACCTTGAATTAGCAGCCTAGGTAGGATATTCAAAAGCACTTCTCATTGGCCTTCCTGTGTTCTGGTGTTTCAGGTGAATCTTTACTGTGGATTAGTGGAAGCAGATGCTTCCCAGAACAGTTAGTAAGTCTTATTAATTTTAAACTTGCTCTTCTATTTTTTTTTTTTTGTAGGGCGAGAGGGAAGCTGAAATCTGGCCAAATAAATGTTCTTATTGGAAGTAAATTTTCCTAAAATAAGTCCTTTAGTAAAATAGCTATGAGAATGCTATGTATCAGAATACTAAAATAAAAGTGATGTAGCTTTATTTCAGTAGTAACATTTTATTGACATGGTCTCCCTGCATCTATGGATTTACTATATAGCATATACAAAACATGTAAGTTTTATATAAACTAAGTGATATTGTAGCAGCTTTCTAGACTTCGAGTTGTTGGGGTTTTTTGTGGGCCTTACTGTGTGTAAAACTGTTTGTTTTTCTGAAGTGTTCTGTTCATGGAACCATTCCCAAGAATGGAGAGCTCAAGAAACCCCTGTAACATCTTTGAATGCAATGGATAACGTAAAAAACTAAAGAGAAAGGATGAAGCCAATCAGTCCCTAGACTGGATTCCCTTCACTAATGTCTGAGAGAAAACACTGTCCTTCTGGAGGTAAGAATTAACTTTGTGCTACTTCTTTCCCATTCCATTTGAAGTAGTAATACAGCTTTTTGACTTTTAACTTTGACATATCTTCAGTTAGGTATACACTTTCTTAGCTTCTTTGAAAAATAACTTCTGTGTCTAGGAGGTTTTCTTGGACATTAGAATCTAGAATCTAAGAAGATTTTTGCTCAGAGTGGTTTGGAGGTTGAGGTTGCAAAAAAGATGCTGAAAGTAGTCAGGCAGTCATTTATTTACTCTTAGGCAGTTTGGGAGAATCACATGATTTGCTTTTTATTGGAGCCTTAAGTGTATGCCATGTTATACATTAGCTGATGCCTAATACAGCATGTTAAAAAGTGAGTCTGTATTGCTTTACCTCAGTCTCTAGATCCTGCAAATGAATTTTAATGCATGTCACGTAGAGTATGAACTTTTAAGTGAAAGTACATTTCAGATACAGAAAAAAAATCAGGCAAGTAATTAGAACCCAACTTTCCTTGCCTTGACAGCAGCCAAGTAATTTATTAAGTCAATGTAGCAGAGTAACACAGTAACATCACACTTGATTGAAATCTTGGCTAAGTCTGACAGATGTTTTCAACTCATTGTCAATCTCAAGTATGTTTTAATGAGTTTCAAGTGGCTAGAGCTCCCCTCTGCAGATGCCACTGTTACTGAAACTGTGAAAAGAATCTTGAGGGCAATGACAGCATAGAAAATTCTTTTGAATAAGTACTGTGTCAGAAGAAATCCTAACTAGTGGCACAACTGCCATTCCTGAGGATGACCCTCACCTTTTGAATAGGTTAGGCTTGTGCAGAATGTGCTGGATTTGCATGAAAAGCCCAAATTCTCAAAGCATTTGAGTCTTGAAAATAAAGGTGAAATTTTGGAAGAGAGAATTCTTCAAGGGTTACTGATAATTCCTGTTTCCATGTTACTCAAAAAAAAAAATGGGTCTGGCTATGAGACAGAAGAACAAACGTATATCAGAATAGAAACAACAACTAGAATTTTATATTGGTCTGAGCAGAAATGACAGTGACTCTTCAACTGCAATAGCATGATAGATTCGAACTGAATCAAGTGCAAAGCTGCTGATCGTAGAAATTATCTAGTTGGACAGTCATGCACTGCAGAGCAGATAAGTAGAATGACTGAGAAAGAAAGGCTGAGATACAAGGGATGCCTAAGGTTGCAGTCAATTTAATTCTTCCCTTTGATAAGTACTTTGCTGGGCAACAGACCAAAGTGATGCAAAAGGAATTCTGGGCAAACCAACTGTTGGTAGGTTGCCATGTGAGTGAAGTAGACCTACCTAAAAATTGGTGAAGAATAAAGTGACTGATTGAATCTTTTCATGACACTGTTCTCTTTGTTTTCCATCTGCCCAAAAGAATCTATTTGTTTGTTCTTACTACTTCTTTCTTTTTATGTACATCATTTGCAATGTTAGAAGTCTAGTAAGTAGTAGGATATATTTAAGTATTTAGATGTATTTAACATTGAGTAAAGTTACAAGAAAGCAGTTAATTTGGAGAATGGATAAGTTCATCCTACTTAAAAAATCAGACAAAAGCAGGTTTGTCTCTGAACCCAACTCATCTTCATTGGTCAGTTGCATATAAGCAGAGTTATGTCATTTAACTTATTTGTTAACGGCCAGACCGAAACACTGTTAGATTTCCCAGTGAAGTCTTGATATGTCAAGCTTAATTATACTAACAATTATCCTGCGCTGAAAACATGTCATTTAGAGGTCTATTAGTTTATCTGTCTATCACAATAATACTTGAATTCATATATGTCGTTTTGAAACTAAAGCTTTGTGGTTCAAGCACAGCTCTGTGGTTTATTTTTTGTTTTGTTTTCTTGGGAGGTAGTTTTTTGGTTTTCCTTTTTTCTTTATCACTTAGCAACCCATGTGGAGGGTAAAAAAAACTTTCCCTGATAGAAGAAAATGTTTTGAAAGTATGAAGTTGTAGGCACTTTAACATATTCTTTGTTGATACATTTGTCAATGTATTCTTTGTTGAAGCAGCATGCCAAATGGAGTTCAGCATTGCCAGTGTATAACATCCAATTTTATGTAATGCTTGCTTGGAATTGAGCATGTTCCAAAACATCCTTTTAAAACATAAATAACCTACGAAGTGTGCTAACTGAAAGCTTTGCCTGTTTTAATGTGTCTGTATAAAGTCAAGAGACAGTAGAGGGAATTAGTTTTGAAGAGAAGCTGGCCAAAGCATTTTCTGGATTTAGGTTTATTTTACCTTAACAAATCATGCCATCTTTTATCTCTGGGTTAAAAGAGTTTTAGAATAAAATATTTTTTTCCAAATCTTTTTGCTGATGCTAAAAACACAGTCAAGCACTTTTTGAGACCAAATTTGAGTAAATGTCTGGAATATACATAAACTGGTAGTATATAAAAATTCAGAGAAAAAAACAGCAGAAGAGACTTGAAATTTCCACTGTTTTAAATCTGTTCCACTGATCCATTCATCTGTTCAAATTTTGTTAAATTTTACTGGAAAGTTTGCAGGAAAAATAAGCAAAGTTAACTTGTATTTTCACCACCTTAATTCAAGAACAGGCTATTCTGATCCAGTTACTATGAAAGTAGATCTCTGAAAAATCCAGCATTAGGAATCTGGGTTCATGTTTTCACTGGAATAAACCACACCTTGGGTTTAAACTTGAAAGAAGGAAAAGCAGACATTTACTTTAGAAGGCTCTAGTGCCTCCGAAACACATGGGCTGATTAGTGCTGGTGTGTCACCAGCTGGAACTACTTAAACTAGAGGACACTTTGTATTCTTCCCCTCTCCATCAGTAATTGGCAAGTAAATTTTCTGCCTACAATCAATTGCTTTTATATTCTGAGTAATATTTCTAAGTAAGAAGAAATATTACAGCAGCTAGAGAAGCTATTGATTTTAGGTAGGAAATGCCCTTTCCAAATGCCACTCCAGATGACTGAAATACAAAGAAAACCTGTTACATCACTAACATGGCCAATAAACCTGTCAGTTGGCAAACCAAGCAATGAACACAGGTAAATGTGGTTCTTAATTTAGGTTCTGTATGAACCATGGCATACAGACAAGGGAGGGATCAAATGGGGGAATCACATCCAAAGACCAATCTGTTGAGCTAATAAGTGAAAAAAACCCCAAACAACCCAGATACATATTTTATAAGAAACCATCAGATACCCAGTTTTGTTTTGAGTATGGCAAATATAACTTTCACTATCCTGGAGGCCAACAAGAGGTTAACAGTGGTCTGGCAGCCCATGGACAAGTGGTACAGTGGTGGTACAGTTCCAGGTACACACATGATGTAACTTCAGTCTTCGGTGTGTTCACCATGGTCTTTCTGGGTACCAGAATCTATATTTCTAGTGGTCCTTCTCAAGAACTGATTATTTTAGCTACTTTGGAAATGCAGAATAGAGAACAATGGGAGCATGTACCTTGGAGATAATGTATCCTGTTGAGAATCTGGTCAGTTTAGTAGAGGTCAAGGGAAGAGCGAATAGAGCCTTATGGTTACCTTTTTTATCCTAAGTGCTTCGGTCATCTGTCTGGTTATAATGTATCTGCGTTATCGTCCTGGAGAACTACATAGATTGTTTGTTTGTTTAGAAATTGTGGTCTGTGAAGGTGCTGGCAAAGGAAGAAGAGTAAGAGGCATTATTTCTGGTTTTCTTCTGGAATGTGAAAGGTTTTGGGTCTTCTTTTTGTGCTCGAGGAAAAAAGTTACTTCCTAAACTGAGGGACCAGCAGTTTCTAGACTATTGATCTTAACTCATCCAGTGACAGTCCTGTTGTTCTTACAAATCACAGCAATCCGAGAGGAAACCATTCATAATAGAAGAGAAGGCTTGGAAATAGTCAGAGATCAGAGCCATTGAGAATTATGAAGCTCAACACCTACATTTTAAATAGAGGCTTTCATTTATCTGCCAGTCAATTTACCAACAGGGGCACTGAAATGATAGGTTACATCCCCCCTGTTAAGAGTCTGGTTGTTGCATTTTGAAGTGCTTGCAGTACATATGTCTTATCTCCCATTCCACTCCCAAGGAGTGCACACCCTGTAACTGAGGCTAAAAGTTGTGAATGTAGGAACATCTTAGGAATGGCCTGTGAATGAATGGTCCCTTTGTTCTCTCTGAAAGATGTGTCTGTAGTATTCTTGGGATCCTGACAAAAGACTCTGTAGCCCCTCCACTCTGTTTAAAAATCTCTGCTTCCTGAAATTTATAGTAGGGAAATCCACAAGAACCAGCCTGTTTTCCCTCTCTTCAGGTGGCACTGTGCTTTTGATGGATATTTTGAGTGATAAACAGAAAAGAACCTTGAACGCTAAGGATATTTAGTGAAGGAACCACTGCATCAACCTCTGTCCATTGAGAGGAGTGAGAAAACAAGTTGTGAATTTTGAGTCTCATCTGTAATTTCAACAAATCTTCCTGAGGTGAGATGCTTGGCAAAGATATGATTCATTCATTGTCTCTCTTTTAGATACTTGTGTATTTAATAAGATGGTCTTTAGGGTCACAAAGAGAAAGGTTATTTGTGGTACATTTTCTACATCTTCCTTCCAAGTTAATGCAAAGCTAACAGAAAACAGCCAATGTACATATGGCATAGTATTGTGTGTACATTTTAACCACACTGAAGCAAACTCATGTAATTTAATTTTTAAGTGCCTTCTAAGGCACTAAGTGGGACTTGCACGTTTCACATGTCACTGGAGATCTGCATTGTTTTTGTCAGATAGCACTAGTCGTTTGATTGCAACAGTGCTGTCTTAACCAACAGCTTCCAGAAGCCAGAGGGATTTAAGTTAACTGTTCTGTCTAAAACTACCTTAGAATGTTGCCTGTCCAAGGCCTTTTTGGGCAGAACAGTGACTTTCACCCCCTTTACCTCTGCAGTCTGAAGGACTGTGTCTCCTTCCACAGAAAGCATAGTAACTAGGGTCACAAAGTTATGAATTAGTGGTGTAGTACCATTAATACATCCCTTCTAATAATATGCATTATTGAGTACCGTTGTAGTTATTCACTGTGTCACATCTTTGCACTGAAGTCACTATTATTTTGTTTTGATTGTATCTTTGTCTGAATAAATTTTCAAATTCTTTTTTTTGATACCAGCTTCCAGCATTGTAAGTGTTCTTGTTCTCAATATTCTGTTAAATTAAATGTCAACAGGTGATGACTTATGCTTCACTGGAGCAATCTTTCACTTTATTGTTCATAATGTGCATTTTTTGACTCCACAATTTAGTATTTAGTGACACTATTTAGGATTGTTATGAATTTATGTCTTCATACCAAAACCTTCTCTGAATAAAATATAAACTGTAAACTACAGCCTATTGCCAGATGTTATTGTAAATTTTATCCTGTGATATAACCCCAAATTCAACAAAAAATCTATTGCTTTGTCATTGCTAGTGTCTTGTACACAAACAGTGAATTTCTAGTTAGTGGTGTCTGCACAGGTGGCACTGAATGACTGGCATGGGAAGGCAAAACATCCCTGAGCAATAGTATTGTTTTGTGATCCATAAACACTAGCAGGATTCTTGAAAGATCGAACAACCAAGTAGGTAACAGAGCTGGGTGGTTACTCCGCTTCTGAGCATCGTCAGTGTGCCTGCTCCTGTGCTAGGCAAAGATCTTGTCCCCTAGTCAGATGAAAATTTCAGATGTAGTTCTTAGTCCTAAATCTGAGGCTGTGTGATTTTTAGGTTTTTTTTTCCAAGAAGCCCTGAGCTGCTGCAGATGACGATAGCTTTAGGCATCTCATTAGAACCCCTTTTCATTTTCCCACAGGTGGCTCTGTGCTGCACAAGAACAACACAAGTACTGCTTACAGTGGAATATGTTTAACCTTAACTTGAAGGCTCTGCCAGTCTAAAGTTTAAGTAGTATGTCAACAAAGGAAGCCAGGCCTCCAAATAATAAACAGACTCAAAATACTGAGTGTTATGGATGTGAAGTATCCTGCCTTTTTTCTTTGGCTCTAAGTAATGGGCTCTTTGTATTGAAGTTGTAATAAAAAACATGGTAAGAACCTGCTCATGACATTTCTTGCACCACAACCTTTGTTTGAGGCAGGAGGCTGATGAGCATTTGAATATGTGACCAACTTGCATGTCTAGGTTTTAGAGCTAAGAATTAATGATGTTTTATAACCTCAGTGGAGAGAAACTTCAGTGGGCTGTACTGAAAACCCCTCGTTTTATATTTGAATATGGAACAGATAAAGAAAGATTTAAAAAAATGCTACAGGCTTTCATAAAAAGGTGAGATGAAAGCAGATGGATTTATCTTTTTACTTAGCAGAACAACTACAAATCAGCTTCATATAAACAGATCTCAGTGAAATATAGCTTGACACTAATTTTGTAAGATTCATCAAGCTAAGGGAAGTGATTAGGTCTGATGCCATGAAATAATATGAAAGTAGGATATCTTGAATGATTTCAGTATTTTAAATTTCAGCCCTTTACATACCACTTTCTCATGAAAATGTTACCCTGTGTTAAAACTGTTTTCAACTTTATGTATTCTTTGGAATGATGCATAATTCTCATACCTTTCAAATTCTTATTTTCAGAAATTTTATTCATTATTACTGGAACAATTTCCAGAGGACAGGTAATACTCTGTCAACTTTTGACCATGGCAAAGGTGAGTTTTTAAGCTTTTAAAATTGTCTTCTTGAATCTTAGTCTAACAGGTATGTTTTACACATTCAGTCTGTCAATATAGCAGTGCTTTGAGCTGCAAAAGCTCCAGACAAAACACATAGTGTAAGATATTTAATGAGATGCATCACAGTCATCTTCCTTTCGTAACAGCCAAAGGTGAGTCTGCACTACCTTGAAACAAATTGAGGTGTTTCCTGTTACATCAAGGCTCTTAGACATAATTTATTTTAATGAACTTTGTCTAAGCTTCTATTTAATAACTACTGAAAAAGCATGTATTTCACATATGCTTAGGTTCTCATGCACTACATCACATAGGCTCCTAGCTCTCAGTGACTCAGTAGGAATCAAATGCCTAAAATGCCTTTGTAGATGTGACTTTTCTTACAGGTTTCACTACATAGTAGAATCCAGTAATAATGATGTACCTAAGTCCTGTTTTTATAAATGGCTTAAAGCCAATTTGGAAAAAACCCCATATTTAGTTGCCTTATAAGTAGTTTGCCTTATCCTGTTGATTTTAGTGGAAGTTATGTAGCTAAATGCCTTCTGGATATGGTTACTTTCAGATTTTTCACATTTGTTAACAGCATTATATTTATTGCTTGGCTTACTTATATCTTTCACTTGTACTGTTTAAAGCACAGTGTAATTTTTTTGGAAGTTTTGTGTACTGCTTCATTCAGCTGTCATATGTCTTTGAAATGATTAATGGATAACCCAAAGCACAGCACCCGAAGAGGGTGTCCTTGTTGATGAGTCTGGAAGATGAGGTCTTAACGTGCAGCGTTGGGGAGTTGTGCTGCAAAACCTCATTTGCACAAACAGATGGCAAGCAGAAATGGTTTATGCACAAGAAGAATACTGGGCAAGCCAAGGAAAGAACTGGCACTGTAGCCTACAGAAATTAAAGTTGTTGCTGGAATGCCCAGTGGTAGGAGCTATACCAGACCCTTGTAGAGGTGAGTTTTGCTAATATTACACTGCCAGATCGTGATCATGATTGTCTAACTTGAGGCTAAAGACTGTGATTTAACAGGAAAAAAAAGGACACCAAACCTGCCAGGTTCCATGTAATTACAGTGATCTCAGGCAGTAATCTTTTTCCTAGCTGTACTGAAGAATAAAAATCTAAAAGTTTTATAATATGTATTAAATTCGTGAGCAAATGAATAGCATTAGTGATGTTGGCAGGGAGGAATTTAATGAGATTCAGTAAGGCCAAGTGTCGAGTCTTGCACCTGGGAAAGACCAACCCCATGTATGAGTATAGGTTGAGGGCTGAGCTGTTGGAGAGCAGTGAAGGGGAAAGGGATCTGGGGGTCCTGGTGGATGGAAGGATGACCATGAGCCAGCAGCGTGCTCTTGTGGCCAGGAGGGCTAATGGGATTCTGGGGTGTATTAAAAGGGGTGTGGCTAGTAGGTCAAGAGAGGTTCTTCTTCCACTTTACTCTACCCTGCTGAGGCTGCATCTGGAATATTGTGTCCAGTTCTGGGCCCCTCAGTTTAAGAACGGTAGGGAACTACTGGAGAGAGTCCAGCGCAGAGCCACAAAGATGATGAAGGGGCTGGAACATCTTCCTTATGAGGAAAGGCTGAGGGAGCTGGGTCTCTTTAGCTCGGAGAAGAGGAGGCTAAGGGGTGACCTCATCTATGCTTTTAAATTTGTGAAGGGTGTGTGTCGGGAGGATGGGGTCAGGCTCTTCTCAGTGAAGCCCAGTGACAGGACAAGAGGCAATGGCTGTAAGCTGAAGCATAGGAGATTCCATGTGAATACACGTAGAAATTTTTTCCCAGTTCAGGTGACAGAGCCCTGGAACAGACTGCCCAGAGAGACTGTGGAGTCTCCTTCTATGGAGGTATTCAAAACCCATCTGGACGCGCTTCTGTGTGACCTGGTCTAGGGAATCCTGCTGTGGCAGGGGGGTTGGACTAGGTGATCTTTCGAGGTCCCTTCCAACTCCTAATACTCTGTGATTCTGTGATTCTGCAAATGCTAAAAGGAGACTGAGGCACTGAGTTTGTGCATGTTGCATGGAATAAAAAAAAGCTGTTTTTAAGAAAAATGGTATTGGCTACAACAGCTAACATACTCCAGCTCAGTAACATTAAGCATTGCCTGGCAGGCCTAGCTTGGCTGATACAAGGAGAAACAAACAGAGGAAAGAGCTTCCTGAAAACTCACGCTTAACAGTTAAAGTTTTTATTTTGTTAATCAGAAACCCACCTTTCTTTTCCATTCTTTGAACATTGTTAGCTAAACTCAGTCTCAAAATTTAAGTGCATGTCTTTGATAGAACACATTCCATACACTAAACATAACAAGAAAGGAACAGACTACACCCTAGTTACAAACAAATAACGTGTTCATCCAACAGTTAATAGCTTATTGCTCTGGTGAAACAGAAATGGTCTTCAGGTGAAACTACTGAGTCTCCATGACAAAGGGAGACTGCCCGGTGCAATTAATGATTGCATATAAGGAAGAAAGGCTGGGAAGTTTTTCTTCATTTTCTGTTTTTCTTTCTCTGGGTCTGGAGGTTTTACTTTTGTCTCTGAGGATATGAGGCATGTTTGTTCTTTTAGAGGCTGAAGGCATTCTGTGCAAGGGAACTCTTTTAGTAGTTTCCACAATGAAAAATGCTGCAGGACTTGCTGAGCCCTAGACTATCTGATTGTGAAGGTATGTTTCCTCTGGGTGTAGAGTTGGGCAATTGCCTATGGTACAAAAAATGCTTGTGTTGGTTCCTCTTATTACTGTTAATTTAGAGATATGGTGATTTCAGAGTCTTGCTTAAGAAGTGGTTTGCAATCTTGTAATATCCAAAATAATGTTGTGATGACCAGCTGAGTATTGCTAGTGGAGATATCCTCATAGTACTGTAAATATTTTTTATTTTCCTTAAGAATGAGCAATCTTCTAACAAAGCTTGTCACTGGAATGCATTATGTTCTTTTGGTTCAGTTACTTACTTTAAAATAACCAGAGATTTTGGTTGTTTTTACACATTTAATTATGTAGGATTTAATTCAGTAAGAAACAAATGCTAAACCCTTCTTTCTAATGTTTAGAGCCTTTTAGTCACTGTAATACAACAGACAACTGTCTTAAAACTTGCTAAGCATAAGTAGTCACTGTTATTCCAGTAGAACAGTAGTAGTTAGTGCTGTTTCACAGACCATTTTTAGTCTTTTTTTTTTTTTTTTAATCTTGCTTCTCTTTTCTTTAAGGAGATTATAGTGGTGATGGCTATAAGGTTTCCCATAATAGAACAAAATTGGTGTTGTAGAAATTGCTTGCTGAATGAGGTTCTGGTGTCTTTGATAGTATATGTAACATAGACTTAAACTTGCTTAAAAAGTTGGTCTTGGAACTTGCTAGAACTTCAGGCTTCTAGTGTTTTTCTGTACTCTCTCACACAGCTGTGTGCCATTGAGTTTCTAATGTGGTAAATGTGTGCAGGTGCTCTGACTCTTCTGGGTTCCAGGGAAGACCTTTGAAATCAGGAGCTAGTTGTGACTTACTGTGGCTGTTACCTAGATAAATAAATGAAGAGAGATTTTTGGGTAAGGGTCTTGTTTTATGGCTCAAAAGATCTCGCAGAAAGCCTTAATGCTTTTCATATATTTTGTACTAAGGAGTAAGCTGATCCTGTGAACTTGGATATACATGTGTAAATTACTTGAAGACTTCTGTTCTTTGTTGGCTTGTGATGCTATGGAAGACAAGATTCAAACCATTATGTTAATAGTTATTGATGTAGTGAGTGAAGAAAAGGTCTTTTAGCCAAGGCTGGGAGATACTGTTTTGTAGTGTAGGAGGTATAAAACAGCTTAAACAAATAATGCTGCTTTTAAAAAACAACCACCACCACCACAAAATAAAAAAGGAGAAAAGGTTTATTGCTTTCAGAAGGCTTGAGACCTAAATAAGTGCCAAATATCTTAGCAGAGCTTATAAAGGAATAATTCATTGTGCGATATGCTGAGATGATTATGTACGGCAGGCTGCAAATGCATTCAGGGAGCTTTCTTTTATCTTCAGAAAGAAGTTCTTGATGCTGTTCTGAATATGGATGATGATTACTTGGATTGATCTATTTTGTTGAAATTTTAACTATATTTCAGGTTTTTTGGTTGTTGTGTGGTTTTTCATTTTACTTTTTTATTCACTTTAATATGCAGTATAATTACTAAATTAATTTCTCTGCCAAGAGGATAAGGGTTCTTATGAAACTCATTTCTACACATGCCATAGTAATTTTCTGGAGATCAAAGATGATGATCATCAGTTAAGAGTCTTTAAGGCTTTGTGAATTACAGATCATGCAAACAGTAAATGAGGAAGTTTTGGTAGTTGTCAGAGAATTCTTGGCACTGCAACCTATTGTCCTGGGCTTATATTGCCATAGATGTTTGCTGAATTGTGAACCATCTATTTATTTCAATGTTACCTAAAGGTTTTTTGTAACTGAAAAGATAAACAGTTGTGCTGAAAGTAAATATTGATTTCTTAATAACCCACAACTGTAGAACTGTGCTGCTAATTTATTTTCTTTCTGCAATGGAGAACCCAGATTTTGAATGTGTTTTGCAGCATGCTGACTTTTCAATACCAGCAAGTGGATTATCTGTTTTTAACTTTTGCTTTTCTCTCTGGTTGTCATAGAAGAATGTGCTACCATTCATACATCCCCTGTAATAATCTGTTAATAACAAAGTCAAAGTCTGCTTGGTTTACCATGTTGTGTGAAAGTACTTGCTGACAGCATGCACATGGTTTTCATGGAGTTACTCTAACATTCAGAAGAAGGTTTTAGTGCCGTGTATTAAGACTTTTGGAAAAGAGAAAGCCTTTTAGTTAGCATGAAGGAGATGGAACCATGTAGAGAGTTTTAGTATGGTAGTACCCTGGAAGTGTCTAGTTTTACTGCTACTTCAGCATCTCTGTTGAAGTATAAGATGGCTTAAAAAAATAAATCAATTGACTTGTGTCTCTGGAGAAATCAATATGTTGAAAGTAGATGACAATGAAATCTGCAGACTGACAGACAGTGTTAGTCAGCAGAGAGCTTTAGATTGAGGAAGTGCAAGAACTTAAAAAGAAGCCAGCATGTCTTCCTCATTAAATGGCATTATGAAAGAAAGTAGGATAATTTTAAAGTGGCCTGCAGTGGTAACTGTATGATGTATCTCAACAGATTGAGATGTCACACAGTGGCTTTTCTGAATATAAATTGTCAAGATTGCTTGTAATTCTTTGCCTTTTCTTGGAGTACGTAGTGCAAAAATGAGATGGCTAGGTGTCTAAATCACATAAATGACTATTTTGTTGGCCACTCTTATAGATAAAAGCCAATAACAATAAATAAATGACCTGAAATAGATTTTAATATCAAATAACTTATCTCTACAGATGACATTTATTAGAAGAGTTCCAATAACAATGCTCAGCAGCTTACTGAAGGATGCTTTCAGAGCAGTGCAGTTGGAAATGCTTTGCCTTAGTCTTCCTAGTGCTACCGGAATTTAAGGCCTTACTCTATGCCTGTTATTTTGGCAATTTTATTTCACTTTCTTAAGCATTTGAGGAACAGAAGGATGTATGGCAACTGTATCCTGAGAAATGAGATCTGACAAAGTGTCCAGCTGCAAAACAGAACTCTTAAAAAAACAAAACAAAACAAAAAAAAAAGGATGTCCTGTGTGGCTGCTCAAAGATAGGATTCTCTGATCACTTTGGGCAGGTATTTTTCTTATCAAGTGTGTACTACCCAGAGAAATGAAGTTGTAATTGCTCTTCAGAAACCTTGCTTCTGCTGGTTAACTGGTGAAAATTAAGTGAAAAGCTTTCATTTCTTCTCAAGTTTTTAGAAGTTGGAGAGTGAAGTGAAAACATTTGGTGGTTCTGTCCTTAACGTATCCATTCTGACTACTGTCACATCTAGGCTAGAAAAATAAATTTAAAAGACCTTTGGGATGTGCTTATCAACACTTAGAATCACAAAGCAGCTTAGTAGATGTTTAGCTTTAAGTACTTGCGCAGTCCTGTTGATCTCTACTAAGCTACTGATATAATTAAGCAAATGCTTTTTAGTATCCTTCAGTGATACAGGCCCAAAGTATCTGCTTTTTTTATCCCTTTTTAGTATATATTTTTAAAAAATAATAGTGGGATTGCTATTTTGATCTCTGTTGATCTCTTTATCCCCATACCATTGCTTTTAATTTTGCCTTAATATTTAAGAGCTTGCAGAGAGAACTAGTCAGTAATTTTTGACTGAACTTTCTCTATAACAACACAAATTTATGAAACCTAGTTATAAAAATGCATTCTGTTAAATTATTAACAGTTAAGGTTGGAAGAAAAGACCTATTCTAGAAGAGCGACATCACTTTGTGTCTTATATCTGCATATGGCAGCATGCTTCCACTCAAGGAAAAGTTTCATTATTGGGCCATATTCTTTTATTCAAATTAGTTTACTTATTTGGCTCTGGCTCTGTTTGAGTAGCTGTACCTTGAGTTTGTGAGGCTAGCATCTGTCAGTTTGTTGTTTGTCATAAGCATGCTTTGCAGAAGAATGTAATTTAACTGAAACTGTGATTAAAGACCATTTCAGTTTTTGCCAAGTTGGTTGCTTGGCAAAGTGTCAGCATAAAATCAGCAGCTATTGCACAGAAAGTAGCCCCTTTTAAGTCAGTTGTGTACTATGGGTCATATTTAGCATTGGCTTAGCTCTAATTGATTCCCTGGAAGTGCACCCAGGTTTAAGTTGGCTCATTATGTTATGGCAAACCTTCGTTATTTACATTGAGGACATTGTTAGGGTCTTGGGGCAAGTAACCGGTGTAAACAGTTAATGAATGACATAATGGCAGGTTCAGTTGCCAAGAATGTTTTTTCTTCATCCTTCCCATAGGGAACATTTGCTAAATGTTTTTGAGATTTAAAGCCCAAGACTTTTATTTGAGGACATACCAACAGCATCCAGATTGTGATTTATCAATATCCCTTTAGTTTCAAGAAGCATCTCAGCCTTTGATACCATCCCTAAAATTAAACTATGATCTTTGTGGGAAAAGGTATGGAGGGATATGTTTGGAAAGCAAGAGCCTGTGGCCCATGTTTTAAGGTTCCTTGTTGAGTTGAAAGGTGATTAGGAGCAGGATGTGAAAAGGCTTTGGCGACTGTGTGGCTCTTACCAGTTTCATGTCATGAAAATGCAAGTCTTTCATCTGTCTCTGTCTTTGGATATATTAATAAATATTCAGCAGTGGATGTTCATTATAGTTTTCGTACTTGTGGTAATTCATTTTTAAGTGGCTGTTAAGATAGCTCATCATACAATGCAAGAATTGTTTTCTGTATTGAAAGCTAAGAAATATCATCAGAGAAGGAATGCATGGTACATTTCTTTTAGCATGAAACGCATCACCAGTAGACATTTCCCACATCAAGGTCTAGGCTGGTAATACTGAGTACTTACTGTTGATCTGTGGAGAGGAGAAGTCAAAACCCAAGCAAATAAAAACCTTAAGCAGAACACACAATAGGTAGCTGACACACAATTCAGAAATAGAAAAGTTTTAAAGATAATTTTCACTGGAAAGCGAATACTTCTGTACCTCTCTTCTAAATTAATAGTGGGAAATTTAGATAAATGCCTCTATTAATGGATTATTTTATAACCAGCCATTATCGAGATTTAACATAGCTACACTGTCTCGTGCTAGAATTTCACTGACCACAGGATATAAAATAACTTTTGTAGAAGTCCAGCAAAAGTAATAGCAATGTTTGCTGTGACACTATTACTGTTTGAAAAACACATACTGCACAAAGCTAGTTCTAGGGGTCTATAGGCATGCTGAAATGGCTCACTAATTAACACAGATATTAAATCTGGAAAGCTTTTAATTTTTATGTGTCTTTGTGCAACATGTGGGCAAAATACTGGCAATATCTACAAGTGACAAACACATGTAAAGTACAGGCTGTGAAAATTTGTAGTGCTGTTTATCTCCCACTAGGAAGAATTGTTAGGAGGTCTTGAAAATATGTTTCTGCTCTTCCTGTTGCCAATATGACTGTCAACTGAAAGTTCGGATTTGGCAAAATGTTCTGAATTTTCGTGGGCAATTAGCAGGATGCACATGTTTTCTGGCATTCTCTGGGGAAGCAGTGGGTGACAACAGAGTTGCTAGATATTTATTATGCACACACATCTGTTTCGGATACCTTTCCTTTAAGGGCTCTTGTATATGTGAAAGCAGCACTGTGCTTGATTTTGCTGATGACATGCTAGGATCTCATCCTTTGAATGTCACTTCACAACACTGTTCAAGAAGTGGTTTATATTGGGGCTCTGATGTAGACTTGTCTAATACTGTTGAAGGTAGCAGTAGCAAAGAAGTGGAACTGAAATGTCTTCAGACTTTTGCATTCTGTCTTTGAAAAGTAAACTGTGATATCAAGTACAGGTATCTTGTTCCCAGTGTTTTCTGGTAATTGCTGTCGATACAGAGACCTTTCTGCCACCATCTGAAAGTGGTACTTGGGTTTGCTAGTTGTTCCTTTTGCAATATACTGCACAGACACAAAATCATGCCAGCTCACAATAAAGGTAGTCCTAGAAGATTACAGTTTTTGCTGTTGAATGTGTCTAGTAGTACCCTGCTTCCCTCTGTGGGTGCTGTTGGGGTTGTGGCCTCTATGTTTTGATGTTGTAGCTCTCTTGATTATGCTGCTAGGACTCATGAGGGTATTAAAATTATTATAGAAACTAGTGTTTGGATGGCAGCAATACTAGGTGTGTTTATTGAGTTTTCTTAGTCTGACTTACTAACAAAACAAACCTTATAAATTTGTTTGTAAGTAGATATTGTGGAGGATGTCATTACGCATGCTGATCTCCTGCTGTAACCTGTTATGCATCCTGCTGAAATTGTCAGTAAAGCAAGCTATTAGAATCATCGGGGAAACAAACAAAAGACATTAGATTAGGGTATCCAGTTAGAGAAAATAAGGAAATAGCCTTTAGTATATGGGAGGGTGGAAAGAGGGAAGGTTTTAGAATACCTAAGCTTATAAATAAAAAGTGAAAAATGAAAAAAAGTATTGGTTAAAATAATGACATCATTTTATTAGAATACTTGTTAATATTTATTTCTCAATATTCTGACTTGGAAGAACATTACTTTGGGATATAGGAGAGCAGGGGTGATTTATGAAACAGAGTTTTGAAAATGTAAGTTTTTGCTTTTGGTTTTAGGGGGGCATTGGAAGGAGCAGAACTAAAAATATTCAAATCTAAAGTACATGTAGAAAGGAAGAAAGTGCGAATGTGAAAAGAGAATCTGCTAGTTATTTTCTCTACTGATTTTAATGTTGCTTGAATCTATGTCATTTATATAACATCAGTGGAATGCTGGAATGAATTGGATATGCTCAGCCCACTTTTTTTTTTCTGTTCTACCTAGAAATGCAGCCTCATTGGAGTGGTTATCTGAAGAAAAACCCCTTCAAAACTGCTTACAGTCAAAACAGTAGTTCCAATGATGCATTGAAACATACTGCTTGTTGTGCGAACTGTTACTGTTTAGTTTTGATGCTTTGGTCTTTACCTAATATGTTACTAAAGAGCTTAATCAAGGCTTGAATTCATAGCCTTACCAGCACCCTTTTGTTTCTTACTATTAAACAGTCTTTTATTTCTTTTTATGGTCTTTTATGCCTTCATTAAGATTCAAGCAATTTTTGCTTTTATGTGATTGCTAGAAGTGCAATAACTCTGTTCTTCTCAAACTAATAGAATACATGTACTAAATCTGTAGACCATAATTAGGTACTGTTTAGACCAAAGAGATAGGAGTCCAAGTAGGTGATGAACTTGCCTGAATATGTTTCCCCTGTCCTGAATGTGAATGGAAGTAATGAAATTAAAAAGATCCTATTATTCCTTGGTGTGGTAGCTCAAGGTCTACAGATTCTTGAGCAGGACTCTCATGTTTTAGGAACTGGAGAAGACTTTCCCATGCCAGATCAGATACTTTCAGCCTATTTTCATTTGGCTGTGGTAATTTCATTTTTAAAGATAGGTAGCTCTTGCCCAACAAGCTGACACAAGCTGCAAAGCTGTTCATGAATTGGACCAGGTGACTGGATCAGCAACTGGTCATCAGCAAGTTTGCAGTGCTTTCTGTAAAGTAAAACTCCTTTAAATTTGGTAGCTCTTTTAAGACCTTTGGTGTAAAATAAGCAGCAAATTGGTGTGGAATGAGGGATTTCCATGGTTGCTTCCCATACTGTTCCAACATGTTGTAAAGAACTAATTTACTGTTGAGAATATACCATTTCTGTGTCCTGATGAGTAGTCTTGCACAGTCCACTTTGGAGACTACTGGGTTAAAAAACCTCAGTGAGGGATGATCTGGGTATCCTCTCCTTGGGACCAGGCTACAAACTCAGAAATCTTCAGCACTTGGTTCAGTACAAGTGACATCTTATTGCTCAACATATATGATTATATAAAGAATCTCCTATTTCTTGGCAGGTCCCTACAGAACAACTGAAAAAGTTCATAATGAAACATTCAAAGCTCAGAAACATTAAATTAAAGATCTGAAGCCCAATGCCTATGGCTAGTTTTTGGCTCTATTAGGTTAATGTAAATCATTCAAAATGTTAGCACTGGCAAGTAGTGTGTTGGCTTTTTGAAACATTTATTGGGAGACATTGATTGAGGGAGGGAAGGAGAGGGGAAAAAGAAGTTTATCAGGTGTTCTGTGGGTTCTGCTTATCAAGATAAATGCGATTGGCTATCTCTTCCTCCTGTCTCCTGACAGTTCTTATTCATCTGAGTTCTTATTTATCTGTTGGCTTTAGAGTTAAGCTATGTGCTTTTGAACTATACTACTTTGTTGCTGCAGCTGTACCCATGCCTAGGAGCATAGATTAGGCCTATAGATGTTACAGGAACAGAACCAAGATAGTGGAGGGGGGAAAAAAACCCAACCTGTTTCATGAAATAGTACTTTGCGTTTGATACGTGAAAGTGAACTGGTCCCATCTGTTCCAACTGAATGGTTGGCAAACTATATTGAAAAACAAACCCCAAAACTGAAGGGGACCTATGCATCCTTGTGATCAGAGGATGAGTACAAAAACTTTGAGTATCCTGGTATGCTTTATAGCTTAGTGTCTGAGCAATGAAAGATCAAGAAGAGACCATGCTTCACTCATGGTTAACCTTCACAGTTCTTTAAGTCCTTTATCCTACCGAAAACATCTTTTGACTTTTAGCTTAGGTAACATGTAAAGTTGTAAGAGCTTATTGTAATTTCTAATAATTTGCAGCTCATTTATCTATAGTATAATTAAAAATGGAGTTTGAACTCTGTTTCTTATAGTGTTGGTAAGAACATGAATTCTGAGCAAAATTTGCATAATAACATTTGCTTTTGTCGATGTTCAGAGCAGGGATATAATTAAAAAGGTGAAAGGCTTAATAGATGATGGTTCATAATGTACTTATTAAAACTCTGATTAAAATAAAATGTCTAAGGGAAAAGGATTAAGCTGCTTTAGTGTTTCATTTTTGATTTTTCTCATTATATGTATGGTGAGCAGATGACTCAACAGTGCTATAAGAGAAAAAGCATCCAAAGCTACTGCAGCTTGGGCAAACCTATTCAACTGGAGTTTTTAACAGCTGTTCCCAAGCTTCATTAAGGCTCATTATGAGTTGTCATGTAGTGGAGAACTTATATTTTCAGATGATCTGTGCACAGCAGTAAAGATAAAAGCCTATCTTAAGGCTGCACTAAAAAGAACAGAAGATGGTACATATTAAAAATAGATTACTGAAATTCCCTAATTAGCTAGCATAGACCTTAAATGCAAAGCAGAGGCAGTGAGTTTTAAGGAGAGTTGGGGACAAATGACTCATCTATGGCTGTATTCTGACTCAAGCTTGACATACTCCTTAATAAGGATTATTTACCAATTATCCTTTGATAACATATACATACTTAAACATATGTTCATGTGGTTTTAATCCCCCAAAATATAATGCCCAGCTGGTCTGTTAAGAATTTTCTTCAGGTCTGAGTTAGTGTGACAACAGAAAACATTAATTCCAGTCTTAATTTTTGATTGAAACTGTGCAAAATACTTGATTCTACTTCGATGCATTCTGTGACTTTGCTTTGAGTCTAAGTAGAGCTTCACATCTGAATACTTCTGACTTTTGGAGAGGGCAGAATGGAGAAGGACAATGGTAATAACTCAGATCTTAGTTTTGCAGCGGTACAAGTTGTGATCGTCTCATTTAGCCTCCTATAAACTACTACTTTGTCTCTCTTCTGTTTTGAATGGTGGGAGTTGCAGACATTTTAAAGAGTGGATGTCTTTCCACAGCAAAGCTAAGAGAGAAGACATGGCAGGATCAAAGAAGTTATTCCTCTTAAAGAGAAATGTTCAAGGTGAGAGGAGACTTGAAGAGGGATGGTCACTCGAGTACTTTTATCCCACTCCTCTTCCTTGAGGCTATTCTGCCATATGGGCATAATGCCACTCGTTTTCTTGAAGTGATAACTCAGTGTGAAAAGCTGAACCTTTTGTGAATGTGCTGTCACCAAGGGAAAGGGCAGGATGCATGTGAGGCAAGAAGTTGCAGGACAGTCATCATCTCTCGGTGGGTTCCCCTCATACTGAGAGGACAGAGCAGGATCAGACACCTGGAGTTAGATTTTCTGCAAATATTTCTGCAATTGTTGCTGGTTATCTTCTGGTATCTCTTGGTTTTGATGTTTATGATAGGGTGCACTAGTCTTTTCAGTCTGTTTTATTGGTGTTTGGAAATAATCTGGGCTATGAATTGCTTTGCATGAACAATATATTTTTTTAACAACTTGTGATGACAGAAGAAAAATTTCAGGTAAATTTGTCTTGAGATTGAGATGTGTTGGCAGAGCAACATACTATGCTTGTGCAGTGTCTGCTTACAATAAATGCTAATAATTACTAGACCTATCAGTATCAACTTCCTCTGTACAAAAATTCCCCCCAAATTGTAACATTCTGTGAGTCAAGTGAGGAAAACCCCTGAAGTACTGTTTTCCTTCTGTGCAAACAGAACTGGATACAAACAGGATCTCTTCGTTTTAGAAATGATTCATGGTGAGAAAAATACCTGAAGCAGGTGGATGTTGTGAAACAGCAACCTCATAGCTGAGGAAAGCTTGTAGATACTCAGACATGAAACTCCTTCAGGACACAAGGGAAGATATCTGTGAAAGTATTTTGTGTAGAGTGCCTGAAAAGATACTTTTTAACAAAAAGGTCTGGAGAAGAGAAGTGTTCAGCAGGAAGCCACAAAGTGCCCAGAAAATAAGAAACCACCAGATTGTAAGAAGAGCAATATATAGATACTATCAGGAAAGCTTGTATCGGATATTAGATGGGATGGAGAAGGCTACAAGGGAGAGGATATGAGGGATAAGAGAAAAAGACAAAATGAACATTTTGTTCTTCCTGGAAATATGTTCAGGCAGAAGTTGCTTCATTTATAGAGAATCTTCTCCAGGCAGTTAATTAGCTTTGTCAGTCAGCTGTCGTAAACCAGATTATTGAACTGTTTCATATTTGAAATTCTTTAAACTAACATCTTGACATTGCCAGTAGGTGTGTTAATAATCTGAAGACATGAGAAGAATTTATTAGCTTTGGTGTGCCTGTCCATGAAATGTAGTAGAGAGTTAACTTCATGTTACCCAAACACAGCTTGAGCTTTCTCCTGAAAGGTTCTAATTGCATTTTCAAAATGCTATTAGCTTGCTTTGAGATGGCACATAGCAATATTCTTGCGTGGGAGGCTCTGTGTACATAATAATGAATCCTAATGGAGCAAATGGCAGCTTCATGAGTGCCACACTGCTAAAGAGAAGAGTGAAAGCGGGAAAGAATTTGTATTTTTTTCTTCAGCTAGCAGCTTCCAGCATTCTCTACAATGCAGACTTACGATGCTTTTATTGCTGCCTGTATGCTGTGTTGGGCTAAAAGTGTGTTGTAAATGGTCATATGGGCTTATCTGGTTGGCATGTTTTCTTTCCCCTAGTAAAATAAAAGTATTTATTCACAATAAAGCTCTGGATTTTAGCAATACATATTTCATAGGAATGTTTAAGAGTGCATGTGCAGCGTTATTTACTGCTTAAATTTAAGGGCTTTCATCCTCTGTGGCTGATAATACTCATTGTTTATTCTTTTGACTATATTCATCACCATATAAATTTCTAGTAATAAAAAAAATCATGTCTCATATGAAGTATCTATGCCCTCCAAATTGGAATATGTTAGTCTTTTCATCATTTGAATCCTAGTGTCTTATGCAGTCTTGCTTTTTGGCTACTGACTTGGTCTTCTGGACAGGCTGGTCGCTGTTTCCTGTGACTACTGCCAATTGCTTTGAGCTTTAGTCTCTTTTACTAAGTCAGTCCTTGCTTAAATAAAACCTGTTGATTAAATAAATCTATTAACTTTCATTTGCTGCATTCTCTTATTCCATTTTATTCATGCACTCATGAATATTTAGGTCTTGTCTCATTTGTCTCTTTAAATCTGACTGATTCCTCTGTTCTACTGATGTCTTCATGAGAAGAGCCCTCTCAAAGAGACCTTGTGGCCCATAGCAGCCCAGACAATGCAAAATGGAGGGAAATTCTGCTCAGGTCCTGCAGTTGCTAGATCGTGCTTAGGATGGCTGCATTCTTCAGGGAATTTAACTCATAAGATTAAATCAGAACATGCTCTGCCATGTGCAAAATAATAATATTCTGAAGTGTTACATCTTGCCTAAATGCACTTCTCCGTATCTGCTAGCTATGCTTCTTTTTGTGCAGTCCAGGATACAATTTGCTTTCTGGGCAGCAGGCATGCATTGCTGGTTCACATGCAATTTTTCATCCACCAGTACCACCAAGTCCATCTTTGCAAGGTTACTCTCAATCCACTCATCCCCCAGCCTGTACTGATACTGAGGATTGCCCTGTTCTGGGTGCAGGACCTTGCACTTGAACTTTCTCAGGTTTGCATAGACCCATTCTTAAGCCTGTCAAGGTCCTTCTGGATGGCATCCCTTCCATCTAGCTATCAACTGCACTCGTCAGCTTGGTGTCATCTGTAGAACTTGCTGACAGCACATTTGATCTTACTATATAATTAATAATAGTATTGAACAGTACTGATCCCAATATGGACCTCTGAGAGGTTTTAGGGAAAAGTTCTGTGTTCTCAGAGTGTAGGTTAACTACTGTTTTTCATAGTTCTATAGTGAGATCAGCATTGTGAGATCTTAAAATACAAGGGGAAAAAAAGGTCAGTATCATGTACATGTTTTCCTATGACCAAGATTTTCTCAATTCCCTTTTAACAGAATCCTTTCTTGCATTACTGGTGAAATATTATGTCATACTCTAACCAGTTTTATAGTGTATGATTCATGAAGAATTACAAGAGTGCAAAAATGTTATGAAATTTTTCTCTTATGTTCTCCAACTTTGTCTGGCAGATGGTAGTGCTGCCTGTAGATCATTCTTTACAAAGCAAGCGGTGCACAGCTCTGCCAGCTTTATCATGCTGTAGTTCATACTCATCTCTGGCCGGTTTGGTACATCTACTTATAACTAATAGTCTCTGAGGCTCAGCTCTGCATCTAACAGTCCAGACTTAAATCTTTCTAATCATCCATCTTACTTCTACTTATCTTGCATGAGTAGACTATTGCTATGAGGTGATAATTAAGCTCTCAGTTTCTCTTCTTAATACTCTCTTGACAAGCCACTTATCTTCTCTTTTTTGTTGAGAATTTTTGTAAAGTTTCATTGTCCTTTTCCCAAGTTGTTCTCTATGCATATCTGTCTTCTGTCTTGCCTGCACTAGGAGTGTACTCCTCATTTACTTTTGGAATTTGATAGAAGATCTTCTCAGTTCATCATTCCTCTTGTAGTTTATCACTGTGTCTTCTGCTCTTTCTACTCACCTGCCCTTTTCCTTCATGCTTCTCTTCAGCATAATGCCTGTACTTAGGTAAGCTTGTGTGCCCTTTTACAGTGCTGACTTTCTCCTACTTGGATCCAACTTCATAAATCTTTTGGATTGCAGTAGAATACTCTATATTCAAATTATATTCAGTGGATTCCTCAGGTATGCAGGCTGTCAAGATAGAGCTAACTTAGCCATTTATGTTCTAATGTCTAACAAGATTCAGATCGTGTCCTACTCCTTTAAAGCTGTGATTTCAATAGCATTGGATATAGGCATGGTAGGTATAAGCAGGTAGGTTGGAGCAAAGTGAGAGTTAGTCACCATTATAATTTGTACAGTACTACCTACCATTGATTTTATTTTCACCTGATCAAACTTTACAATTCCCAAGTATGTCTGTCTTCAACATTAGAAGATGTGTGTGCACTGAAAAACATAAATCTTGAATATTTTGTTTGGAGAGAAAAATAATACAATCTGTCCTTCAGAAGATGAGTCTTACAAAGAATACATGTGAAAATAGCTGCAAGAATTACACATTCATATTTTGGGAGACTTCCTTGCAAAGTGGAAGGTTATAATCATAGCATTTGGAAATGAGGACCACTGATGCAATTTTGTTCAGTCAATGATCATGCAAATTTTGTTAGAAACTTCAAGGAGTCTAGGATTTTATCCCATATCTTTTTAAAGAGATTTTTCCATATCCTATGTCACTTTGCATATCAGCCTGGATGATAAATGATGGCATTATTCCACAGAAAAGGTACCCTTGAATTTCTTCCTCTGGCTAGAATTTTAAAGAAAGATTAAGATAAAAAGAATTTGTAGGCTTCACTTTGCAAAGCTGCCCAGAGGGTTGATTGCCTAAGTTTAATGTAAATCATTTTGAAAAGCTCGGTCTCTTTCTCTCTCTTCTTTGTCCTTGGGACTATAGAAATACTGGTTACTGCTATTACTGATTTATTTGTAGTAGCACCAGACCTGCCACTTCTTCTGTTCGAAGACTGATGTTAGTGTCACTTCTGTGGAAAACAAAAAAATTTTGCTGCTTATAAACTGGACATATTTGAATAATTGAAGAATTACATAGTTTTGGAAAGCAAATCAAGGGGTGTCATAATTTGCTCACTTATTGCAAAGTTTGCTTTCTTCTACAGTTTGAAGAAGGCAAGCTGTGCTGCTTCTCACTTGCAGGGTCTCCTAACAGAATCTGAAGGATGAATGGGCACCATAGTTAAAATGAAATAATAATAAAAAAAATTAAGAAAACACAGCCCCTGCCTCTCAAACCCCAAAGAATCCTCAAAAGGTGAGGGTTACCTTTTGTGATCTGTAAGTGTGGGTTTTTTCCTGATTTTTAACTTCATAACAGAGGTAGTGTTAATTACTTCAAAAATTAATAATTAATTATCACCAATTAGCATTGATCCAGCAATGCATTAATTAATTGCCTAAGGTCAGTTCTTTATGTGTGTTATTTTCATTTGTATGAATTCCTGGACTTCAATGGATAGTTAGTTTTCTGCCAGGAAGAAACACTTCAAAATGACTTGTTTATTAACTTCTTTGATAGCATAATCCCAAGAGTAGTATATATTGTGGTAACATCTACTACACATCACTTCTGCAGTCAAAACCGGTAAGCTTTGCCAATGTATCTCAAGGTCTCTTCCAACTCTAACCATTTTATAATGCTATGAAAACTCTCTTTAAGAGGAGATCCCAATAGCTGATAGATTTAACTACGAACGTCTCATGTAAGAACTTCATGCTGTGAGTAGGATGCCAAGCTTAAGTGGAACAGAAGAAAACTATGATTTGAAAGTAATGGTGAACAAGGATCTTAGTTACTTTCAGGACCTCCTATGCTTTGACAGTTTGTCATGAGCAAACAAGTCACTTATACTTTACCATTATATGCTAAAACATCTAGGATTTGATAAAATTGCAGTTGTTTGGTTAGAAAATACTCGATCAGGAAATTGCATCTGAAGATACTGAAAATGCTGTTAAGTTTCAAGTCTTCTCTTAAAGGCATTTCTAATTTGTCCTATGTTTGGGGTTTTTTTTTGAGGAAGTTTGTTTTGAATAATTCTGATTTTAAAATATTTTTCTTCAGAAACAACACTGGAATCTTAAAGTTCTACATTTTTCATTAAAAAAAATCTAAGTTTTTGTTTGTTTTTAGTTCTGAACTTGCACAAATTTCTCAAAATACATTGAAAAGATCCAGGTGCTTAAAATTTCTTTTAATTATGTTTGTCTTGGTTTGAGCTACAACAGAACCAGTTCTCCACTCAGTGTTTTTACTTTTCAGTGAAGTCTCTTCTAAGTGACTGTAATTTCTGCAGTTAACAGCATATTTTTGTAGACAGTGTTTACTTCTAGAAGTAATAATGCTTGATGTTTATGGTTACTACCAAGGACTGGTTTGCAGAAAGGCTCTTGTTTTATACTTGCTTCTGTAGCACACATAGTACACAGTGACTTTAGTTATCTTGTGTGCTGTGTTGGAGTGCCATAAGTGAAATAATTATGGGTAAAAATGTAATACTTGAGGGGAGGAGCATACCATCTCTACATGTGTTGTGTGTATATATAAAAATTAGAAGAGAGAGCAATTGGCATACTGAGGGAGAGAACAGGAGATGGCTTTATTTGTACTGTAAAGAATTTATTGACATCATTCTTATGTGTATGGAGAAGAAGGACTGAAGGGTTGGTCACAAAGGAGGAGAACAGTGCCTACAAAGTTTGGAGAAGTGTTTGAACTAAATTACTGTTCATTTTGGCATTTGATGTGAGCAAAAAATGTTGGAACAGCTCAACTGCTTTAAGGCTAGAAAGCAAGAGGATAAAAGTTATTGATTCATAGAGGGCATAAGTGACAGGTAGCTTATGAACCATGCAGATCAATATTAGGTGTGGGGCTTTTATTAAGTCTGTCTAAATGACTTAGTAGCAGATATCAAAATGGGTAATTCTTCTGTAGGACTGAAGAAGAGGAGGTCTGGCTGATATCCATATTTGAATCCTTAGTATAATTTAAATGTTTTTAGAGTCTAATTCTGGAACAGCTTTTCTAAGTGAAGTAACATCAACAGTCTTCCAAACCCAGTCTGCTTTGAAAGAAGGTGGAGGGAGAAAGTGTTTGAAAGTACTATGTTGTCCTTTCTTGGCCTCAGTTCCTATTGTGCACCATTTTCATTGACTAGGTAGTGCATGTCCGAAGCAGTTTCTGTGGAGAAGAGTCCATAGATGAAGTATAATTTCTATGAATCTTGCTTAGTTGAAAATGTCTCTTGACAGCTTTTTTTAACAGTAAGAATATATAGCTCTGGGAAACTGATTTACATTTCCCTGGCCCTACTGGTATGGGTGGTGACTGAAAGCTCTTGATCACCCTACTGTAATTGTAAGAAAAATCACATGGAAAAAGGTTTGTAGTACCAGGACCTAGTGAGGTAGACAGGGATTGGTTTTTTTCAGTGCCACTTTCATTCTAATTTGGTATAAGAAGAGTCCTGTTTCTTTTGTTTTCAAAAAAGGGGGAAAAACGAGAGCACAATAATAGGGAAGGTGGAAAAGATAGGCAGTTTGTGTACTTCACTTCTCCATCCATCCCTCTTATTTCTCCTAGTAATTATTTTAGCATTTTTACAAAATAATCAGTAAAGGACAATCAAATGTCATCCAAACATGGAAATTCAATGTATTAGCCTTCTGTTCTGCTAAACCATATATTCTGTATACTGTGAAAAAGCAACTGTTACTGAAATTAGGCACTGAAGCTAATAGTCAAAGCCAGTGATATCCGTGTCTTTGTGTTCAGACTGTTGTTTTGTAAGGGATGCTTTTGCAACCAACATTGTAGCTGCTGTAAACAGGACTTCTATCCTTATGTCATAGCTCTAAACTTAATTCTGCTTTTCTTGGTACTTTAAAAATGTTGTGTGTGTGTGTAAATATATTTATGTATATATATTTCACACAAGAGGATTTTCTTTCATGTGATTTTGGTGTCTGAATTAAACTCCAGACAGAATTTTTTGGAACTCATTTCAGTTTTGATTTGGCAAACACAGCAGGTTGGTAGACTTGGAATAAATGGTCTCAAAATGACATGGGATTGAATGCCTCCAATTGTCATTACTGCTTACAGAAATAAAGGCTGCAGGATGCTGTGAACTGGCAAGGAAGACTGCAGATTTGGGACTCATTCCCCAGCTTTTGTCAATTGGCAGTGCTTTGTGGACTGTAGAGCTACACTCATGTAAATCAGTGAGGTAACAGGCTTTGAGAGGTAGTCGTGCTCTTCATATCTGCATATGCAGATCACTCACCATGCCACCGATCACGCATGGCAGCGTTCAAGTCACTGCTTATCTTTGTTCATGTGAGAAAATGCACTGGCTCTAGTGTAACAGTATCAAGATGATATGTGCTTATGGAAGAGTTTCTTTCATAGGTGTAGTGATGGAAGCACTGTCATCCCATCAGGTTGGATAGATTATCAAATGTTTTATATTTGGTTTGCACATTGTGCCCGTGCTTACTACAAAAATCAAGGCTTTTCCACACAATAGCTTTATGAGAGGTTTCAAAATGGACTCAAGTAAATGTCACTTGGTTAAAAAATGGCTTTACAGCTCTGTGATTCTCAGGTTTTTTTCAAGTGCATTTTCAATGGATATCTTCAATTTCCTTTTCTTTGTGCAAACTGACATTCCAGCAAAAATATGAGCTACCTTCACCTTAGTCAAAGCTTTAAAATCCATTTCAGAAGACTTTGTGACAATCTTAGTTAACCTAGAAGCAATGTTGATATCTTTCTTCTTAATTACACATCTATCTTTTTTATTAATGAGGCTCTCCACCATTATTCAAGTGACAAAATATGCACCTTGTCACACTGTTTTACTTCTCTTCCTACATGTTGTTTTTTTTTTTTTTTAAGGTGGAATGCTTGCTTGCTGAGTACTAAACCTAAGCTAAGTGAATCTTAAGATGCTTAACCTTCTTCCTTTTTCTTCAAAGTTCTGTTTAGGAGAATGGTATTGTTTTTAAGCTATAGTTATTTTTTTTGAGATGCATGCCAACGGACTTGCTTGCATACCTGAGAAGGCAATGCAAGAAAATCAACAAGAATTTTATTTCCCTGTATGACTTTATATTCCTGTCTTTTTTCCAGTCTCTTATATATTATGAATATTAGGCAAAAAAAGGATGACATTCTACTTTTATGGCTTCATAATTGCCACTATAGACCCTAAATGAATGGAAGAGTTCACCTCATGGAGTGTTCTTGATGTGAAGTCCCTGGACTACCCTGGAAAATGTTTTTGACCATTAAGCTCCTAGCAGATCTACTGTTACTGGTGCTGAACAAAACCCTGAGTCACTTCGGCATTAAAGTAATTGAACAAGAACCTTGTGACTCCAGCTTTAACCACTGGAATGTGTAACAAAATTAGCTCTGATGAAGCTGAGGTCACCCACAAGGAAGAAAGTTATTTTTTCATAGGAAAAACTCTATAAAATGATACATTGTAAAATGGAGTCATAGTATATATTAATCAAGATCTATAGAATTTGAGTACACAAGTTTTTCTTGAATCTGGTTATTTTATTATAGTATTATTCCTCAAAGGAGAAAATAGGTATTTGTATGGTGTGTAGTTTTTTTTGGTTTACTCCAAGGCAACCATAAACATGAGAGGGAAAGGTGAAATCCTTTTTAACTTACACAGTGGAATGCTAAGGAAGATATCCATGTCACATGCGTGTAGCTATGCAATAGCTTCTAGTCTGCACCATGTGTGATTGGAGACCATCCTGTTCCAGCACACAAACACAAATATTTTAGTTTGGTAATTACAAGGTGTCCAGCTGTTGGTTCCCCCTAAATACTGAGTCACTGTGTGTATAACTCCTCTCTTTGCACAGATAAAATCAATATTTGGGGCTGGTTACTGTGCTTAAAGACTTAAAGCTAAATAAACCCGTGTTCTTTCTTTTAAGGTTCTCCAGTTATGAAATTCACCCTAGCATTTTCCAGATGAGTTAACAGATCATTTGAAAGGCTGTCTGTGTATAGATGAGTATTTGGAAGGATCTGAGTTGAGTTCTGGAAATTTTTTTCAGCAATTCCAGAACTCTAAATGTACTTGGAAAAAAGGCAAACAAAAATCAATCAGATTGAACTTATGTAATTGTATGAGGTTAGGACCTGAGGGTTTGAGAAAAAAACACTGCAGATTGAGGTGTGGGGAAAAAAAAGTGTTAATAACACTGAATTTAGGTTTTTGTGGGGAGGGGTTTGGTTTTTTTGTTCTTTTTGTGTGTTGCAGGGAGTATTTGAAAGTTGCAATTGTAGGAGCTTCACAGAAATAAGCAAAATGCATGTTTAATTTTTGCCATACTTGAGAGAAATACTGTGGGCATTTTAATATTGCTTAGTGGAAAACTGACAAGATTTTAATGCAGATGTTAAGTTAAAATCCAGGAAGAAGCAAGATCAGGATACTGAAAGAAAATATAATGGCAAATATTAGCTTTGATTCATGTTGCAGAACAAAACTTTTTCATGTTGTCCATTGACATGAGTTGAGGGTAAAAATGAGTTGAGAGTAAAGGCTGATCTCATTCCGGTTAGAAGTAGCAGTAAAGTAGAAATTGAGTCCTTGTTTGTTGCACATTGGTGAAACAAATCTAAATGAGAACCTCTAACTCTTTCAGAGTGCCAAAAATACTTTGTGATCAATGTTTTGCAGTGGAGAGCTTGGGCTTCTGGAATACTGGGGAGAGTTGTTGTTAGACAATATAGTCTCTAAGCAAACCTGTGAAGAGGATATAGCAAAATTAGAAGAAATGTGACCTGTCTCCTAAATAAGTGAATTCAGTCATATTTAAATAGAAAGCAGTCAAAGTGAGACAAAATGCCATAAACCAGACATCTAGGTTTTATGCTGTGACATGTGGAATTCTCTACTAGGGAAATGGGAAACTGTGTTCAAATATATACTACCCTTTCATTTCAAGTTCATGATTTTGATACCTTTGACAGTAAACATAACTCTTTTATCGTGGAAAAATTCCAGAAGTTTTTTGCTGCCTGTTTTTTCCTCACAAATCAAATTCTCTTTATTTGTAACTTTGCAAAGGTAGAAAGATCTCTCTTAATAAATACTTACTGATGTATTTAGGTTGCTATCCTGATAAGCTTAAGTAGGAATCGGCCTAAATTTGAACTAGATCAAAGCCTGTAGGATAATGCCTAAGTATTTCTTAAACCTTTTTTCCATTTAAGAATGGAATATAATTATTTGTTAACACATTCAAGCAATTAGGATACATGTTCACGGTGTCTTACCAAAATGTCAACAAATTTAAAAAAACAGTTCTTGATCTAATCTGGCTAATGAAAGACCTTTGTCTTTTCCTGAAAAGGAAAGCAACAAAAGTTCTGTGAGAATCTGAAAGGAAATGTTTTTTAGTTTTGTTTTGCCTTGTTTTAGTTTTGTACAGATGGCAGGTGAAACAAATAACTTGAGGTTGTGACTTCTTAGTATATCAAAGCCCCATTACATGTGCTTAGTTTCAAGGAAGCAAGTTTATAACTGAAGAACTGATGTTTTAATTTTCCTTTAAATATACTTTCAGTTCTTGAAAGTTAATGAGCTTAACTTCTTGCGTAGTCTGATTGAAGCAGTGCATAATCTCAAGTGTTTTGCTAATTTAGGGTAAAAACAGATAAAGACAGTAGCTTGTGATATTTACTGAAAAGAAGTGACCATACTTGTGCATTTATGTGAGAATGAGGCAAATGAAAAAGAGAAAATGAAACCAGCAACTATTAAAATGGAGAGAGGCAGTGTCTCACTGAAAGAAATAATTAAGGTGTATGTGGGGTTTTATGCTGTCTTCATTAAAATAAAAAGACTTACATGAATTGTGAATACTTACTAGTCAATGAAATATACAGCAGGAAGAAATTAATAGAGTTTTCATTAGCAAAAAGGCTGATATTAGGTAGGTTCCAGAGGATTGCAAGAAGATAATGCTGTGATGTATCTAATATGGGTAAATTCTAAGACCAGGATAATTATAGGCTTGTCAGACCAATATTAACCCAGGCCAGATAATGAAGAGCCTGATACAAGGCTTAATTAATACAGAATTAAAATAATTTATAAGATAATTAATGCTAACTGGCATGCATTTATAGACAATAGATTTTCTTAAACTCACTTTATTTCTTCTGATGAGATAACAACACGTTTGGTTTGTAACTGTAGTGTAATTAATGCAGTGGAAGTATTTTAAACATTTGACTTCCTGCCATCTGGAGTTTTAGCTAAGAAATAAGCAAATGTACAGCCAGTAGTGCATATTAAATGAGTAGGAAATAGTAATTGACAAGGCTCCAAATGTACTTAGAAGTCATATCAATGAAGTGGAAGAAAAATGAACTCATTTTTTTGGAAAAGTCTGCAGACACAAATGACTGTGGGAGAGAATCTTTGGGGGGGGAGCAAAACCAGAGAACTGTTTGATTGTGTTGATCATGTGCAAAGTTACGTGTTTGGAAATAAGGAATGACTGTCATATGTCCCTGATTGGTAGTCACTCTAAAAAGTTGTCTTGATGGTACATGTGAACTCTGTCTACCTATGTATCTACTATAACATTATCAGGTCATCTTCAAGAAGTCTGTAGCCCTAGTGGATAGGAAAGTTGGGAAAATACATCTGGGATTCTAGTTTGTTCTAGGCTGACTTGCACGTGTTGTCTACTCAGTGATAATCACTGTAGCACATGTCAGCACTTTACCTGATCACAGCATCCTGTACTGCTCCTGCCAGGCACATGGCGATTGCTTCTGGAGGGTATGTGGGTGTACTGATAGGGTGAGGCAGTCCTCAAGGAATTGGTTTTTGAGCAGCTGCTGCTGCTTTGGAGAGAGGGAAGTGTGAATCTGATATGGAGGAAGACATTGCTCCTGAACTTGGTGTCAGGTCCCTAGTGGCCCTCACCAGACTCATCTGGGGCCTCCAACCATAGTCCCTGCCTGTAGGCCCTGGACAGAGCTGAAATACATCGTGCTCAGCTCCCGGTCCCTTAGAAAGTGGCAGTCCATCATCTGTGTGCTGCTGCCGATCTGGCTTCTGCAGTTGTTGGGCACAGGGTGCAGCCTTGCAGCAGTGTGGCAGGTGCTGTGCTTTAGGTGTATGGGCAGGTACTGAACTCCCTCTGCCTGTTCCTTAATTTTTAATCAGTCGTTCACACATGCTGGTAAGATCTTGCTGGTTTTGTGTATGCCTGAAGACGTAATGTTAGGTACTCAGGGCACTTAAGAGTCAAATGGGGAAACAAGGTATCCATTTACCTTCTTGATTTTGTGCAGCCAGTAGTACATGCTGCATCTCTGCCAGTTCTACTTTTACACTAGGAAGGTCATCTTAGGCTGGGAGACCCAACTTCTAGGTTGTAACACTTGAAGAAATGCATGAAAACACTGCTCTGAGGCTTACTTAATGGCTTCTGCTTTGTTCTGCTCATTGCTGGGCAGCAGAGTAGCCTAGTGGAAGAGAAGGCAGGCAGGAGCACCAGTTAATAGCCCACCCACCTAATTTCAGAAGATACTTCACTGTGATTGGCATAATCTGAGGCTGTTTGTGCTGTCAGAGAGGTGGTTTTCTTATCAGAAGACTACTCAGTTCAATCTCTCAATTGTTAATAATACCTTTTTTACTTTTGACTGCAAATAACATGTATAGGGATATTTATGTTTAAAGCCTGTTGGTCTATATCATATGGTATTATTCTGTACAGTTCATATAAAGTTCATTACAGGCAGAGCTCTGTGGGAGGCAGATATAATTCCTAGTTTAAAAGGAAGACTGATTGCATATGCAACTAAGACTAATGAGCCATCCAGAGGAAAAAAAATAAAAATGAAAGGAAATGTAGATAATCACTTTAAACTGAAAAACAGTTGAACTGAAAAAAGACAATTTGATAATAAATTGTAGTGAGATGTTGAAGTGGAGCATATACCTATGAATAGAGAGCAAGATATGTTCCAAGCTTTAACTGCTGAAGAGGCACAAATGTAATATTTTCTGTAGTAGAAGACCTGTCCTGTTTCCCTTGTCTTAAAAATTCAGCTTTGTTGCTCTGTTTTCTAGATTTCTATTTGTAACAGAATGGCTTCTATCCGGGGATGGATCTCTGCTTTAGAGAGATAGTTAAAGAAATTAGTATCCCTAGGGGAAAAGAGATGTGCAAAAATAGTGTGTTTATGCTAAGTATGCTTCATCACAACAACAAAAAAATCTTTTCCTTTACGTACAAGTGGCCATTGTGAAATTATACTTGTGTAGTAAATGAAATGTTCTCCATAAGAAGATATCCTACCTCCCCTCTGTAAACTTAACACTACTGGAAACTGCTGGTAAGTCTGTAATCACTAAATCCAGTGTATGTGTGTGAGTGTGTGGTAAAATGTTTGAGAAGAGAGTAAACTTTAAGAACATCCTTTACCATGTTTGTGCTTCTTAACTTAAACTTGAGTTTGAATTTGTTCTTTCTAAATACTGACTTAAAAAGGAGATGAGAGAAAGAAAAGCAAAAACTGAACTGGAAAGAGGGTTCAAAAATATTCCTTGAAAAGACAGAAGAAACTTTCTTCACTAAACTCATGAACTGACAAGGCTGACCTTGGTCAGATTCTGTTCATCATTACTCCTTATTACAAAAGTGTACTTTGACCACATATTCATTCTTTTGTTGCCATTTAGGTCGTAACCTTGTAGCAAAAAATTTCAGACTAATTGCCCTATGTAGGGAAGAAAGGATAATAAATAGAGTTTTGAAATTTTTTTTACTTGTCTGAGTAGCCTTCTTTTGCAAGAAAAGTTGAACAGAAATTAATATTATATTTTTTGACAGTGTTAGATTTCTTCGAGAATCTCACCCTTACCCTGTCACTTAGGTAAGCACTAAGCACTTCTAATCACATCTATTGCCTGTCTCTGAATTAATCAGCTGTCATCTGTTCCTTTTGAAATGAAAAATCTTCAAGTGAATGCAATATACTATTTGAGCATAGACTATCTCTATGATGACTTCATACTATCTTTCATCTTGTCCTATTCCCTTTCTTATGTAAAATAGCAATGTATTACTTTTTTTGGCTGTTACAGTGTATTGAACAGTATTCCAGTAGTTTCAATAGTGTTTCATTTAGGATTCAGGCAGTTTTGGAGCTCAATGTGTCTTTAGCATGTTAATGATTCATTTGTACATGGTAGTTTAGAACGTCTCCTTTACTACAATCGGTTTTCCTTTTCTTCATCAGCAAAGTTGTTGTCAATACCCTTTTCAGTATCTGGAGGATGCATGAAGTATCTCATACTAACTTTATTTCATGCAGTAAACAATAATTTTCATGGCTAGGGTTTTCTTCTACTCTAGTCGAAGTCCTCTGAGAAATCCAACAGGGCAAATTTTTTTGGACCCATGCTGTTCTGTTTGGTAACTTTAAAGTAATACACATTGTGCAGAAATATAGCTCCAGCTAGCTATTTGGGGTGATGACACACAGATTCCCTTTTCCATCTGAGCTGACACCAGGGAAGCAATTTGTGCCTTGATTAGGTGCTTACCATGACTTTCAGGCTGGTTCTCTAGGATGACCTGTACTTAAATTGTAAGGAAATAGAGCTGATTTTCAGCACTGCCTTCTCAATGATGCACTGCACTTTGTGCTGCTTATGAATGGCAGCCTGGAGCAGGTCACTATTAAGGTACAGGGCCCTCTAGTTGTTTGTAGTTTATCCTTTTTCAGGCTGATGCACCTGGGCCTTTTCTAAGTCTTTAAGGGGAGTAATAGGAGGGGTGAGCCTGATCAGTTGTGCCTTGATAAGCCTATGAGAGATGTGAGACATGAAATGTACTCTCAGAGCAGAGCTGATGACTGTAAGTAAAGAATGCCCCAGCTTAGGAGACAATGTGGCTGGTTGTGAGGATGCTTGTCTGCAAGTGGGAAAGTCTGGACTCATCCTCGTGTACTAGATTTTTCTGAGCCTTGAATAAGATGGGTTCACATAAGTGGCATTCCAGAACTGCATATTTTTGTCCTTGTGCAATGCAGGTCTAATGGTGGTTGTCTTTTATTCAATATATCATGTAGTTTGGATTTTAGCTTCTTTTTAAGAAGTAAGGCCTGTAGTAGTAATGAATGGGCTTGGTTGTGTATGCTGTCTCTTAAGATATTTTCGTAGCCCTTTAGCAATGTAATGCGATTAGGCCAGGAGGAGAGCTGGCTTGGAGGCACACAACATCAAATCAGCAAATCAGGCTGCTGGCTATAGAAACTCCTTTTGTTGTTTACCTTATTTAACTACAGGTGAAACTAAATGGCAGTAACAAGAGAATCTATTTTTTTTTCTCCTGCTATTTGTTCTGCCATATGGACTACCAGATTTTTGAAAGGCTGCTCGAAGTTGTCCCAGATGTTTCTTACAGCAAAATACAGATGTGTTAACAAAAACACAAATTTGAGGTGAAAACACATGGGCTTTTTAGATGTCCTGGATCTGTGAAGCTCAAGGAAGGTATAAGAAGGGCATGTTCTGTATAAGAAAAACATATTCAGAAAAAGTGTCTCAAAACTGCAGTGAAATAATCTGTTAAAGATGACTGAAATTATCATACTGATTAAAAAGGGAAAAGAAGAAGCAGCACTGATCTCTTGAGTTTTTAACCAGCTTTTGGGCTAGCTTTGAAGTACCTCTAGAAAAATAGATCTTTTTCTTTGAATTGCACGGAAAATGTTACAAGAATAGCTTTGGTTCAAAGAGTTCATGAGCAAACTTAAACCCAACCATTACTCTCCTGAAACGTAAAGTTTCTCACTGTTCCATTTCTGTTAGTGGTCAGTATCTTGATTATTCTTTTGCTTATGATATGCTTCACAGATGTGGGTGGGTTTATGTTAAAAAAGCAAAAAAAACTGATGCAAGAAGTCAAATGGGAAATTTTTCTTATTTGAGCTTTTTTGTCTTTGGAAAAGATCAGTTGTTCCTAGAAGCTTAGTGATGGTGGAGTAAACATCTAAAATATTAATGGTTGTAAAAATAAACACCCTCTTGTCAGTTCACTTTTTACAAGCACTTCGTTTAGTTTCTACCCTTATGCTTTCATTAACTGTTTGATCACTTCATGTTGTAATAATGTCAATCTGTTAATTAGCTCTTAAAGAGTACTGAATAAAAAAAAATGGTGAAAAGAATAACTCAATGGCATACTCCATTTTATAGTAAGAATATTTAAGCTAACTTAACTTTTAATAATCACTTTGTAGTTGATGAAGTCGATGAATTGTGCATGTATGCAATGGTTGTAGTGCATGTGTTAGGAAAACCTGGTGCTTTTTATTTGCATGAAGACTGGAAAATTAGGAAGTGAAATAGTTCACCTGAACTGGCTTTTTGCAGGTGAATTAGGTCTAGCATGGTGGACAAATGTCAGAACATTAGGTTTCCTTATAGGAAAGCGTGCACTATCCTTTGACTATAAGGGGGTGATTAACGTCCTAAATTTGGTATATGGTACACTAAATATTGAAAAAGGTGCCAGATTTGTTTAAAGGAGTTGTAGGTTTCCTTTGTGTGTGTGTGTTGTGTTGGAGTTTTTTTTTTCATTGCCAGAAGACTCATGTAGCCTAGGGACTGAATGCAAAGGTTCCTGTGGTTCAGGTCTCACATGTAGCCAGAGAAAATGGTAATTTGAGGAATTCACATGGCAACCTGAGGAGAGGACCCTTTTTTTTCCCAATAAAAGGGCTCACAGATCAATATTTACCAGTTTTGTGAGATCCTACTTCAACAACTTACTGATGGCTTTTTGTGGGGTGCTGTCTAATTCCTTGACTGAACTTCTTACTTGGATTCTGCAAATGCTCAGCTCCTTGTTAGATTTTGCTCTTGCAGGAAATAAAGAACCGAGTTGTTATCATTTACTAACTGTGACACTTTATGAAAACATTTCTTGTCTCTGTTTTCTTAAGCAGTTTGATGCTTGCTTTGTTGAACTGTGTGTGTTTTTTCCTGGCTGCATCAGAGGTGCCGAGTAATTGCATTAACCTTGATGTGCTTTGGCAGAAGTAGAAGTCAATAAATGACTTTTACAACACTGATAAACTCTGAGGGCACAAAGTCAGGGTGTTGTGAGCTGTGGGGGATAGCTTGAACAAGTTCATCTTTCTCTTTGTGTTGCCTATTGCCACTTAAATATTAGTGTGTTCATTTTTTTCTGAATGGTTCATACTGCTTGTGTTGGCATGGGGGACCTCTGTTGTTGACAGATTTGCCAATGTGTGTTTTCCTCTGTTATCTCCAAATCCTATATAGAGAACTTAAAATCACTCTGTATTTTGCTATATTTGACATAACTACTGACTGTCCAAACACCATATGCTTTTGGGAAGCAAGGTTTTGTTTGAGCATCTGGACTATCCAATTTCCTACAACCCCAGCTTATTTTTTTACCATGTTGGTTGACATAGGTAAGCCTTTAAAGCTACATAGCATGGGTCTAGTGCAGATAAGCACTTAGGTGTTTTAATGTTTACTTGAACTATACAATGCTGTGATGAGACTCAAGGGAAAACAAAGGTACGTTCCCAATGTTACATGTGGTGTCTAAGTTCATAGCACTTGATATTTGCTTCTCTTTCCCCTGTAAGCTTTCTGTCCTCTTTAGGAGGAGTAGAAGGGACTTTCTCCAGGGTCAGAGTGACCTGAGCTTGCCCCATGCTGGCCAGGAGCTGTGTAACTACTCATTCAGCATTACATGACAGCATCAGTTCTGCTGAAAATTATGGTGTGAAGGGTGGGCTTGGTGATGGCCAAGCCATGGTTAGGTCTCTTAGAAGTGACCTGATAACCAGGATTATCTCTCATTTACAGAATAACTTTGTGTGTTAAAGTCCCTGAACAGCAGAATAGAAGGATGAAAGGGCAGTTGCACAGCTGCTGAGGTTAGCATGAACAGTGCTGTTATGATCTGGTCCTGGAGATAATTATGGTCTTTTCCTTTCCTCTCCCCTTCCACTTTCACAGTTGTGTGTGTAGTGCTCCCTGAAGGATGGTTAGCAGGTTCATCCCAAGTTATGTATAGACAACATTAGACTCTCTGCTGAATGAGTTAACTTGATCTTGAAGCTAAATATTTAATTCAGCTGCTTACTGCTGTGTGAATATTTTACTGAATACTTTGAAATACTCTGCTGAAACTAGCCAAAGCTTTCCACAGCATCTTCAAGCATGTCATTTATTTTTCCTGGTTTTGATCAGTTGGCAAGAAGGAACCTCTAACCTGAAGGCTAAATTTAGCAAAATTCCCTTTGACTTCAGTGGAACAGAGTTCCTACCCATCCTATGAGACTTCGATTTGTTATTCTTTGATTTTATTTTTTTTCCTAAACTTTCTTTTTCCTGGATATTGGAGCTATTGAAATGGATCTTTTAAGGGGCTGTACTTGATTTCCACCTTTGATGTCAGTGGAGACTTGGCTTCCCAAAGGCTATATATAGCATGTGTCTAACAGGAAAGGAGAAAAGAAATTTAATCTATTTGAGATTTGGTTTATTGGTGTTATTAGCAATCAATCTTAATAATATCTTAACTCCAGTTTTTTGCTCAAATTTAATAATATGAATACTTTGTGTCTTGGAAGAGTTGCAAAACCAATTATAGAAATGTCAGAATTTCCATAGGAAGGTAACCTTCCTCTTAGCAGTAGCAGGTGAACAAAACAAACTGATAGTGATTAAAGTGTCAGGATATAATTGCATTTTCTTCCAAATAAACCATCAACTCCCAATAAATAATTAAAACAAGCCATGTTCCTCAGGATGCAACAGTTCAGTAGCTGTGATTAAAAAGTGCTAGGAGCCATTATTAGATTTTTTTTTAATGATAAATTTTCTCTTATTGTCAGATTGTCAGATTTTATTACCTTACTGTTCTTTGGGGTATATTTTCTTTTCCCTAGGTTTACTGGGAAACCATAACTCATGTCACAGACTGTAATGAGATATATACTCCATGATGATTTCACAAGTGACCTTTGAATGATCTCAATTCTAGAAACAAACATGTGAATCTAGAGTTATGAATGATAATTAAATTTTTCAAAGCAATGTCCCAAGAGCCATAATACGTGTACCTAAAGCTTTGACATATATATTAAAAGTTTCTCCATTTTTCTTCATATTGTCTCTGACTAATTGGTTACTATTTGGTAGCTTAAAAAGAGATTTAGTTTTAATAAACACAAACTCCAGACCTAGGGGAGTGTAATAGAACTGTGAGAGTGGACTGTGTCCTGCTCATTGATGGTAATGAAGCACAATCTAGATCAAAGATTCTTTGACTCTCATCATCCAGGGTCATTTTGTGACACTCCCAGGCTGTGCTGTTTTTAAATTTCAAGCTGCTATGTTAGATGGGATAAACAATGTATCTCTGTGTTGTTCTTGGATTCACTTTCAGGACAGAAGCACAGCTTTTAAAAATGTCTGGTGTTTTGCTTTGTGGGTTTGCTTTGTGTGTGTTCTGGGCTTGTTGCAGTCTTCTTTCTAAATGGTGGAAGCTGTTAAATAAATACTTTTTTTCCTCTAGAAATTGAAGTTTAGACATGAATCTTGGTTGTTTTTTTGTCTAATTAAATCTCTCCAGCTGGTTAAATATCCTGAGAATTTAAAATACAATTTGAGAAATGTAGGCACTTTTGTAACTGGGCAGCAATTGACAGGGACTGCTTGGGATTGTAGTTTTGGATATAGGCCACATAATTCAGCTAATTCTGTAAGTGCTCCATTGAAGCAAAAGATCTCACTAGAAGAGAATACAGGTTCCTAGCAAGCATTAGAGTTAGAATGAAAGTAAGTGTTCCCAATGCATTTATGCCTAAGTCAAGAGGATAGAAATTATTGAAGACCAAGTCAAATATTTTTACTGTCATCAATAGCTACATCTGTTTATTTGGGAAAGATTTTTGGCTTGCTGGATGTAGTTCCCTACGTACTACTCACACGAAATGGGAGTTGCTCTGGGAAAGTAATACATAGATATCCAGATTTATAAAGGTGTGTAAGGAAGAAAGGACAAATTTACTCCAGCCTCTTGCTGTCTCTGTGAAGGTGTAAATATGTAATTGATAGATTCTTAAACCTGGGATGTGGTGGTCCTGTATGAATGAAACAAACATTTTTAAAACTAGCAACTGGGACCAATGTGTCCACAAGTCTTAAAGTAGGTGAAGGCTGTTGCCTTCCACTTTCAAGCCTAAACCTGAGTACATGTGCATACTTGTGCTAGCGCCTTATTGTAGAATACTTGCCTTTTCTCGTGCTTGTGGGAAATACTGGATGTTCATCTTGAAATCTCTTATAATTTTGTTTAGTTTTGGGAAAGTGAATTGAATGTAAGCAACCAAGGCACAGCATATGACATCAATGACTATTCTACTTTTAAATCCCATTTTGAATGTAAGAGTGTAGTAATATCTGCTCTTCTGATCACCACAGATCAGTTCCTTTTGCAGTGTAAGATTTGCTGAACATTGTTAGCTTGCTAAAAATAGAAACATATCCATGCTAATAGCTGAACAACTATACCTAGTATTATCCTGATAGGTCAAGCTGAAGACTTGTCTTGATTTCTGGGAGTTGGTTTCACTGGTAAAAAGTAAAACAATTTCTTAATTTGATGGACTCTATTTTCTTCTCTCCATCTGTTTGTAGTCTTGTGCTTTCATATAAAGACTGATTCCTGGCTTGTACATTCCAGCAGTTTTGTGAAGCTTGCACAAAATATCCTGTTCAGGTCTACAGAGATGTTTCAGCAGTATGAATGTCTGTGATTCACTTACACAAAACTGTTTTCCAGATCTTCATTACTGCTCAAACAAATTACAGAGACAGACACAACTCAACCATTCAGCAACATTAACCTGTTTTCCCATATGCTGATCTCACCTTGATCAAATCCCTACTCTGTGTAGCAGGCTGTAAAAGTGGATGTGCCTTGCAGCATGCCCTCCAAGTCTGCTAATGAAGTCTAATTCTCACTGGGGAATAGATGACAGCATGCTTCATAGCAGAAATACTCTTCAGATTTAATTTATCCCATATTGAGACTTGAGGGAACAAGGCAAGAAGGAGCTGAAAGAGACTTTTAAATATAAGCATGCTGCTGATGTTTTTAATTCACTTTTACAAAAACCAAACAACCCTGAATATCTCTAGTCTGGGATGCTATTGCAGTTGCCCCATAACACCATCCACTACAGACCTCTTACAAATGCTTATCTTTCTCATCTCCCCTCCTCCAATAATGCATCCTCCTGGCAGATTTTTTTTTCTGCCTACTTTTTATTTTTTTCTCCTCCTCCCTACTGGATCTCACTTGTGTGTGGTTCTTCCCTCTCTCCACAGCCTCATTTTCCTTTCACCAGATCAGTAGTGCTTCTTGTATCTTTTACAACTGTTATTTTGTGACAATGAGCAAGAAATACATCAGTGCTATTATGATTTTTTTAATTAAAAAGCAACTTTTTGTGGATTTTAAAGCAATATCTACACATCAAGGTATTTGTCCTTAGAGTCAATAGAGTGTCTTTACTGAGAAATAGGTGATTTCATTTGATTGAGGAGCAGGAGGAACTTTATATCTGCATAGTGGCATTGGACACAATACATTGCTACCCTCTTTTATTTTGCTCCCAGAGTTAGCAGATGTTACCATTTGGCTGATCATGGCATACAAGAGCAGCTGTGGATACATGAAATAGTGATTTATATTGTACGCAGTTGTGGTTGGAAGGTATGAACTGCAACAAAACCAGTAGGCATTTACAGTGTGTGAGTTTACTGGGATTGCTGTTGATAGAACGCCTTCTCTTGATATCATATCTGATAAAAACTTGTGAATAAAGCCAAAGAGAGGTTTGAACTCTTTCTTCCTCCTGTCCAGAACGGGGTGAAGCAGCTGCCCACTGGAAGCTTTGTGCTTCAGCTGAGAGCAAGAGCTGGAGCTATTTTAGTGAACGTGTTTGTCCTTGCAGCAAGAGTGCACAGGGACTGATAATCTCGGACTGTAGTGAGACAACTGATGGGATAACTGGTTCCCTTTCCTTGGGTATGAACAGACTGCAGCTACCTGCCAGGGCATAAACTCGAATAAGAGTTTATTTATTTTTTTACTTTTATCATCTCAATAAGCAAAAAAGATTAGGTATCAAACATAGGAAGTAAAAGATTGATGCTGTCTGTTTTTTACTGGCAAGCCTGTATTTTTGTGATATACTAGCTCTTACCTGTCAGTAGAAATCCTTGAGGTCTCTCATTTCCCATTTCATAAAGTAATGTAGCAGTATTTATGTGACAGGGCTAAGTTTCTTAAAAGTATCTTGGTTTTGGTGGCATTTCCAGCAGCAACTGTGAATGTGTCATTGGGTGCAAGAGTGAGGTAATCCAAAAGCTCTGTGCTGAATTATAAGACGCCTAAATGCGGATGTGAGTGGGGTCTTGAATCCTGTGCCCTGTGGGAGCTTGGGTGTTTGAATTAAGTTTTCTTCCCAAGTAAAATTTGATCCTACTAACTCTTGCTTCCAGGGTTAGCTCAGTGTCTCCCTGTGCAGGAACAAATGCAGGAATCACAGGACTGGTGGGGAAGTAGAGTGGAGCAAGACTCTACATGTAGTCAGGAAAACCTAAACCCCAAAAACCAACTACCAACAGGTTTAAAAAAAAAACAACAAAAATGAAACTCTGCATCTAAATTACCTTGTTTTCACAGCTTAAGCAATATAGGCATAGGACCTGAATATTCAGTTTGCGGCAAGAGCATTTGTCCTAACAGGCCATGTGTGTAAATAGATTAACTAAAGTGATTAATGTGGGAGAAAACAAGAAAGACAACTCTTGGATTGGGCAATCAGGCATTTCCCTATTTTCTAAACAGGCTTGAAATTCATGAGTACAGCAAACACCAGAAATAAAGTGGATTATCCTTTTATTTTCTGTGCCTGCTTTTCACCTTGGCAATCCTTTTTCCCTCTAACTTTTTTATCATCTTTATGTAATTTCACACATGTACAAGCTCTTCTCCAGATAAAACTTTCTGTCATGCTCCAACATTCAGAGGTTTGAGACTATTTCTGAAGATGTGGGTGTCTAGATACTTCGAAGGGTTGCACAGAATAAAAGCAGTTGCAATGCCATTACCAATGCTGATTTTTTTTTTGAGATGCACTTTTTGATCCAAGGAGGCTATTCTGCAGTCAGTGAATCTGATACATGAATTTATACTTTTAAATGTTTATCCCTTTGTAAATGTATGTGACTGCATAAAAGATCTTTGAAATAGGTTTCTTTCAAACATTGCAGCCTGTGTCTATGTATTTTACATTGTGTGTTGCTGACTGAAAGACACTTTATAAACCAATATGTATATGATCTGCACAGATGACCATGACTTGTTTATCTGACTGTATGTATTTATCTAAAAAGCTTTATGCTGGAGGGTTGAAGTACAATATGTGGAGCACTGTCTATGTAAATGTGTAATAATTTTGTGAGTTATTAACCACTGCCACAATGGCTTCTTCATAAGAGTTTTAATAACAAAACTGTGAGAATTTTTCTAATCTTGAAAATTAACAAGTCTTCAAGTAATATGCAATTATATTCTTCATGTATTTCTCTTTGCCTAGGTCATCTCTGGACCTCATTACTCAGTTCTTTCCCACACTTTTATCATTCTCACAGAATGCCCAAACTTTAATTTTTGTCTGTGTTCTCTTTCCTTTTTCTCCCTCTCCATCTGACAATTATCACACCTACTGACATGTAATTTTACTGGTTTAATGGCTGTGATTAAATTCACAGTTTCAGTAGACTCCCACTGAAATCATCTTAATTTTGACATCTTAAATGCAGCTTCTATGGCCAGGTTCTTGCTGCTAATCAAGCTGTTGCATGACTTTTGGTGGTAGCAAGTGACTGCAGTTGTCCAGGGATGAAGGATTTACCAGGGGAGTGGCTTGAGTGCTGGGGATATGTGTGGCTGAAGTCAAATGGCTTTTGTGGTTGGATATAATTTATAGCAAACCTCACAAATCTGCTCTCGCCTTAAACTGTGTTTATGCTGCATTTCTCAGCCCAGATTGACATACCTGTGCTAGTTCAGGTCTCCCAGAAAAGCAGCACTTCTGGGGTCCTTCATGGCTGTACAACTGTCCTACCCTCAGTGGTCTGCACTGAAATCCAAGCTGATGTGAATCCAGAGGTTGTGTCTGAGGTCACTAGATGAAATGCAGCACTTCAACTGTGGCAGTTAGACCTTTGTACCACAGGCATAATCTTGTCACATAAAGCCATCCTTCTCAGAGGCAAAGGTAGTTTAAAATTATTCATACCTTATATTCTGCCTCAGCAGCTCTTTCTAAGAACCTGGATCTCAAGAAAACATTTTCTTCCTGATCATATCCTTCTCATTTTGCAGCCATCTGTCACTCTACAGTTATGTGAGTTCATAAAGATATACATTTCCTCAAAAAAAAAAAGTTTAGTTCCAGAAATTCTGCAGCTGTGTTACCAAGGCAGGGTGCCCAAGCTAACTGAAAAGCTCTGAACCTGGTAGGGGTATGGCGTCTGAACTAGGTCTGCCTGGCTCAGGCTGTAGGTGCTGCAGCCACTTGCATATATAGTTTGTCCTTCAGCTTATTACTTGCAGAAAAAAGTGTTTGGGTGATAGATTTACAGTGGAAGAAATCATAAACTCTGATAATGCCAACTGAATTGTGGAAAAGTGCCATGACATCATTTTCACTGACTACAGAAGTAAAACGTGTTCTGATACTCTGAAATGCTACTTGTATGCCACCTTCTTTGTTTTCTGAATGGAAAGCTTAGGAAGTGTTGAAGCTAACAATATTCTTGTTGCCAGTTACTTTGGCTGCCAACTCCAGCTCAGATTCTCTGAATAGACATAGCCAATTAGCAAGATTTCCCACCCTGGTACTGGATGTAAGTGATTTCCAACAGAGAGCAACTTACAGGGGTTCCTGCAGGATCAACCAATTACCAACATCCCTTCAGCAAATCTGCTAGTACTACTTCAAGAGCTGTGCTAAGCTGGAAACCATTCTCACCTGCTACCACATATCTTTGTTTTATGGGTTTTTACACATTTCAGAGATGCTGGTAACTGTAACTACCAAAGTAATGCTGTGACTGATTTAAGATACTGTTTCAGCAGTATGCTCTCTTGTTAGATTGATCATAGCACACTAGTAGGTCACGAAAGCAAGGGCTTATCTTAGAGGAAGGGGTGTGTATGTGTATGTTATGTTCACTTTGTTTACATTATCTTCTGTACACACACTATTTTCTTTCTATCATGTCTGCCCTCTTAAATTTAGACTGATAATAAATGTGCTTTTTGGATGCAGTCTTGTAATGCTTAAACAAGTAGTGTTTACTCATTCTAATAATCCTCCCTAAGTGGCGACACTTTCTTGTTTGTTGTTTGCTTAGTGTTCTGAAATTGTTTGCTTTCAGAGTAACTTACCATAAATTTGTTGTTTACTCTTGCATCTGTTCTTAACTGCAAGCCTTATTTTTAACAGTGAACAGAGTGTTAGTTTGAAAAAGGATCATTCCTGTAATAATGATTTGCTTGCCTGAAAACACTTTATAGGATCTTATTAAAGGAACACTACAGATCAAGAGGGCTTGGACCCAATACAGGAAATAGTGTTAAAGGCTATGGCATCTCTAGGTTTAGGGGCAAAGAGAAAAGGTCTCAAATGTATGGTGACAAAAAGTAGATGTTCAGTAGAAACTTACAGCTATTGTTGCTCAAGTGTTGAAAGTTTATTTCATGGTGCTGTGATAGAACTTCTTTTTCTATTAGTATATGAAATATTTTTTTCTCTGTTTTACCTTATCAAGCTTGGAGAACTCCTTTCAACATGGTAACTGCTGCCCAGTAGAACACTTACTAAATATGCACTGAAGCTAGAGATGCATGTGCTGCTTGCTGTGGTCAGTGTTTAATAGAAAGTAAAAGGAACATTTGTGTCTTCAGAGTCTGCTATTGCCTTTAACTATTCTGGATGATTAAAATAACCAAGTCAATATTGCTTGGTTAATTTTAGTAATCAGCTCAATGGTCTGGAAGCAGTATCTTTTTAATTTATTTATTTAGGTCATGCTCATGTGTATGTAGAATATTTACTGAACCTATAGCGTCTTTTGGCAGTTTGGAAATTATTGTTAATTAACTTCTCTGCTTAAGTTCCTGCAAGCTAAATTGTAGTTGATGAGTTATCATGCTAAAAACAATAAATCCTGAAGCTATTTCATAAACATAGTCATTTAACCTAAATTAGATGCTCTATCAATGAAGCCAGATCAATTCTCTAATGCTGTATTTCTCTAGCATTATTTTGTATTTAGAAACACCTCAGTACTAATACATGTATGCATCTATAATTCATGGGAAGCCCTGATGTGCGTATGGATCTTTACAGAAATGGAGGTGTCCACTGATGTAGCCCTGCAGTTGTGGAACAGGGTCTAGTATAGTGCCACTTTCCTGTGGTTTTTAATATTTTGCAAAATAATGAAGTACTTATTTTTTTTTTCCACTTCTTAAATTTGTTATTTATATTGAACATTTTTGCTTTAGCTGAGAGGAGAATTTCTCAGTTCAATGTGACTTAGTTGAGTTATTTGCAGGGTATTGAAATAAGAGCATTGAACATACTTCCCCAAAAGGAAAAGAACAGTACTTACCTGTTGTAGAGTTTAATTGAATGCTTAATTTATTCTTCAGAAAGCAGTCTGTTCTCTCCAGAGAACTACTGGTTGAAGTTTAAAAAGTACTTTTTGTTCTCTGATCTCGGAGAACAAATAGCTTCACTATGTTTTGTTCAGATGGGAGCAGCTGTTTCCCTCTTTTCAAAGTAAGGGGAGGGGGGGGAGAGATCTTGACTGCTTCATAGTGTTGACCACTCGGGGATCTCATTTGAATGGAGGAGGTTCTGCATTTAGGAGATGAGAACTTAAAGATGTATTTAGTTGCTTTGACAGCATAGACTTTGCACAAAAAAAAAGGCAAAGACAAAAATCTGAAAGCCAGGTGTTTTTGTACCAAGCTGGTGCTGTACTGCCTCCAGACGAGACTGAGCATGATCTCAGAGTTCCTGTTCAAATTCATTGAGCAGAAGGGCATGTGGGAAGAATTTTGGGGTTTGTCAGAAATCTGTGACTCACTTTTTACTAACTTTGGAGTAACTGAGGATCTCTGCTCTGTGCTGCTATTCATGATTTTTAGAGAGAGTAAACTGAATTTGAATAGTGCTTTTTTCCCATAATTTTAGAAGTGACATAGGAATGTTTTTTTATTTGCAACTGTTTTTATTGAGCTAGTCGGGAACTGTGCAGCTCAAATTCTAAAAAGGACCTGAACCTCAGGTCTGAAATGTTATTTGGTGGGATCTAAGGAAAATGATTCTACTTGCATGGGTGGAACTGATAACACTTTGGTATAACTTGGAATGTTTGAGTCCCAGGTAAATATACATCTTTCTCTTTTTCTCTCTCTCTCTCTCTCTCTCTTTATTGTTGCTCAGATGAGTGTACTAAAAGGTTGTTAGGTGACTACTCTCTTAGCAGTACATTGCAGCTCAAGAAAGTGTTGTATGTCTGACAACATGGTGGAGGATGACTGATTTTAGTTTTCAGAAGATGTAAAACATGACACTATTAATTTCGCTGTCCTTCAGCTTCTTCATTCTTTGCAAACTTGTTTGTGTGAGGTGAAAGGAACAAAAAGCTTACCAAGGCAATGATATTTTAATTATTTATTGCCTATGAACTGTTTGGATATCTCTTCACTTGTGGATATTTTATCATTTGTCAGTTGGCCAAGTTCCTAAATTCTGCATGTTCTGTTGGAACTTGTTTTACTGGAGCTCTTTGCCTGCACTGAGTTAGGACATGGTTGCTATGCATTTAGTAATGTGAAAACTAACTGAAGGGGGATGATTAGGCTGCAGAAGACTACTTGCATGTTTCTGATGAAGACTTGGTCTCTATCCCACACTGCTAAATGTGTAGTGAAAGAATGAGAAGCTAAGTAGAAGAAAATAGAACAGCAGAAAAAGAAAAAAGAAAGGAAAAAAAATTTCCCTGTAGCTCTTCTCTTAAGTATTTTCAGTGTAATTTTTCAGGTCATAATGGATAGAAACTGGTTTTAATTTAGAAGAATATGGGAGTTGTTACAAAATTTAAGATTCCTGTTGAATAATAATTAGCAATATGAAGGAAACTTCTAGCATTATGTTTACTAATATAATATTAAGTGGTGTCCCATCATTATAATTTGTTTAGCATATCACTGTACGAAGTAATTTCAAAATGAAATCTAGAAATTATCTAGATAAATCTAGATGTTGTTAATGACCAGCTTTTATGTTTTGCTGATAAAACTAAATAGCTTAGCATGAAAAGTGAATTGAAAGCTCCAGTAAGAATTCTGATTTCTGTTGGGACTGGAAATTACTGTGAAGCTTTCTGAAAATTTTGAACAACCTCCCTTCAGAGACAAAGTTCAGGAACTAAAGAACCAGATTCACTTATCTTCTCTAAGTATTGCCTTAATGGATTTTTTCTGTTATCATTTGCAAACATAAAATTGAGTTACAGTAATAATTTTTTGAGACCTGTAAGGGCTTGGATGACTTGTGTCTTGCTAAATTAGTAAATAATGGAAAATTCAGTGACAGAAGTTTCTGTAACCCAGGGGACTACACTGTGACAAAAGTTTTTGTAACCCAGGGGACTACACTGTATAGCAAAGATACACAAGGGCTTAGAAAAATTGATCCCTGATTTGTCATGGAAAGATATATACTGTATGTTAAGCCACTTGAAAAGTCTGATCTTGTCTTTTATTTATAAGATGTGTAGAGGCTGTGGAAATACTTGAGATGAACTTGTCTAGATTTAATTTCTTTGTTTATAAAATATTTCTAGGCAGCTTGTTTGTTTTAAAATAGATTTTCTATTTCTTAATAACAACTGCTCAATATAGACTTTTCAAAGCAATCTACAGGAGCTGGATGCCAAACTTCCATTTAATTCAGTGAGATCTGGGCATCTTACTACTAGAGTGTCCTTTAAAATCTCCAGCCTTTTGTAGGCTTTCGAGAATCATGGATTAGCATCTACTTAGTGTTTTCTGTTCACACTGGTTATCTTGGTAAGGCAAGATACATTTAAAATAATAAAAAAAAGTTTTAATTTAAATTTTGCAAGAAGAAAAGGCCATATCTTGCTTGAGGGATTGTACAAAGTGCCAGGCCTTTTCTGGAGTTAAATGAGTCAAAGGAGATTCGTGTGTTTCCAGAATTTGATACATTAATCTGATTTCTTTCTTCTGATTTCTCTCCAAGAAAAGTTCTCTGTGGGCTGAGGATTTAGAATGATGCAGAATTTGAAGCTCTTCCATTTGACCTTATGTGGCTTATACCTACCAGTTATGGTAGCAAGTAAAATATGCAAGTAAAATATGTTCTCTAGTTCATACCTGTTCTCTCTTGAACTTTTGCCTCTCTTTCTTGAGATGCTGAGGAAGTTGAAAATGACCCAGTGCTGTATAATTCTACTAGGACTTGGAAGTAGAGATTTTTCTATTTCAAACCCCTCACATTTATAGTGTGTGTTTGTATTTATTCCCTGGTTATTTCTTGTATCTTGTGGTGGTGCATATGGGTATTTCCAGCTCACATTAGTGAAGCATTTACACCTGTTTTCTAACCATGTTGAATTTGTTAATCTGCTGGTATTACCAACTGCATGACTAGAAGTGAAGATAAAGGATACTTGTTCATGATATTTTTAACCTGATAGTGAAATGCCTTCTGCCTGTCACACATCTCTGAGTTGAGGCCAGAATCTCTGCTGCTCGGCTCCATGGAGCACAGCTCTTGACTTCCTCTTCCACCCTTGTTATTTCCCCTTCCTGAGTACTGTGAAAAATGTTCTTGGGAAAGAGCTTTAGGGGAATGTGAAGTGTTTCAGCTTCAGTACTTAAGACATACTAATTTAAGATATTATTGCAGGAACAACTTCTTCAAAGAAGTAATTTTAGGAATGCATGTAAAAATAATAAAATGTAAAAGGTTTTTATGGTGGAGATCAACATTTAAGAGACAGACCAGAAAGGTAAGTGTGGGATCATACAGTGTTAAAGGCAATGTGTAAACTTACATCTTCAGTTTGGGCTAATGAATATAAATATTGTCAATGAGTTAAAGTATTTGATGATTGCTGTTACAGAAAAGTACCAAGCAATCTAAATGTGATCTAAAAATCATATGAGATGGAGGCAACTGAGCTGAAATAAAAAGTAACAGCTGAGAGAAGAAATCGGTCATGCTCAGCACTTGCAGACCCACGCAGTAGAAAACATTCCCAGAGAATTTACCATCCTACTGGGCAGGAAATCAGTGGGAATGAAGGGCACAGATGCTGATTCAATTGTATAGCTTCCTTAAAGGCAGATATGGAGAATTCCTGCGCTGACCATCACTCTTAATATGAAAGTCTGTTCAGATTATTAGCTGCTAATCTACTTGCTCCGTTGCAGTTGAGGTGGAGGCCACCTCTGAAAGTGCTTTATGAATCTTTGAACTTAATAATTAGAACCAATGCTGGTGACATACCTGCTTTCTCTTCACCTATTGTTAACCTCAGAAACATCAAGTTGTTTCCTTAGGAATTTCCAGCTGCTTTCTTTGCTCATACACTTTCCGTTGTTATACATCTGGTTATTTCCAGTTTCTGCATTACTGAAAAGTAATGCCCTTTTGCATGTGCCTTAAAATACCATCTTTTTGGTCCTAGTGTAGCTGCCAATAACGTTGATCTGAGTCAGCTGCTCATTTTTCTTCCTTTAACCCTCTTTTTATTTTTATATTTGTTTCATTTCCTATTTAATCCCTATCCCCCGTGTTATCCTTTACCACAAAAGAGTGGAGCTTCTCAATTTGATTTCATTAATGTGCCTCCTCCTTCAGGCTTCTCCTTTATGTTGTTTTTGTTGCCAGAATGTATATTTTCTTTGGTTTCTGTTCCTGGACGTAAGTTACTCAATGGACAGGTTGGTCAGAAGTTAGAGTGTGTTGCAAGCACAGATAAAATACGGTCTGCCAACTATATGGCAAATCTTGGTGCAGGTCTGAACACATGCATTCTCCCACTGTGAAGACTCTTAGTTTAATATCAAAGATATTTACATCAATTCCTTCCAAGCTACAGAATGGAAATGCTGAAATGACTGAAGAAGGTTAATAGGAAGCAAGCTGAGGTGTGTCTTGCTAACATATTCTCTCTACTGCTTTCCTGGGTTTCAGTATTTAGTAAGTGTCCAGTTGCTGAAGCAGGAAGAAAAACTGGAAACAATAGCCTAAGTTATTTTCATATAGGAATGTCTTCTCTGATTAAAGAATAGTAATTGGGTGTTGTATGTTAACAGTGTGGCCTAAAGCAATTGTGTAATAACCTTCGAAGTGCTTGCAAAAGCCCCAACAAATTACCCCTGTATCCCCCTAAAAACCCAAACCAAAACAGCCAAAACCAAAGCTAACACATTTTATTACTTTCAACAAATGCAGTTACTGCATTTCTTAATTCATTTTAGTGAGCTGTCAATAAATTTTAATCCATTAGATGCAGAATTTAATTAGCTGGGATCATGATCTATGTGATTTCTGACTTGCTTGCTATTTACAATTTCTAGTAAACATTGCCCTTGGCAAAATAAACATACTTAATTTATAGCTAGTAGTGAACAATTATTTTTCATTTTGTTGACACTAAATGTCACTAAAATGCTGTCTGTTTGAAGGTTGCAAATACACTCTTCTGTTGCCAGAGCCTGCAAATGTGTTGCAATAATATGGAGTCTAGGATCTGTCTTCTTTTACTACTGTCTCTGAGCACCCGTTCTATTAAACCTAGTTTAGTTCTGAACTCATGCAGATCCAGGCTACCCAGGGGGATTGTCACATTTGTTCTTAGTCCTCCAAGACAAAGGGTAAAAGAATGGAATGGTGGAAAATGGGAAATGTCATATTTTTATTTATGCTGAAGTTCCAAAAAGTCATTCCTTGTTTATGGAACCAGTGAACACTTGTATCTGGGGACGATTCCCCAAGAAACTGTCATGGAACTCCAAAGTGTCCACCATAGGGAGGGAGTGGTGTGTGCTGAGAGGACAAACAGAACAGTTCCTACTGCTGGACAGGATTTCGAGGGGTCTGCTTTTGTCAGCTCTCTAAATTTTGTAGCAGGTGAAGCTTGAGAGGAATGAATTAGAGATTAAAAACTGGAGGCAAAAATCAAATATCTGTAAGTTAAAAATAAATAGAGATCTGTAAATATAGTAGCTTGACAAATCAATATGATGACAAAGAAAGAAAGTTTTTCACAAGGCTGTAGAAAATTGAAAGACATATGGATATGAGGATTTTTTCAGCAGAAGGAATATGTGCTAAAATTCAAGACAAGACTTGTGCCTTTCTAGAATAGAAAGTAATTGCAGGGCTCAAAGGTAGAGGAGAGTGTAGAGTTCTTGATTTTTATCACTCTATTCTGAATTCAGGTAAACAATTTTAAAACTCCACCATTTTGATAGAAAGAAGTAGTGGGGAGGGGGGAGAGAAAGCAGGAACCACCAAAAAAACTGAAGCTAGAGAGTTTTCTGATCTTACTGTGGGAGAACATATGGTACAGGTGTTTCAAGACCTGTCAGGAGCTACTCTGAGGAATTAAAGACCTGAGGAAGATTATGTGGTCTGTCTTGAAACAGAAAATATAAAATAGGGTATTTTATTTTCTCTTTTCCCCTTGAACACATCAAGAACAGCAGTACATCATAAAGAATATAAAAGACAGGATTAAATTCTTGAGAAATTTAATCTGGTTGAAAAGTATGAAAAATTCAGTTTTCTTGTAACACAAAGCGAGAACACACCAAAGTACAGATTGCTAAACTGCTAAGCTCAAGAGCAAAATGATTGAAAAGACAAGGGGTAAGGAATGTAGGAAAAATATCAATATTGAAGTCACTTAAGATCTGTGCTGTTCTCAACAGTAATATGAAAGGAAGAAAGCTGTAAAATAATTATGTGAGGAAGATAGTATTTAATTTCCCATGATGATGATTAAGAAGGTGGCAGGAAGGACACATTCTGAAGCAAACAAAAAGGAGTTGCTAGCAGATGAGAGAAAGAAGAAACTGTGGGGAAGTGGTGGGGGGGAGAGTCCCAGAGTATTGCTTGAGAGCCTGGTCTCTGGGATGCTACAGGGCAGTTGCCTGGCTTTTTAACATGTGCCTCTGTTAAGGGTTTGCTGGGCAAAGACAAGAGAACTAAGCAGGGTGGAGGTGAGCTTATGCTTTTTGGGGAAAGCAGGAAAGGCTGAGAGGTCCAACAACAGCATGTGCTTAGGGTTTTGGGATATGTGACTGGGGCAAGCAAGTAATATCCTCAGCGGCTGGGTAGAGTTGACTACCAGTTTAACTGTTGTCATTTTATCTCAGCAAAAGAAATCCTATGGAGTAGTGGCAGAGTGTACTTACAGGTAATATTATATTATCATTTTTGATAAGGGAAATAATTTTAAGACCTGCCTTGCTCTAGAATAGCTTTATTGCATCATGGTTGATAAAGGTTGAAGAACGAGCTACTACTTACATCCTGAATTGTCAGTGCTTTTAGAGCATTAATTTGTGATACTTTTGGGAGAAAAATGAGGTGTGTCATCAAAACTTTAATGGCAAAGCTATTAGGTGGACTGATTGTCTCAGGATTAGCTTCCTTTTTGTAGTCCAGTAGACCATAACTCATCTAATCAGCTTGCTTTGTATTTTCCTTTCTCTTTTAGGAGAGCAGATGGTTTCTTTAATAGAAGTGTGCCATTGCAGTCAAAAGAGTTGGAATATCTAACCCTCTTATGCCTATATGAGACATGTGCATGTTTCTGTGTGCTTTTGCAGACAGGAATAAGCAGCATTAATTTGGTGTATTGGGTGTTGCCTGCCTGCCTACTGCACTGTGAGCTCATACACAAAAAATATGAACTCTTCAAAACTGAAAGGCAATAAACCACAGAAAGTTGGCATCCTTCTAGTGAAGGATCCTATAGAGAAATTAAAATGTAAAGTATCTCAAATATTTTCAGACCTTTTTTAGCAGAGGATGGATGAGCTGAGGCAGATGTCAGAAGAAGTGTATTTTACACCTCAAAAGCTGTCACAGCAGAAGTGCTAGCCTGTGGTTCAGTGATGGAATATGAAGATAGCAGATGGTGTCAGAACACAGATAACTGTCAGAACAGGGCTGGAGAAACAGAAAGCTTCAAAGAAGTAACAGTTTTGACTGTTTAGGTTTTAGAAGTGAACCAGGAAAGGCAAAATCAATATGCCACATTGTAGACAGTCAGTGAAAATTGCACAGTGAGTTTAGCATCATCCTAACAGATCAGTCAGCAAACATCCAGGTTAGCATACTGCTTGCAAGGTAAAGAAAAGGACTGGTTGAAAATCCGTACAAAAAAGCATTCTGCAGATTTCTCCCTCTACTTGTGGCAGTGGAAGCTATACTCACAAGGATATTAAAATGGAATCAGGATAGAAATGGAAGTTGAGGGAGGAGAGGGAGGGTGTGGTTTTTGGTTTTGGTGGTTTTTTTTGTTTGTTTTTTTGTGCTCAACTCATTTGTTTCTGCATAAGATTGGGGGTAGTTTGTCTTTTACGATTCTTCACATTGCTTTATGCTTCTGAGTGGGCTTCTGGAATATACAGAGGAAAAAAATGAGGGAAATTCCTAAACTGAAACAGAAATAAGACTTATTTTTCCCACACAAATGAATATTTGAATATTTTTGTGTTTTATTTCCTCCAATGGCAAATTCATTCTGAAAAGTTCATACCTGAGGATGAGCTAGCAAGGCTGTGGTTAGACTTGGTGAATCATTAGCATTCTCAAACTCAAACTTGCTTTACGATGTATTATGACTTTAATTTTTATTTTTCTTTTATAACTACTATATAATGATTTTAATTGTTGTTATAATGTTGTTAAGCCCTGAAATGGTCAGACAGTTGGACTAGATGATCATTGTAGATCCCTTCCAACTGAGCTATTCTACTGTGTTATGTCAATACTAGAAGAGGCTAAGCAGTAAATCCTATTTTAGAGACTCTAGAACTTTGTGCATTGTTGTGTTTTACCTATCTCTTAGATGTTATGCAGTGTTGGTGGGTCTTCCAGTTGCCATTTGAAACTTTCTGAAAAGCAGCTTAAAAAATAACCCTACCCAAGATGCCATTCTCAGATGAGTATCCTCAGAAAGGCAAAAGAGTTGTTTTCCACTTACATTCTGTGTATGTTCCAATTGGACTATCTAGTCTGGCCATTGTGTAAGACTTGCTGTGTGAGTTACCCCATTATATTAATAGTTTATTCCCCCCATTTATATTAATCTTTTGTCCTTCAGCAGATCTTTCAGAGGAAACTGTGTCTCAAAAGACAAAACTATAATCCATATTTTTAATCTTTAAGCATAACATAATATCAAAGTCAGTGTATTTGTCAATGTAACACTTAAAGACAGTAATTTAGTTTCCCAACTGCTACAGGTTGTAGTTCTTATGCTAATATGACTTGATAACCAACATCTATTATGTTCTAAATGCCATAACATTAAAAATGTGTTGTACTAAAAAAATACAAGATTATTTAAAAACTCATTAACTTCTGTTTCTTTGCCTTCTATTTTGATTATGTTTAGGCAGGTAAAATTATTGTAACTATTCCTTAACCATTGTATATATTTCTTCTAAAAGCTTTGAAGTGCTATTTAATTTATGAAAAATAAATAGTAATTAAAATATTTTAGAAAGTATTTGTACTTTTGTTGCAGTAGCAACCTTTTCCAGTTCTGTGATCTTGAAATATTGGATGTCACTATTAGTATTTAAGGTGTATGCAGGGACAAAGCTCCTGTTAAAATAATAATAATAAAAAGCAGTTTTTGTAAGTCTCTTTCTAGTAGGAACCACAAATAACTTGATTATGGAGGAGGTTAGTGTCTTGCATCGTTTGGGTCTCAGGCCAGTGCTCAGACCTCTGGAGGTGCTGTGACTGATGGGAAGCGCTCTCTCAGGACTGCTACCTCTACTGCCAGTTTGTGCATCCAGCTGTAAGTTGCACAGCAAATCTGTGTTGGCATAATTCCTGTGAAAATAATATTCCAGACATGAAAGAGAAGCTAGTTGGCAGCTTTGCCAACTCTTCTGTTTTATCTTAAGTTTCTGAGTTTTCTTACTGTTCTTTGTGAAAGCTTCAGCTAGTTGGTTTATGGTTTTGCTTTTGGATTTTGGCTTTCTTTTTTCTTACCTAAGAATCTCTTTTCCTTTAATAAAAGATAGGCTTTCATACTTATGAAACTTGGTGACAAACATCTGGAAAATCCACTTCCAGAACAAAAAAATGAGTTATTTTATTCATGTTATGAGTTGGGAACCTGCAATGGTTCTCATGCATTTTTTTTCTGGAAAAATTTGGTGTGCCTTAAGGAAAAGGGACCAAGGAAGCAGGAGAAAGAGGTGGAGCAGAGCTGTACTGCATCTAGTTCTCCACTGCTGTCCCTCATGGCAGTCAAAATATGTGTCTATATAGCAACTACGAGTATCAGAGCTGTCACCAGTTCCTTGTGGCCACCTCTCCCTACAGCTTTGGAGTGTGGTTGGACATAGTGGCAAATTGGAGCTACAAGGTTCAACTTCAAGGAGAAATTCACTGGTAGCTTGTTGGAAGGAAAGAGTTGATGCTGAACCCAAGAAAAGTAGACCCAAGATGTAACTGTTTAAGGACAAGATCACTCACTTGGTCTAACTTAGTGACAGGAAAGGGTCCAATAATGACATGAGGTCTAGTTAGGAAAGGTGTCACACTGGATAGTCTTCTGAAGCTGATCAGTTGGGAGCTGATTGGATGTGGAAGGGTTTTTTTATATGTTATTGTCACATTTCTACGTGAATTTTATTTATGAATTAAGGTTCTAAAGGTTAAAAGGTGAAGTAGTTTCAGCAAAGGAAAACAGTACTGCAGCTGATACAAATTTTATTTGGTAGCATATGTTAACGTATGGAGTCAGGGGGATCTTGTTTGCAGATTGTTCAGAAGTGTTGTAATAGTTTGAGCATATTTTGTTTCTAAGTAACTTGGCTGTGAGCCAGTTGCATAGACTGCATTTACTGGATACTTTGGCAACAAAGAACAGAAAAATGTTCAATCCAGGACTTTTTACAATGAAAATCCTGAAAAGAGAGGAGTAGTTCCCCTCCTCGTTTACATTTTTTCCTCATGTATTATCTTTTATTTCCAATAAACAGACAAAAGAAAAGTAATTTAAAACTTAGAGGCAAGATTGTTAGCTGATGTAAATACCTGTTGTTTAAAGTAGCATTGTTCTATATTGGGCAATAATTTCAGAGTATGGAAAGAAATGAGTTCAGTATGGAGTATGTGCAGTATGAAATTGTTTCCATCAAATGCAGTGGGCTATATGAGCAGATTCTTATGTGACATTTGTTTTAGTTTTACTAAACATATTTTATGTTCACAGTTCAGTGCATTAAGAAAGAGGACTCTATCTTTGACATAGAGAGAGGTGTTCAAGGGATGATTTAGGGATAAGAGTAGTGTAGGGCTATTGGTTGGACTAGATGATCTTGAGGGTCCTTTCCAACCCTAATGATTCTGTGTTCACATTTCCTTGAATGTTTGCATTGTCCAAAATCCAGGTCAAGTTTCTGCTGGTGGTAAGAGGTTAGTAAAGCTGAACCACTCAAAGTTCTCATTAGGGGAATGGAAGTGTTTCTGCTGCTTTGTCAGTCATCTTACACTATCGCTTTCCTTTGGAGTTGTTCTTTAAAAGTAAGAATGGATGTCTTCTGTGGTCAGATGAATTGAAATGTAATGTTACAGTTTGACTATTGCTGCTACTGTTCCTGTGAATTTTTAAGATGTAAAACAGAAGGGTATGAAAAATACCAAGGCAAAACTGGTTTGTACATCATAGAATATTCACAATAACGTTTCCCCCAATTTTGCTGAGTCCTGATCCAGCTTTTCTCCCCATTGCATCACTATTACCATTTCAAAGGAGGAAAGAACAGAGAGAATTTACAATATGCGTTTCTCTTTCACTTTTTCTGTAATAAAATGCAAGCAACTTTATTTTCCACGAGGCTATCACTGGCTTGCTTTTATTCAAACAAATATAATACCCATTAATTATTGTTCAATTGAATTATTAAGGAATAGTTCTCAATGATTCACAGAGGTGCCTCTTGGGAGGTCCAAGATGGTTCTAAAGAAGGATATGAGAAAGTAGTACTGCAAAAGTTCCTGGTTAATGTTAATATGAAAGTACTTGCCACAGGTTATTTGCATTAAGTAATGATGACCCCAGATCGAAGTCTGAGCCCCCTGGAACTTGAGATTCCAAGGTAGCCTAATTCTGAGATGTCTACTGAAATCTTCCAGAAATCAAATATAAACTACTGTAATGGCATATCAGAACTGTCAAGCTGGCTCAGCAGAATGAGTGATGTGTTTAAGTTTGATTTCCTTCAAAAGCTCCATGAAACTAGAATAGTTCCATCCAAATGGCCACAAGCGACTTCTGTATCCAATTATCAAAACCAAGCTCAACAAAAGCTGTCAAGAGCTGAATTGTGTTTTGGAATCGTGCTGCAAAGCGATAAAATGATTACCCTTAAAGAGAACTTTGTACATGGATTAATAAAGATTTATCCTACTTAACAATTCTAAAGCAGTAATTAATTATCAAAAGGAAGTAATTCCATTTCTAGCTCATGCATATACTAAAAGTTAAAATGTTACTTCTGTTGACAAGTTTTCAACAATGCTGTAAAGTGTGCAAGCACAAAAGGTGAGGATTTAACATTAAGCAAAGCCTGACAGACTGTAAGTGCTCACAAAGCTGCTCTTGTAGAAAATCACTGATTATGTAAAATTAATTAGTATAATTCTGATCAGTGATTCTAGCTCAGTAATAGTTTAACTGGAATTAATAATCAGCTGCTCTTTGTATTTTTAATGTATGTTTCTGACTTTACTGTGCACATTAAAAATAGAGCTGAAAGTTTTTAGGGAGCCTTGCTGCAAGCTCTTATCTCTTTAAAAATAAAATAAGGCAAGACAAGCTTATGAGAAGAAATATAATTAAAGTCACAGATGAAATTAAAGAGGGTGGGAGAAATGAGGACAGCAGAGATTTCTCTCTTTTCTTCCCTTTAGAATCTGAAGTATTGGGGGTAATGAAACCAGGGAGTAGAGGGGAGAAAACTCAAACCATTTTTTTTGGTTCATGGAAAACTACCTTTAAAAATTTCAATTCAACTGAAATTTCCATTTCCCAGGCCTTCTGGGGCTCTGCAGAGACTACTCTGTCATTCTGCAAGTTTAGCAAAGACAGCATAAACATAGAAATTTGAAGCTATGAAAATGTAGTAAACATTTCTATTGCAGCTACTCTGTTCCTGTGTTCCCAGCATTATTTTTAGTCTATTAATGAGTTTTCTGGTTTTCTGTTTTGATCTGATCAGTTGCTATATAAAAGCATGCTTTACTATATTCTGTGTAATTGCACTTGAACAAATGTATGTCATAAAAAGCTCATGTGTTTTGAACAATATGTAGAATATCTCTAAAGAGGATGCAGGGTTTTTTAACTGTTTAGCTCCAGTTGGTCTGCCACTTCTTAACCTAAACTTCAGAGTAATGATGGTTGAGATGTCACTTTTGATGAATTGGTTTTGCTTGTATGATCAGAAATGGTAGGTGTAAGTCAGGCAGTAATCATTTGCACCTCTGAAACAAGAGTTGAGTGAAAAGAGAAGGCAGGTACTTTGAAACTAATGCCCTGAATGATTGTTCTGACTTTATTGTACTCCTAATGCTCAGGGCTTTTAATTAAAATAAAATCTTCCTGTGGGCATTTGCATATATCCTGGCAAATAAATTCCTTGTTCCTTTTTCTTATTTTTCATCATTTGTCTTCATCCTCTTTTCTTACATTTTGGGTGGGCTTTGTGTTTGGGTTTTTGTTGTTGTTTTATGTGGCATAGTTTGGGTTTTCTTTGTGTTGGGTTTTTTATATTGCAACAGTACAGCATAAGGCTCAGTTGGAGAATCCTGTTACTTGATCAGACCTTCTGGGTACAACTAAGGCAGACAATAGCAGTAACAACTGTACAGTTCTGGAACTTTTTTGACCTGCAACAGGACGTGAAATCTGAAAAGAGAACAAAGATAAAGCATCTCCTTTAAAGGGGCCTGCCATGTTGAAGAATTTAAAGAAAAGAAGCCACACACACACACAGAAAAACCAAACCACAGAAACCAAATGAAACCCCCCAACTTTGCTAGCAGCACTGAGAGGATTGCTCACATGAACTTTTGCAAACATTATTCTGCAAATGCCATTCTAAACAGACATACCTCTATGAACAGTAACCTGACATTTATAACTATACTAAATAATGCAACAAAAGAATTTTCAAGGTTCATGTGAACCTTTCCACATGCAGACTTTGCAGTTGCTTAAATTATTTACCATGTTTAGAAACCATCTCAGTGAATCAGATTTTTGAAACACCAAACAAATATTAACTGTAGAGTTATATGAGAGTTTTGAATTTGTGCCAGAAAGATGTTAAAAGTTTTGTGTGACTTGTGGTTTTACAAAACAGTAAGGCAAGCTACTAATTATTTAAAATGAACAGGTTACAATAGTACATATCCAGTTTGAAAGTATTATTTGTCATTATTGTTAGTAGTCATTAAGTAGTATTGCTTTTAAATAAAGTAAACTTCGGCTGTTTCTTTAGTACTTGAGATAATCTTAAGCTTCTTGATAGGTGTGCCCATACTATACATCTTTCAATGAACCTCTAAGTAATAGCTTCTGGCTTATTTGTTTGGTAATTAGCAGTGTGACTTCTGTATAATATAGCAAGTCTGCTAAAGTCACACATAGTGACTAAGGAACCATTTAATAGTATAGAAACTCTTGATGCCTACCAAGACACAACTTAAGTTCCAAACTTGATTTTTCTGTTTAATGGCACATAAATACTGCTTCATTTGTGGTAACTTTTAAAAGAAATACTTTCTACTTGAACTCTACAGGGACTTGGATTTGATCTTTCTATGATTCTATGAACTTTTATCATTGTGAACACCAGGGAAGAATTTTCTGAACATTCAAGTGTGTATGGGTTGGTTGGTTTGTTTTGCTTGTTGTTGTTGTTGTTGGCTTGGTTTATTTTTGTTTGTTTGGGTTTTGTTTAGTTGGTTTTTTGAGTGGAATCTATGAGAGTAAACTCCTGGCAAGTGTTCCTTTTAGCACATACCCCAGTAGGATTGCTAGTAAGCATTTATCTCAGATACTGGAAAGGTTCTTTTTAATTCTTTGGAAGTCTGTCAGTATCCCCAGGGAAGATATAATTTGTAATGGAAAAACCATTAATATGTACCTCTGACCCTTGTCTTGGTAGATAGTCTTTAAAATGGAGGTATTAATGCATGTATGCTAAGGCTTAGTGTCAAGGATTAAAATTTGGTTGTGCAAACACATCCTCATATTTCAGGGATTTGTAGGGCAAGACTGTTTTGCTTACATAGATTTGTTCTTGTAATGAACTGTTCTGGAAATTTAACTTAAGTCATAACCAAATTTTCAGGTGTTTACAATACTGTATCCTGAAGTAATTTATTTTAATCTGAAATGAAGGGGTCAAGGCTTCTGGAGCTGAGAACTCCTGTTTCGTTCTTTGTGTAAACAAAGGTCCTGTACAAGGAAGCAAAGACAAGAGAACATACAATATGCTTTGGGGGTGAATACTTAAAATGCCCCAAATTATGTTGTTGCTGTGTTCTATGCTGGTTCAATAAATGAAACACTAATCAATTTGTGACCATTGTGTTTAAGAGAAGTGTGTGAACATCCTGTTCTGCAGTAAGGAAGGATTGCAAAATCATTCTGCTGAAAATGTGCAAAACTTAGAGAAAAACCCACCAAACCCACAACCCACTAGACCCAAATAACTCCCCTTAACCAGTCTGCTATTTCAGACCACAATGAACTGGAAATTTCTTGAACCGATGAATATGATATTTGTTGGAATGAAAGGAAGGTGGCTGAAATGATTTGTACTGAACTTAAAGCATTCAGTTCACTGTAGAAGATGTGATGTAGGACAGCACAATGACCTACTGAGGTTTCCTGGTTTGTTTTTTTTAGGGAGTTAGTTTTCTTAAGGATTAGTTCAGATACTGCTGGAGGCTGTGTCAGATTCTCAGTGTATTTGCCTGATAGCTGTACTCACTCTAAATAGGCAAACAAAAACCTAAATAAATAGCAACATGACGATCAGTTTGTGAGATGTCACTTCTAATTTCTTGATTGGCTCACCAATCTCTGCTCTCCCAAGAAAGGACAGGAAGAGAAAAGCAACAGTTATTTTTGACATGCCCCTAGGTAATTATATTCTTCTTCAGACAAGAATGTGTATGCTTGACTGCACACTTCAGAAATTAAAAGCCGCTGCACTTATTTGAAAGGCATGTTTTCTTTTGGGGTTTGTGCCACCATTTAAAATAATCTTTGTCTCATTTTAGCTGTGATCTTCTCTTGGGGAATCAAAAGGAGTGGGTTTTAGCAGTATTAATGAAGATACAGCTAATCAAAAATACAGTGGTGCATTTTTTGCTGCAAAACTGAATGGAACTTTCAGTGGGCTTTTGATTAAAATTTTCTTGTAAAATAATAACATGGAAAACAGGAGCAGCACACATGGCAAAAGATTCTGCTGGACTAGTTTGACTGTTACAGCATGCTGGGCCACAGTGACTCCATGTTTCACCTGTGTGCATGGTGTCTTATGTGAGGTAGTTGTCAGGCTCTTGCTGTGTGGTATCAGCTTGTGTGTGCCTGGAGTGCTGTTTCACATGAGGCAGTGATGTTGGGACCTTGGTCACCATTCCATAGGAAGGTGGGACAAGAGCCTGCTCTTAAAGGAAGAGGGGGAAGGACTTGAGCTCCCTGCCCCGCTTCCATCCTTGAGTTTGAGTGAGTTGTCTCTGCTTACAAGACACCATAGGTGTGTGTGGGGAGCAGCTTCCTGCTCCTTAATCATCTTTATAGTGCAGATGACAGAGGACATAATTAACTGGCACTGATGGGATGCAGAGGTGGCCCATTACTTTTCACAGAGAAGAATGAGGATAAAATTTGTGAAACGTGGATGCTTGACATTGAACCCGAATTTAGCAATTTCAATCAAAGTTTTCTGGGCTGTGCTTTTGTACCTTCTGCAGTAGTTGTGCATTCTGTCTGTGCTTACCTGACTTTAAAATGAGACTGCTATAGTTAAAGTGCTAAATACGTATCTCAGCAGCTAACCTTGAGCATTAAAATCTGAAAATTCTGGCTGAGGCTGTCCATGCAGTAAGTTGTTCGGTTCTTCACTTTGTATTTGCACAGCTCTGTTATTTAGTCAATTAACAAAAGAAACCATGATAATAAACTCCTCCAGCTCAGACATATGCAGTACATAATTCCTGCTTCTCAGCTAGCTTATTTATTTCTCCTTGATGATACTGACCGAATTCACATCAGAAAATGTTTCTGCATAGTCTTTCCAATCTGAACTTGACAGAGAGGGTTAAGTTCTGTGCTTGTTTGTTGAGGATTTTTTTTTTTACTTGAGGAAAATTAATTTCATCATCTTTGTAGCTCACTAGCTTCCTAATCTTCAAAGCCATATTATCACCACCTTAAAATAAACTATGCATTGACTGATTGACTGACAGGGAGAAGTTGTTTTCATTTGGCTGGAATACATCCTTTGCCAGGAATGAGTGGTTTTTTTGGTTGTTTTTTTTTTTTTTGCCAGCTATTTCTTTTCTGAACATTTTATTCCACTCAAATGTTAAAATATTTGTTTCCTATACCATTATGCAGGGAAATAGCTTAGTACTGTTTTCCCTGTATTAAAATGCTGCATATGCAGAACTGCTTGGAGTGAATGTTTGTGAATGCATGTTCAAAGCTGCATATTCAATATCAAATTTGAAGTCAGACCTAGATATGTGTAGAATAAAGCTTTCTGCCTTCTAGTTTGTGGGGCTATCATTTATCTGCCTCACCACATAGTGAGCTTTGCAAAAAAAGATAATTTTTGCAGCACTGTACATCCAGATCTTAAGAGCTGGCTTTCTGTTGTGCTGCGATTCAGATCTGAGCTTTTAATGCAGATCTTCTAGAATGCCCTTTATCACCAGGAGAATGAGAGAGGCAACTACTTTGCATTTTTCAGAAGTAATGTGTTTTGGGGTTTTACCAAGACCAAAGTCTCTTGATGACAGCTGAGCGTGAAAGAGTGAGGAAGAGAAAGCTTATTATTAAATACAGTAGATAAAATTGCAGATGAACTTTGCTAAGAAGCACCTGAGAAACATGTAAAATAATGTATTTTAAAATATCACCTTTTATTTTTGCTCTTGGTGAAATGAACCTGTTTACAGTTTTAAGCCTCATGAGATATACAATGGCTCAGCAGGGGCGAGATATAGTTTCATCATGTACAGGTAGAAAATTTGTTTTTATTCAGTGTAAGGTGATGTGTAGTGTTTCTTTAAATCTATGGTTGGAAGCTGAACATATCCATTCATGCTGTAAAAAAATCAATTTACCAGGGCAGAAAGAAACTGAAGTTTATTCTAAGCTGTGAAACAGAGTGGGAGCAAACCAGTTCTGGAGGTAGCACTTGGTACTAACTGTAATAAGGTTTACTTGACAATTGCAGAGGAAAGCAGCCTGCTTTGCAGTTCCATTCTCTGTTGGTGCATGTCTGTCTGCAGCGTGCAACTGGATTCATAAAGCAAAACACTCACAGTATGGGTTTATTGGTTTTCCTCTTAAGTCTTTATCTGATGATTTTGCTTCTTGTAAGCAGGACTGCTGTAGAGTCTGGGTAGTATGAGGTCAGGTTAAAACAGCAAGACAAGGCATCACTTAACTTCAAGTGGTCTTTTTACTGAGGTTTTGATCTCTGTGATGGGTGCTGCTATCAGGCACCTAGGTGGTAAAAAGTACCAGCAGCATGACCGTTGCTATTTGGTGCCAAATTGAAGTGTGTCATAATGGTAGCTGGTGGGAGGTTAGTGCCATGATGGTCAAGGAAGTAGAAGGTACAACCTGGTTGCAATGCAAAGGTGCAATTGCAGTTGTAGACACAGTCAGTGCTACCTGGCCAATGAAGTGAAGAGTGCAGTTTTGACAGTTTCGCAGCAACAGATTATATAACTTCTGGTTCAAATCACACTGAAACTGAATTTGGTTCCCAACCCAGATAGTTAAACCTTGCTCAGATATGGCAACAACAGCTGTGGGCAGGCTTTTTGGCTTGTGATTTAGGCATGTTCACATCACACTGGTTGGTATTGGTGCAAGTGGAGCAAGTCTGCTCTTAGCCACTGCTACAGACGTGGCAAACTGGTATTGAGACTTGTCATAGCAACTCCACCAATATTAAATTGCAGTCTCTTGGGATTAAAGCTAGGTTTTGGTTTGCCTTTTGGTTTGCTGTGAAGAAGTCTGAGTCATAGTGTTTTTGGGACCCTGGAGAGACATTATTAGTTAAGTCTTCGTAGCAGAATTTCAGTAAACAGTAAATGAAACTAGAAACCTCTGTACCTATTCATGCTTGCAAGGTGTAAATGCTCCCTTATATTACTGTATGAGGAAGAAGTGTCTTTCTATCAAAAATAGTCATTGACTAAAACCCTACCAAAATGAATAACAAGTAATTTTGTGTGTGCTGGTAATTTGTGTATAAGAGGCTGTAAATGGATGAACAGCGAGAAAGACTAATATAATGCCTGCATCTCAGCCGGTTGTGTTTCAGCTGGTGGTGTGTTTCTGTTACTGAACACTCTGTTAACTACAGCTGGATTTTAACTTCATAACAAATCCACATTGCAAGCATTATTCCCAATTATTATTTTTGGGGTAAGTTCAGGTTAGGTAACTTACATGAGAATGTACTTGCTTTTCCTTTAAAGGTCTGGTTGGTTTTGGTGTTTTTTTTTTTTTTTCTTGTTTGTGGGTTTTTTGTTTTGTTTTTTAAAGAAACTAATCAGATCAATCCTGGTCTCTTCAGAGAATGTGATGTCACTGCACATCACACAAATTGACTTCATGCAAGCTTTCTTGGAACAATTTGGCTGGTTTTCTGTGTGTGTGTCTATCTGTACAGATAGCCTCCCAGGTTGTGGTCTGTCCGTGTTCAGCATGAGCTGCAGAGTATGCCTTTTTGACAGCTTGGTTAGGTAGATTGCCATGCCTCTGAAATCAAAATTATCTTGAGAGTGATTGAAAAAATGTAATGTTTAATATTTTCAACAAGAAGTCATTATAGGTTGCCTTTGGGGAGACACAGAAAATTTCAAAAATAAATAACATTTACTCTGATAGCCTGAAACCACCAGCAGAGAAAACATGCCACTTTAGTCATGAAACAAACTCCACAGCAATAATAGATCCTCAGAAGAAATACCATTTAAATGATTATATGATAAGCAAAGAATCACAAATACTTGTATCACAAGTATTCTCCAGGCTGAGCAACCCCAACTCTCATCCTTTCCTTATAGGAGAGGTGTTCTTAACCCTCTGATCATTTTTGTGGCCCTTCTCTGGGTCTACTCCAACAGGTTTGTGTCCTACTTATGCTGAGGACTCCGGAGCTGGGTGCAGTTCTCTGGGTGAGCTCTCAAAGCAGAGTAGTGGGGGTACTGAACAATTGTTCTTTATGCTTTATGACAGCAGTAGTTCTGTGTTGGATGTGAACAGATATTAATAGTTTTAAAATGGTTAACTTTCTACATGGGCATATAATAATACTGCATCTCTAAGCTCTTAAACTCTTGTTGCACTTGAGCTTGTCTAATGGTGGACCTCAGTATAGATGCCTCCTTACGGTTCATGCCTTGCTTTCTCCCCCTCTCTCCTGGCCAGGGTGTCCCCTAGTGCTGGTTTCCCAGTTCATCACCAGACTTGGCAGATCTCCTTTCCTGAGAACGTGTCTACCCACTGGTGGGCACTGTCACTTCTGCCCCATGCCAGTTTTGAAACGGGAAATGTTGAGGTTTGCAGATGGGAAAACTTTGCCTTGGGTTACTTATGGGCTAAGTTTGGTTGGGATCTCTGTTCATTAGCATGGAGTCAGGAGGAGAGGGCTTTGTAGGATGATCTATGGTGCTGTAAGAACATGGCAATGGTGCTTCTTGTGCTGCAAAGAGTAGACTGACTTCTTTGGGTCTCAGTCAGTTTGGGGATCTCTGTGCTGCATACCTTTGTGCTGTCATGTAGACATGAGTTTATGAGTTTTTTTGGGGAAATGCACTAGGAATCGTTGCAGAGTCTAGTTCTCTGATCTTCATTTATAAAGAAGGAAGTAGACATAAATATTTTTTTGTGCCAGTATTTTACACATGACTGTATGCATAAATCTTATGTTGAACAATGCTGAATAGAAGTGTGAAGGCTCATTTGCTCGTGCTTACTCTCCTTCCTTTCAAAAGTACTGTTAATGTTTAGTTAAGTCTTCCACATTATATAACACACTAAATTTGCTGTTTAAATCTGGAAGATACCAACAGGAATGACATCTTTTAACTTATAAATAACTTGAATGCATATTAAGAAATGCTTCTAAAAATTTCTCAACCTGATTTAGACTTCTGTTTTTTGTCTGAAATATTTTGATTATCTAGTCTCCTGTTTTATCCCTATTTGAGTAAAGCTTACTTTAGGGTTTTTTTACATTACTCTTTGAAACTTAATCTCCAGGTAACAAAGAACAAAGTTATGTTTTTGATTGACAGCTGTAATTTAAAGAAAATATCCCTTTGAGGAAACCTTTTGTGATGGCTGAGAGTATTTGCTTTCTTAAGATTCTGCACCCTTTCTCACAAATGATGCAATATTTCTTAAGAGGTTTACCATGTCAAACATTGTTAAAATGTAAATAAAGTAAATAAAATAGATTCGAAGCCACAGGGTGCCTTTAATAGCTTTTTGTCTCAGACGTGAAATAAATATGAACTTTATCTAAACTGCAGATTTCTTTGAGATTGGAGAAAATGACAGTTATGTTCCTGTGCTGTTCACTACAGCTTTGTCTGGCTTTAATTTTTGGAGTCAAGGGGCAAAAAGTGATACATATGGATTTTGTGTTAAGAGGTTCATAAATTATGGATGAAGTGGGACAGTTATTGGTATTTAGACATCATTCTTGTAGATGAATATTAATAGGGGTAAAAACCTGAAGGTATTCCAAATAAAAACTGTGAAACAGAGCAACGGAACAAAGATTGCACGACTCAATAAATAATACTGAATACTGAAATATTGATACTGACATGATGGGTAATTGAAGTGTGCACAGATTCTGCCTACTCTGTATACAGGGGAGTGATTCCTCATGACACCACTTCTTAACTCAGTCAGTTAAGTCAGTCTTCAGAGTTCATTTTCAAGGTGGTCATTCCTGTGCAAGCAGCTATTCCTATACAGCAGAGGTATACTTTGTGGTGTTAACTTTTGCCACCTGCTCTAACCTTTGTTGTAGTAGTTTGAGATTGTCTTGGGTTGACCAAGAAGGAACAAAAGCTAGGCAAACATGGGATTTTTGGCAACCCAGCTGCTAGAGCTGTTTTTTTCTGGTAGAAGAGCTAAGTGTAATATCCACTTGCAAAAGATTGCATGAAGTTGTTTACATTTCACAGGTGATAAACAGTTAAGATTTTGAATTTCTTCTAAACTTGATTTTCTTATCAAGGAATAGCATAATGAAAATATTCCCAATTAAATATGCAAACTCCTAAGTAAGAGTAGACTGATAAGGACAGTGGAAGGCAAGTGGAAATATAGAACAAACATACAAGATGACAGTGAAAGTCAAGAAGAAACTAAATACAGATGTATTTTATGGGCTTGAGGTATGCAGGTCTAGCTGGACCTGGTATCCATTTCTGTTACTTTTTTCTCTTCCATTCCCTGTGAAATGATTGACAGTTCTGTCTCCCTGCCCGGCCCAAATTCGAAGCTTTGGCTAGATCTTCTGATCTTCTCCTAGCTTTGAAGATCTTTTTTCACAATAGAAAACTACTGATTTTACACAATACTGGAAAGAAATCTATTCTCTTGTGGGGTTTTTTTGTTGCTGTTGGTGGTGGTTTTTTTGGGTTTTTTTTAGGTTATTTTGTTGTATTGCCCTAGCGTTCTAGAGCATGCGGTTGGGATCTGTGCACTACTGGATAAGGCTTTAATGAATTTTTAAAGAAATTGCTGACTTTACCTATTATTTCTAATCCTTAGTGAAATAAGTGTAACTGATCATTTTAGAATAATTCTGTTTTTGTGAGTTCTCAAAGATTATTGGTTTCAGCTAATTTATTCCTACTTACATCAGCTAATTCTTTCATTTTTTATTTTTGGTGAATCATGCACAGTATACGAGGGATCTGATATGCAGAGGCTGGAACAGTAATTACAGAGCCACTGTGCGGAGCCTTGTGAGATGATGCCCTTACTGTGAAGCATTCTGTTTTGTCAATAAGCTTACATCAATACTTGGCAGGTCATTTATGCAGCTTTAATGTTTCAGAATATAAACTAGACAAAGTGACTAATATGAAATTGGAGCTGCTTTGCATCTGCAATTGACAAATCGTGTTTTGAAAGCATGCATGAACATGAGGATGAAACTTAGCTTTTAACATTTGGTTTTTTTTCCAATGGGGAAGTGTCTGATCCACTTCTAATTTACCTGGTTTTGATACCCTGATTCTTTCCTAATCCCTTGCAGCTGAGATGTCCTCACCATTGGAAAAGCAATTAACAAAATCCCTGACCGGAGCATATGAAGCATCTGTTAGGGAAGCATAAAAGGTTAACCTAAATCCCAGCACACCGAAATGTCAGACTAGAACAAATCAGCATGGAGAATTACCTGGAGGCACCACAAGGTTAAGGTGGAGCATATGTATTGTAAAAAGGTTGTTTATGACTAGCAGAATTAATTTTTTAGGATGAGAAGGTCAGACATGCAGAAATGAAGACTGTCCATGTTGAGCAGAAATTGTTTTAGGCTCCAGATTTCACCTGGCAGACACCACGCTGGAATATTTATTTTTTGGTATGTCCAAACTGAAACACTTGTCCTGGTTTCACTGGGTTTGAATCACAGATTCAATTTTCTGTTCAAGAAAGTTGCATTTTTGGTTCTGTGAGAATAAAGTGATGGAACACTGTTTTTATTTATGGCCAGCTATGATATGCAGGTCTCCTTAGTGACCAAGGTGTTTAGCAGTTTTGAATTAGTCAGGTACTAAAGCCAGGGCAGTTGACCTAAGGTTTTCTATACCATAAACATCACTCTTATTGTAAATTGCAATGTTTACTGGAGAGTGTCTCTTTTCCTCCATGGCTGCCATCCTTGAAGGATCTTGCCCACTGTTCTGCTCCTGAGCCCTGCTATCCCATTTCCTGTGACTTGCATTTTCGCTGGAGCTGTGGTGCTCGTGTTGAAATTGGAGTCCTTCAGCCTGCTTCAAATCCAATGCATGTTGGTACAAAGACATCTTGCAGTATGCATATTAATAGTCTGATTTCCAAATCTAAATAGTGTGGGTTCTATGTTGGTTGTATCTGGGGCAATGTCTTAAACTAGTAATGTATGTATGTGTCTGATAAGGGTAATGTTTTGGAAGAAAACAGAATGGATCTTCATATGATATAAATGGACATTGTGCTTCTACTGCAAATACTGATCGAGATAGGTGTATATATATATAACCATGTTTCAGCTGTTTTCTAGGGTAAAGTTCAATTCCAAGACATTTGTGTGTTCTCCAAAGGTTTTCCACTTGCTTGTCATTTTTTCTAAAATCTGTTTAAAATTAATTCTATTTTGTGCTCAACATTTGCATATATGCTTTTCAGTATGTAAACACTCGTGCATTAGCCTATGTATGCTAGTGCTGGTGTAGCTGGCACAACAAAAATGTGAATGTGCTGGAAGTAATTCAGGGAAAAAAGCTACCAAAGAGATCGGAGATTGAAGGGACTAATTAGTGAGAAAATGTTAAATGGTCTGACTATGCCCTTTTCATGCAGCCAGTATTCGATGGAAGACTATGTATTTGGTTTTGGTGGCAGTGAGGGGCAACTGCCAAGAAAGGAGATGTAGTCAGGGAAATAACAGCAGGGATATGAGAATCATCTCAAATGACTATATAGAGAAGAAATTTCAAATGTAGCTCAGAGCAACAGAATGAAAATAAGAAGGTTAAATTGACTTACAGAGAAAAGGAAGTTGAATAGTAATAAAAAGAGGGAAAAAAAGTTGATGAAATTCTTTAGAATGTGGAATGGTGACCCCAGAAAGGCTACAGAGAATCCACTGGTCAGATAGTTCAAAATGTAACTTTTTCAAGCATTGAATGAAAGACAGGCCTTTTGAAAGAATGGATTAATGGATCATGGGTGGTTTTTTAACATGTCTGATTTGTGTGTGTTTATGTAAGTATGAATACAATAATGCTCGAAAAGGATAGGTCTTGTGTGTAGTGTTGTTGCCTAGAAATTTAAATGTTTGACCTAGAAGGTGGAACTGCAAGATTTTATCCTCATCTGAATTCTGTTGCTCTGTATTTTGCTCATATTGTCAGGTACTTAATGCACTTCAAATCAGATTTTTACCCAGCTGTTCAGTAACAGTTCATTCGATTTGAGTGTATGTCTACACACACATAGCCAATCCAGACAGCTGTGGTTTTCACAGCTGAATACTTGAGTATATAGAAGTACTGGCTCCCTGGAAACATTGCATTTGCTTAGTACTGTGCTGTGGTCTGGTGGGCTTCTAGACTAAAATTATTTTTCTGTCTTCCATACATAGAATTACAAATATTCCAGACCTGAAATACTTGAGAAATAAGTTTGGCTATTTTTATTATTGTTGTTGGGTTTGTTTGCTTGGTGTTTTTGTTTTTTTTTTTTTTTATTTTGGGTTGGGTTTTTTCTTTTTTCTAGTCATCTGGAAAGGATGTATTTTGTTTTCAGTGTGTTGTTGAAGTGGGTGTGATTTTTCTAGTCACCAGAAGCCAGGGCAAAAAGTAATTCCTGTGCCCTTGATTACATGAGCCGAGATGTTTACTTTGGTTCCTCTGCTGTGGTTAGCTCATTCTGTAAGTCTTTGACAATTGCTAAAATTTTTTTAAATGTTTCACTTCATTACATATACTGCTTGTAGATCTACCACAAAATGCAAATTCCCTTCTTGAGCAACAAAAGGAATGTCAGCATCAATAATGAAGTAACTGGTTATTAGATTTACATACTAGCTAATGTGTTTAGGGGTTTAGATTATTTTATTATTTTTACCTCCTTCCTGAAGGTTACCACTCTGGTTAGACAACCTTGTTTACCACCGCTAATATGTCCCATGATTGCTTGAGTCACCTTATCAACATTTCTGATTTGGTTTATTTCCATTTCTTTGGAGTATACTTGCTTTTTAGAAATGGACTATGGGGAAAAATCAGAACTAATGCAAAACTCTTGAATATTTCTTTCTGTTCAAGACTGGATAGAAATGCCCTGTGTGCGTTTTGCCGCTGTTGTTTTGATGGGTATCTCTTGTTCAGATTTTCAGTCCAAAATGTGCAATTATTCTTTGAACTCTCTAACCATTTTTGTCTCTGTCACAAGTTGCCCATACACATACAAGTTGTCACATTCAAGAAATTCTTCATCTGAGGCAGCATCTGCATTCCTTTGTTAAGGAAAGTTCCTTTGTTTCCTTTGAAAAGGAAAAAGCTCTACAAACTACCACCCCACAATGATAAAACCCCCTAAACAGTATCCCAAGCAAAGTATGAATATTCCCTAAGTGGGAGAAGGAAAAGAAAAAAATCTTGAAAAATAGAGGTTGTCAATGGATTTGAAATATGTCTGGACTGTGGCTAGAAAACTTAATTGCAAACTCATACTTTGATAGGCTTTTTCAAAAGCTTGCCTAATCATTGTTTGATTCTTAACATCCCTATAAATATAAGCTGATTTCTTTTTTATATACCGCTCAACCTGGTTTTCTATTTTGTGTTTGCTCTTTTCCGCTGCTGACTCATTTGGGTTTTAATGGCTGGTGTCTTATATCCATATTTTGATATCTATATCCAAAGCCGTGACTGTTAAACACCTATGAGGAATAGGTGTTCCTACTTCCTGTAATCCTGGTCTCATGCCGAGTGTTCCAAGTGATTTCAGGACATGCAGCTCGGCAGTTAATTATATTTGTGTTTATGCTTACTGCCATGTGAAGAACATCTGTTATAAATAGTAGTCTGAGAAAGGAAGCGTCAAGAAGTGAAATACTGTAAGAATTAAAATTGACGCTGTCTTTCATCAGTGTTGAGGCTGTCAGAACTTGTGTGAGGCAGCCCTAACTATCCACAGCAGGCATCTGTTGCGGGTCTGCTGTTAAATAACCAACATTTAACAAGAAATAGTGCATAGATGTACTGTGTGGCTTAAAACACTGTGTTAAGCATCATTAAAACCGAGTCTCCTTAGAGTCTTATTAAAAAGTCCTTTCTCTCTCTGTAATAAAACATTTATCTCTGACTGTTTCAATTAAGGCTGTAACAATACAAACAAGATGTCTCCTAATTCAGTATCACACTAGAGAACCACTGTTACTGCCAAGTTGCAAAGGCAGGTGGAAAAAGGTAGCAGTCTTTGCAAACTCCTGTCTAAGCAGCAAATGAGAAGCATCAGATAGCTATATTTTCTTGGTTTTCTCAAGTCTGTGATCTCTGTTAGGTTTTAGATTTGCAAATATTTCAATTCACTATTTGTCAGCTGCAGTCACCTTTGTGTAAATCACTGGCACCAGGATTCAGGATTCACAGAAGCTGATGTGCTGAGCATGTCTGCCTTAAGCTAGATGTGTGAGTGATGTTCAGTTGCAAAATGATGATGGAAAGTATTCTTAATTTGTCTTGAGGGGGAAAAAAAAACCAACCCAGTAGTACATATATGTTTGGGCAGTGTGTACCAGCAACTTCATTGTGTTTAGTACGAATGAAGTTCTTCCTAAAGCTACTTGGCTCAGTTTTTGTAATACATTTCTATAGCATAACTTCTGCTCACGTGAAGTCTCACAGACTTCCTTTTGGTTGGTGAGGCTTACAGCACTGGGAACTTCATAATTCAATATAGTGGCCAAAATAAACTTGCTCAGTTACCTTCCCTGGGATGTCAGGTCTTAACTGTAAGACACAAAGGGAATATGAACCTGTATGTTAAAAATTCAGGAGCTTTCAGACAATCCAAACAGATGATAATCTGAAAGAGCTTCTTAATTCTCTTGGACTCTTGAAATACTGCGAGTGCTAACAATGGTGATAAAATATTAGGTACAAATTAAATACCTATAGACTTGATGTGGTGTGACTGAAAAGAAGAATGAATTGTATGTAGGCAAAAAAATGTTTTCTTATCTTGTAAATCAAAAGTAAAAGCTGTGAGAAAGATAGAATACTGCCAACAGTGGGTACATAGTCCTTATAGCAGGGAGAAGGCTGTTATACGTGTACACTCAATAAATGTACACACTCACTGTGAAGTAATGATTGCTCTTCAAACTATTTATTTTGCATTCTGTTCCAAATTAGTTATTTTTTTTTTAGAGCCAGATCAGCACATTTACTACTGATATATTTGAGTTTTCAGCTTTTTAAACTGAATACGCCCAAAGCCTAAGATTCATGTATGAGCTCCCAAGGTTTAACCCCTTATGCTTCTTTGAGTTCCAGTCCAGATCTTGTGAGAATAATAATTAATTAGGAGACTTTAAAATACAATTAAGCGTAAATTACGTGGCCAGGAACAGTGATGCGCACTGACCTCACTTTGTCCGCCTTCAAGGCGTTCTACCCTCCCTCTTGGAGGCATTATGCTCCTGAAAGAACTGGTTCTGCTGTGTCAGTGGTGCTTTGAAGGTCCATAACAAAGTGTTTGTCCCAAGATAGCACCTGTTCTCATTGCTTTGGTCAGGGAACTTGAGACTTGCTATCATAACTGAGATCCTAAATCCTGCCATTCCATATTTGCAATATTTTTGTATTTATGGAAAAGTGACATGTAAAAATGTTAATATGTAACGGTGGATCTTCTCAAATAGGGTGTCAACAGGTTCAGTAAATATGTATGGCATTTGATTCAGCATGCTTTTTTTTATATATATATATATATATATATATATATATGATGCTTGGCATTTTTACAGCCTAAGTGTAGTCGATGACCCCCAGTTAATATGAGGGTTGGTCCAATTGTGAGTTGGTGATTTGTACATGTACATTTCAGTGACTCTGTTTTCTTTATTATGAAATCAAAGATGTTAAAAGGACTTCTTGGGCTTCTTAATGTACATAATTTTAATTTTAGGTAGCGTAGCATAGGTTTAATTATTGCTTCACTGAGGTCTGTGTCTGTTAAAATGCAATAATACTGTAGAGAGAATGAATGGTGTCATATACCCACAACAGATCTCACTGCAGACTAGAGCAACTGGTTTAGATCAGGTTATTAAAGCAGAAAATGTATTGATTTCTCATGGTCTCAGAAGGGCAATGCATTTTCTCCCGTTCTAAGTAAAAATAAACCAATAAATGCCTGCATTAATGATGCTATTACTGGGTAGCAGCAGTATGTTTCTTAATGTCTCGGGCCTCAATCATGCAATCACTTACTTACTCATATGTTTTACTCTAGGCAGCTTCACAGAGCCATTATACTCAATTGGGTCATTTGTCTCAGAAATGAATTCACTAAAATCAGACTTGGTTCAAGTCACACACTCACTTCTGAGTGAATGTGAATTTGCTGTGTGTTATGGAGCCTAACCCAGAGGAAGATATTTAAACTATTGCGAGTAGTGCAAATTGCTATAGAGTGCCTCACTCCCTGTGAATTTTAGGCTGTCTTCATTATTAAGAAGGTTTATATTTCATCATTTATAGGAAGATAAGTGACATATGTCAACACTGCAAAAGTCACAGCATAGGTAAAAGTTGGTAATTTCCTCTCTTAGTTACTTAGTCTGTCATGATCATATATTTCACTCCTTCCAGCCTTTGTTGTCCCCATATAAGCTGACCTTGTCTAGTTTTCCTTGTAAAAAAGCTAGAACATCATGTCTCCCTTGGGATTTAGTAGTGGGGCAGGTAACATATTTTTTTTTTTTTGGCATGAAGATCAGTCATGACATGTCTAAGAGAATCTGGAGTCAATTGTGAAGATGTTTAAGTATTTTTTTTATGTTTAACTTAAAATCAGTCTATGTTGAATGGTCTTAAAATACATATGGAAACGATATATTTTCATTTTTAGGAGGCTTTAGTGAACTATAGAAATGTGAAGTGACTTTCAAAACTGGCAGTTTTTGCTTTTATCTGTACATAAGTATGGTATAGGTAATGAGTTGTGTAGGGAGGCTGTTATTTCATGTATACCTTTGTACTGAACTTGAATGTAGTCTCCAAATTACCTGGCAGTATTGCTTTAGAGATGTTCCTAGTGGTTCTTGATTTATCAGTAGGTTTTGAAGGTCAGACCCCCATCTACATCTGCAGGTCTACCAAGGGGCCTTGACTAAAAGCCCCAAAATTGGGAGTTAGAGATGAAAAGAATGACTAACTGCACAGGACGTATTCTTTCCTATTTCAAGCTGTGACCAGGCAATTTATTGACTTACAAGGATTTCTGTTTGACTCCTTCTAACCTACCAGCATTACTGGAACTCTCCCACTGTGCAAGAATTGGAATCTAAATCCCAGATCAGACCTCTGGATGCCAGATGGCACTTTGCCATTCTTACTACATGAGGGGGGAAAAAAAGTCACCTTTATATTCCAGAGCTGTCAGAAAGAGCAGTTCTTCCCAGCATGAGAGTCAGCTGGTGAGAAAACTAGAGTTGTACTCCCTGTTTGGAAGTCTTGAACATAATAAATGTATGTTGTGTGTGCAGACAACAAGGAGATGACCTTCTCTCCTTAGATGCAGAAAGAAAAGGCATGGTGAGGACTTTTCTTTATTGTAGTGAGCATTCCCTTAGCTGTTAGCAGCAGAGACCTCTGCTGCTAACTCTATAGCTCCAAACCCACCAAAGTTGTGCCCTGGTTAGTGAAAAGACTACAGAGGAAACTTTGTTTTAAGCAGATCTGCATATGAAATGATAACTTAAGAATAACTGTGCTCTAGAGCTAGGAATAGTCTCAGTGCAGGGGCACTGGGCATTTGATTGCCTGTATAATCAGCAGTTAAGGCATAGCTTAATTTCTGCAGATGGAACATTTAAAAATCATATGGTATCAGTCTTGGATATCTGCTTGATATTACTGAAATTTTTCCATCTATAAGTGGATGAATGATAGGATTAAAAATTACCTGGACTATTAACATGACAGTAGTGGGTCTAATCTCTGAGAGCCATTGTCAACAGCCAGATGAAGATTGCTCCTGTTATTTTTTTTTTTTTATAGACCCTGATGGTTGGTGACAGATAAGTAGGAGTATGGATACATCTCACATTTACTCCTTCTCTCTGTCCTGCCAGACATACAGCCTGAGCTTACAGTTAACTATGTAGACATTGCAGGCCTGTATTTATTGAATTTTATCTTAGTCCTTAGTTTACAGTGTATCATGCTGATAAGAATGTCTTTATATAGGACTTACACCATAGTCACTAAGAAAAAAAAAAAGCTGAAGATATATGTTCTTAAGACTTTCCAGATGAGTAGATGATGTTTTAGGTTGACAGACAAAATTTATTTTAAATTCCATGTCTTTATTTCATGTTTAGTTATTTAGGAATGCCTGAGATTAGAAAGCTGAAAGAGATTTATTTTACAGGAAAGATGATTTAAGGGGCTACAGGCACTGATATAAATTGGAAAAATAGCATCTTTCACTTAAGAAATCTAAGGTCATGATTATTCAAGCTGGTCCGTGTATGTGGACTTTTATGTGCTGTTACAGTTAGTAGTAGCTATGCACAGATTTAAGGTTCTGCCTATGTTCTCAGAAGAAAGTATGTAATTTAGATCAGTTTTATAGAAAAGCTAGTATTTTAGCATCAGATTTGGTGTAAACAATAATAGTTTCTAAAAAGTACAGAAAAATCTTATAATCAATATGAATGTAGTTGCAAAAACCTAAATACCTTGAATTTCTGGTAGGTTTATCCAGCTACTTTATAAATTATTATATGCAATGTGTATTGTCAATAACAGTAATGTACCTGTAGATACTTCTGTGGAGGCTTTGGAATGTGGCATAATGTTCACAATATATCTCCTGGAAAAATGTGGAACAAAATAACAATACAAGAAAACTAATATATGTAGATGCTAGAGTGACAGCTCACTAATGGCTGTACAGAAGCAAATTAGCACTTAGTTAATTAGCAGATTTATTTCATTACCCAGACTTGCAGAATAGCAGCAGGAAGACCTTAAATATTCTACTTGCTTGGTTTGTATCTTCTATGTGGAGTCTGACAATAGTAATCAAAATGGTTTACGGTGAATGTTAAATGGTGACAGCTCCAAGTCAAAACTTTAAATATGACACACAAATTCTCCTTAGATGTTCTCTTTAGGTGTTCATGTATTGATTGACTGAGTATGTTTTCAGAAGTGTCTCTTCTCAGCTGTGTCTGCCAGATGTTCAACAAAAAACTAAGCTAAAAAAAGTCTTGACAGAAAGTGCCTTACAAACTCTTCACTAACATAGTAACTGATGTTCATTATCAGTTTCTTGACTTGAAAAACTTCCTTGACTTGAGTTGTGTTGTGCATAAAGCTTCTTTCATGGAAACTAAATGCTTGTTTTAAGTTATCCTGACTGCATCTATTTAAGTGCTTTAAGTTGGATAAGGAATAAGTTTGTGATGGATGTCTTTCAGTTGTCCTTGCTCTGCTTTGGTTTGTGTTGTGGAGCCATCTCAGACTATGAGAACTGGATTCCTTTTGGATGAACCTAAACTGAAAGTTGCAGTCCAGGAGTGCACCTAGCATGCCCCAACTGCTAACCAGCATTTGGTAGGACCAAAAACCAACAGATCAGATAAAATGCAACAAAACAAAGCCCCCAGACCCTAACATTTTTTAGCACAAGAAAAATAATTGATTATAATTTTATAAATGTAAATTTGAGGAGAAATCGAATTTCTCACAGAAGGATCTTTGAACTCTACCCTGTTTAAATGTGTGGTGACTTGTTTTTTCTTTTAAGAACATGAACTAGACTGAATAGAAGTATTCTGTATTTTTGTAGGGCTAGGCACATGCACACGCTTTCAACCATCTCATTTCCATTGTGGAGTCACTAAATTTTCCTTAGGCTTATCATCTAGGAATGCATGGTCATGCAGCTTAAGGACTGGAATAACTGAGAGTTACCTGATAATACCTTTCTGAGTCCTTTTTTGGAAAGTAATGTTTTAGTACAGGTTCATGGAATGTTAAATCTCAGGCAAAGAATAGAAAAGCTGACCAATAGGGTGGTAATTCCTGGAATTACTGATGGAAACAAATCCTCACCAACTGTGGTGAATACAAGTGAAACGTTGTCTTCTCTGGAAGAGAAAATGATGTGTTTTTTCTTTTAAAAAAGAAATGCAGACATTTTCTTCTACAGCAATTAGTGATGATGCATGGAGTGAACTGCTAAGTATTCATGACTAATCTGGATAGACAGGGCTGTCCCTTGCTAATCACAATGAATATTGGCCTGTCCGTAAAGAGCAAGGAGTGATGATATCAAAGAGAACAGTCAGCTATTATCAGGGCAAACTCTTAGCCATGAGCTTCTGTAGATGGTAATATGAAAAGACAGAGATGAAATTAAAAGCATTGTTAACTACCCAAGAGGCAGAAAAACACACAATTGTTTCTTTGCAGTGACTTGTGTATTGTACTGTATTGAGACAATAATTTTCAGTTTTATTATATATATTTTGAATGTAGAAAAAGCTTTGGAATTATTTTTATATGGTGGCAACTGTATGAAGTATCTGGCTCCAGCAGCACTTAGAATGATCACTACACTGAGTATATATGGATTTTTCACACTGCATAGTAATTGCCTTTGGTATGAAGAAATAGTGTTTTGCTAAGGTATGAACAGTAGTTGTGTTCTCCAGAGAAAGTGTTTGGCCACAGAGTTTTTCTTTCTTGTAAGCCAGGTAAACCTCTCCTGTCCATTTGCACCTTCCAGCAGAACTTACAAAGGTAAAAGAGGTTGGGGCCCACTGGTGAGGTCCTGTTTCTGTCATGTCCATTCTGTGTCCTTTTGAGAGTATTACCATTGTCGGTGTCCACAGTACAGAAGTGGAACAGTTGGTCTCCACAACATCATCTCTTCCTAGTCTGCAGAAATTTTGCTGGACTGCTAATGAGGGTATTTTTTAGAATGATTTTACAAACTCTGTTTCCATGGCACACAAGCTCCTCAAACTGTGGCAGCTCTTGCGAACTTGCTCCTTATTGATGTTACTGTGCTGCAAACAGCATCAAAGTAGAGAAAACTTCATGACCTCAGCACAGATCCTCAGGGATCCATTTGGGTTTAGGGAATTAATTGCCTTTTTTCTCTGAGGGGAAATCTTTGCAGGTACAGTTTCTTGGAGTATATCTTGTGTGTCACTGTCACTAGTTTTTCTTTCTGCAAAGCCTTAAATTCATGCAACTTTTTTCTGAATACTAAAAGAATAATGTGAGCAGACAACCCATTTTTTGGCCACGTTTTCTGAGAACAGTTGTTTTCTTAAATGAAGTTCATGAAAAGTGAGTGGTTTGCCAGGAGTTGTCTTCCTCTGGCAAACATGAGCCATACGCATGGAAAGCCAGCAGCTCATCTGTAACCTTTGTGGCCCTGACCAGCTACTAAACCAGTGTAGCTTCTTTAGGCTATCTTATCCTTTCATTTTGATTTAAGCCTGTAATGTCACTGACATATGTCTACATATCATGTTATTTCAAAGAAAGTGCTTTTAGAAGGAAAGATGTTTTGCTGTGGTTAACAGCCTGTGTTCATGTTTTGGAGGACTTTTTGTTCATCTCTAGGCTTGTGCCCTCTAGCTCGTGTACTTGACCGGAACCTTAATGATATCCTTGTTTTGGTCCTCAGATATAAGAAATCTGCTGAAACCATAATTTTCTGCTATTAACAATCCCAAAGCTTTTTAAATTTTATTTTAATTATTCAGAAAGTGATGAAAACTATCTACATCACAAACCAAGCTTCCACAAGTGTGTACTGGGGACCAGAAAAAAGCCTGAACTAGAGAGCATTGGAGAGAGATGAGTTTGCTCTGTATTGCTTTGCTTTTTTCTAGTCTGCCTTGTGAAGACACAAACTACTGCGTCTCCTGTGAGATGGAGCTGTATCTGCATTCAGTCTAGCCTGCAAGATGAGAGGTGGCTGCAGGTTGGTTCATTCTTTATCAGACTGCCAACTGCAGGGTCTGCATAGGGGTGGAGCAAGCCTGTTATCTCATTGTTAGAGGACTGGATGAGGAAGCTCCAGAGAAGGAGGAAGCTGTGCACCTGCAAATCTGATGTAGATAACAGATAAAAATCTGCATTCAGGTGGAGGTGTGAGGAGAGTCAGTCAAGCTTTTGTTCCCTTCACTTGTCTTTCAAATCCAGTAACTCTGCTTAGGCATTTGCGAGGAAGAGGGTGAGAAAGATGTAACTTGGGGCAAGCAATTACAGACCTAGGAAATGAAAAGTCTGCCAGCATGCAGTCAGTTTGAGCTGCTGGAGAGTGGCAAGGAGTGAGTAAATGCCTTTTCTCCCTTTCTGTTCTGCCTTCTTCCCCTTCCTTCCCCTCCCATCAGGCTGTATGAACATCAAGATGGGAAGGCCTCAGAAAGCATCCATGTTTCTGTCATTGCAAATCTGGTATAAAACAATTGAACTGGAATGAAGTAAGTGCAAAAGCTGATCAAGTCTTTCTGAAGACTGCCATGTTAAATGGTAGACTGCCATACCTGCTTATTTTGGACTGCAAGTTGTCACTGTCGTAATTAAAACCAAAATAAATTAAAAATTACCCCAGGTTGTGATTTGCTGGCAGAGATGAATTTACAGCTGTTTTAAGATGGTAGCTACCACTTCATCTTGAATGCAGCACACGGAAGAGCTGCATATAGATAGTGCTGCACCCAGCCAATATTTTACAGAAGCAAGCGCTCTAAAATATCAGTGCACGATTCCAGTTTTTCTCTAGACAGCTGGCTTCAACCAGAGTGGCAATTTGTTACCTATTAGTAGTCATCTTAGCTGCTGGCTGTACTACAAACAGAGCTTATTTGACTCTCCCTTATAAAGAAGTTCTTGATAGCCTCTTTTATTGATAATGCAGTATATGGTGGTAATAGCCGCGTTGTGGTTGGAGTAGCTCTTTGTGACAGTTTTGATCCCTTGTCCTAATTGTGGCTATGAGGGGGGAAAAATGATGCCAAATGGAAATTGGGGACACAAAAGGATGCAAATCACACTTTATGGCAGTTCTAAATTTGTGGTGCTAGTGTACACAAAATTCTATCGAGAGGAAAACGAAGAAACTTCTGCTTTTATCTCTTCAAAATAGTTAAACATGAAATCTTGACTTGGGAGGAATGACTAATGGGCCACCTGAGAACTGAAAAGTGTTTTATAAGAGTGTAATCCCTGCTTATTGCTTAGCATTTCCTGGAGTTGGCTTGCTGCTTAAGAATGATTTTTTTTTTTTGAGCAAGGCCTGAATAGAAACTGATTGAATTGAGATTCTTCCTTATTGAGATAATTATTTATTTTTCAGATAGATGCTGCATCTGGGTTTTTTGAAGGAATATCTCAATTTCCTTTACTCCGGCTCTTAAGAAACACTGCAGTAACTAACACAGGCATGGGTAACATGACTTTGTGCTTGAGCTAATAAGGGTGAGGAAATGGCTTAATATGGGTAGGTTCATAAAGAATTGAAAAGCCAAAAAAAGTGACCTAAATGTTGGAAGAGTGTGAACTTTTCAGTCTAGGTTGCTTGGCATTGAAAGCGCAGCAGTATTCTTCCTGAGTAAGCAGGCAAGATGATTGTACACACAGACTACTTTTCAAACTACCTAGCTGTTTTTTGGGAAGGGGAAGCTATATCCTGTTTTTTGATTCTGTGAAAGAAGCAAGACCAGAGGTCGATTGAAAATCTAGTACTAAGTCTGTACTAAGGGCTTATTCTTGGTCTTTGCACACTGATTTCATGTAAATTATCCTTCTAGGCCAGCAGCAGGCAAAAGCAAGTCCTTGTCCATGGTGTTGGGTTTTCTGAGCAGTGTTTTTCCTTTTTTGTGTGTTTTTTTGTTGTTGTTTAATCAAGTCTTTCATGTGTAATCCACCCTGTGTGATTATTCTCTCTTGGTGAAGGGCTACCACCTCACTTTTGGTTTGATGAGCACTATGCAAGTACTTAGCACAGGGGTGGTGGATCCTGCTCATGTTGCTCTTTCCTATCCTACCGTTGAAGTGGGATATATGAAAGCCACCACATCCATCATCATTCTGTTTTAGGTTGGTCCCCTCTTCTTGTGTAGGCTTTCATATTCTTATTTGAGCAAGCTTTCAATTCCTTAAATGCTGACATTTTCCATAAGATGGCCTCTGTAACACTCTCTCCTATTGAGGCTTGCTTGGGATTTATTCCATATGCAAGATTTATTTATTATCAGTCTTTTTTACTTGCAAGAATCTTTTTAAGTGTGCTCTGCAGTTATGTAATAGAGCTTGATTCCTCATGTAGTTTTGATATTTTTATTTAATATGTATTCTTCTTGATCAGTTTAGTTATTTTTGAAGTCATCTACAAATTAGCTTGTTTCTGTTGCTCAGTTTGAATTGACATAATGATCCTTCTGTATTTGAGTCCCTTTAGTTGCACTATCATGTTTTTCTCAAAAGCTATCCTCAAAGACTAGCGTAGAAATCCTGTCCAGTTGCTTCCAAGATCCTTCTGTGTTGAATATTCAACTTGTGAGATTAGTATCAGCCTTGCCCCTTTGTGGATTCAAATCACAACTTCTGGTTTTCACTTGGGTTGACGCTAATTAGCTAGTAACTTAAAATGTATTTTGTTATTCATGCATGGGGTGGCTGTAGGTTCATCTAATCATTACAGAAAAAAATGTTGGAAGAAATTTTTGTTTTTATTCAAAGGTCAGATTATTTTTTAGTTGACAGGTGATAAGGTTTATGCTTTTTCTACCTCTGTGTCACTGAGTCCATGTGTTTCAATTATTGCAGAAGTTGTTTTCCTTGTACAGAATCCTAGATCTGCTGAAAGGGTAAGAATTTTGCCACCAGAAGATAAATTTTAGCCTGTCCCTTTCCTGTAACTTAAGAATAATGTGGTCACCTTTTTTAGTTCACCATCATATTGCAAATATTCACCTCTTAGTGTGCTTATCCCATTTAGGGACTTTGGCCTTGCTGTGTGTTCCTCTCTTCATTGTACACAGATACAATTACAGTTAAATATATATTTCCAAAATTATGAATTTCTACTGTAGAATAAATGCCAACTTCCATTTTTTCTAAACTCTATAACCATTTACTAAAATCCTCATTGTTCCTCATTATCCCAATTGTGAATTGGGATAAGATTTCTTATTGGAAAATGTAGCAGAAAATTGTCATTTCTTTCCTGACATATTCTTTGTTGACAGTAACTTCTGTCATCACAATGCTCTCATTTTGCTATGTCCCAGCAACTCATGTCTTTCTACTGAGCCTTCCGAATACACAGGCAGAAAATACAGCGTTCAAACACCAGTGCATAAAATTACAAGGTTTAGCAAACAATCCACTGGAGAGGCATCAGGTTGTATATTTACCTTAGCTCTACCTCCATTATTTCTGCACTTCCCTGCAACAGTAATAAAATGTGTTCACTAGGCTTTTTGTATGCAATAAGAATTTTAATTTACTCTGGAGGAAGAGCTAGTTCATAACTCAATAGAACTGACTGGGCTCATAAGTTATTTAGTTCAGCTCCTTGTGATAAAATCCGGACACAAAGTCATTTATTATGTTTTGTCTGCCCTATCAGCCCTGTAAGTTGACTCAGAGCTAAACAATTAAAGTGGCAAATTGATTTGTTTACAATGCAAATCTGAGCTAGATTGGAAATAATGCAAAAGGCATAACCAATTACATGTTTCATAGTGTAGGTTAGCCTGAAATGAAATAGATTTAACTGATCTGTGCTCAGGGATGCTGTATAGTTACTGCTTCACAGCTGCCTTGTAGTTCTCAGTGGCTGTAAATGACCTGATACAGCTGTCCTCAGAACTGCTCAGGCACATGCTGTGAGAAAACATGCTTGCTTCAGCTTTGCTTTTGTGATGGTGGGTAATGTAGAGAAGATTTTACACATATATTTTCTTTTTTTTTNGAGACAAATGGTCTGCATGTATGTGAGAATTTAGTTTGAGAAAAGTGGCAGGGAAATAGGAACGTAGCAAATTAAGCAAATATTGCCAAGTAAATATGTTATTTTAAAACATTAAATAGAGAATTTAGGTTTTCCTTGCAAAGAGTTTGTGCAAAATCTGAACTAAGGAGTCCTGTGAAAGTGAAATTGTTAACGCAGTTGTTCATTGATCAGTGTTGTTCCTCTTCGAGCCTAGCATCAGGAACACATAGTAAAGGCTATACCTCAGCACATGGCAGGGGATGTGTCAGCGTTTCCCTGCTGTCTTGGAAGCCTCGAGGTAAAGCTGACTCTCATGTAAACTTCTCTTGTTTCTCTTTGCAATCAAATCTTGCTTCATGCCACCCCTCCAACAGGCCTGTCCTGAAGGGGATTTGCAACCAGCTCTCGGTGGTCTGACTTCAGTTCCATATTTTCATACAACTATAAGGTACTTAGATTTTTTTTTTTTCCCCCTTCTTGTTACATTTGTGTTACATACTGTCACAATACAGAATAACTGTGTAGAGGCGTAGGGCAGTAATTCACCAACTCTATTTTGTTTTTGCAGCTGAATGGTTTCCATGAATACATGGTCACAATCATTTCATGGTGACCAGGTATCAAATCTGGTTTTAGCACTAAAGAGTGCATAGCAGTGGCAAGCAAGGTCCTTTTTATCAGAAGACAATTATTTAATGTGTGCATAACATTTCTGAGAGCTTACAGCAGTGGTTGGATGCTATGCTTGCATATTTGCTTTTCAGAAATAGTGGTTGCAGTTCTTAGGGAGGCAGCTTATTGAACACTGGCTTTTGAAAAAAAAACCCACAAACGTGTGAGTAATCTTTCATCTAAAGTCAGGCACTAAGGAAAATCTGAACTGATACATAGACTTCTATGTTTGGTACATGAAAATGACTCAGTATTAAGTTAATATTTGGAAAGACTTAAACTATTTGCTCCTATATCACCATTGCCACTCGGCTCACCTCTTAAAATACTTCTGGAAAACAGTAAATTGTCAGATGTAATGGATATTATAACGTGAAAAATTCAATGCAGCCTAAGGGACTCTGCAACATTTGATTGCTATCATTTTGTGTGAAAGTGTGGATCAATTTAAAACAAATGTCTCCCTTTGTATTAGAAAGACATATTTTGATAGTAGTTCTAGATCTCCTATGCAAATGGTACTGGAGCACATGATAGAAATTTCTTTTTTGAACCAGCTTCAAAGTAAAATACGGGATCAAAGTGTCAAGAGTGTAGATCAAAACTACCAAATGCTCACATACATACATACCTATTTATGTATGTATTTTAATCAAGAGTTCAAAGGAAGATTAAAAACACTATCTTCCTGATTTCATTAATGGCAAAGCAGTGTTCAAGGGTCATCACAAGAACAACAGTTGACTGTAAGAACTGAAAGGTGCTTCAGCTTATGTTGAAATAATCCTCCTCTCCCTAAAATGCTGAAAACATTGAAGTAACTCCTACTGGAAAAGCTACTATCCTAAATATGGAATCATTACCAAATTTGTTGATTGGAAGACTATCTATTGCAGATGAAATAAGTTTTCTGTGCTGATATTTTTCTTCTGCTCTGTATAAACTGTAATGTTGATGATAGAAGAGATTGCTTAGAAGAATGGAGTAGGGTTTTCAAACTCTTAACGAGAGAGCAGAAGTTTTAACTAGAGTTTGATTTGGTTTGGATGGCTTATTTCTTTTTGTCATCATGAGTTTGATCTTTCACTACTTTTTCATATGTAGTGATGCTATTTACTGATTGCACTCCAGTGATGCATTGTGCCACTTCTTTGTGTTCATCTTTAAGTCAATAAATTATTGCATTTGGGAAGACATATTGGTAGAGATGATGTTGTTGGAAGGCTGACAACAGCCTTTGTAAGAACGTGGTTGTTTTAATTTGTTTTCTGTGTGAACAATTGGCACCCAACCCAGTGCAGTTCAGTATTCACATTGGTCTCATATTGTCTGTTGATTTCAGCAAATGGCAGTAAGATGTGCTTTGATGGCTTTTGCTCTCTGCTGTGTAAGTTAAGTTGTTCATTAAAGGGAAGTATCATTTACTCCACACTTTCAGATTAGGTTGACTGCTCTTCACCGCCTGTGAGAACCATGTGAAGGAAATACATGTCAGTGAAACAGGCAACTTTTTTAAACTTTTGGTTTAGTTCTGATGGTTGGAAACTGTGCTGCCTGTGTCTTGCCAGGGAGGTTCCTTGAAACATTAAGCTCATCATGGTTTGTTTCAGTAGTTTCCGAAAGATGGCCTACAAGCTGCTGTTTTCTCTCAGCCCATTTTTTCATTGTTGGTACCACTTTGGCACCTAAAATTGCCTTGCTGTGACAAGTTTCTTTTTCAGTGTGTCTTGTTGAGTTATTTTTCTCTCTGCCTTCAACTTCCAATAGAAAAGTTTATATACAGTACTTAAAATGAGCACTGAATACACATATAAAAGAATTTACTTCTCTGAAATGATTTTTCCCTTTAGGAAGAGTTGGCATGCAGTGCTTTTACCTGTTTATGCTTTTATGTGTAAATAAAAATGTTATAAGAGCAATTTAACTAAATAATCTTGATGTGTTTCTGACAGGACCCATGGCAGCTAGAGCTTTGTGTTATACCTGTTTATTCCTTTTCTATACAGTAAGCACCCCAAAGAAGGTAATAAGGCTTTTAAGCTGAAAGCCATGTTTTATTGGAATATAAACTGGAATAGTGCTCTACACAGAGAAAGTTTGAAGTGCTGTGAAAGACAGACTAGAAATAAAATGAGTTTATTAATGGATCTTTCCTTGTCAACTCTTCATGGAGGCAGGTCTTTGCCTCCAAGCTGGATTTCAGTCTCTGCTGGGTTTCTGGGTCTAGTTTCTCCTGGCATTGACCCCTTGGGCAATCTGGCCTGTCTCAGCAGTTTCCCAGGCTCTGCATGCTTCTGGCTGATTACCTTTCTCTTTCCCACTTTCCTCCTCACCCAGTGTTCCACAACTCCTGGCTTCCATCGGTTGCTCATCAGGAGCGATTTCTCCCCAGGAAAGGCTCCCCCTCCCCTCCCAAAGGGTCTTGCTACTCTTAGTTCTTCAAAGTGCAACACCTAGATTGAGAACAGATAAATAGTTTGTCATGGGGTCATAACTGGTGAATCAACCAATCTACGTGTAAATCCTCATATAGGATAATACCAGGTTGTTACTGAAAACCTGCAAGCATAGAGGCAGAGTGGCTGAGGTCTGTTTGGACTTGGCCAAAGGAAATTGTCCCAGCTTTTCACTGAGGTGCATTGAAAGTGAAGGGCTAAGGCTGCCCATGGTGTTGGTATCATGATGCCCTGCTTGTGTGCAGCGTTTTCTTTCCTCTAGTAAAAAGTTACCAGCCTGAGTTCAATACCACCCATGTTGTACCATTTTTCTGTTGCTCTTATGGGTGACTGGGGAAGAGCAGTGGAGAAGGTCTTCAAAGGGAATGCAGATGCTATGCTTGCCATTAGCTTTGATGTGCATCCATTTTCCCATTGCTGCTGCTTTCCAGTTCTAACCTGGCAGTGAAGGTTATTTCTCACTGGGAGCTACTGTCAGTAGAGGGAAACTGGAATCTTTGATGTTAGTAATTTGTTTTCATTTTGCATTTCTTGAGTTTTATAATGCACGCTTGAACTCAGCCTCTTAGTAAATGCTTGCAGATAACCACACATTTTATTCAAAAGAAAGTTCTAAAGCTTCTGTAGACAGCTGAGAATACACTTAGAAGGGTGCCAATTTTAAAGCACTTAGTTGAAGGCAGTAAAGGCTTCACAATCTCAGAAGAGGAGCACCCTAAGCTATGGTGTCATGGAGGCTGTGGCTGAACTTGAAAGTTCCATTGTGCTTTCCAGGACAGTAAAAGGAAATTGCTTTAATGGCAGATTTTGGGAAATAAACACAAGTTGTAAAAAGTTAAAGCATAGAAGGTCAAAATGCCAAACACTTAGTGGAAAGAGACCCTCTTTTTTTTTGTAATGTAAGATTTGTTTCAAAATTGCATACTTCTGTCCATATTTACTCTTTCAAAGAAACCATACTTGAACTCTCCTTTGCTCTTTTCTCCCATATTTCTTTTCCTGTTCCTTTTATGCTTGGAAATCCTTATGTGAACTCTATACAGTAGTACTTTTTTTTTTTTAACTTCAAGCCTTACCTCAAGGTGTCAGTGCCATGTGATTTAACTTGATTTAAAATAAATGTTTTTTTAAAAAAATAGAAAATCATTAATCTGTGAAACACTGGTATTTTATCTGTATTGTTCTCATACTTAATCTGTGGAATTTTGTCTTTCATGTTTATGTGCTGCAATTCAAACAGCAGTCTCTGCTTCTGACTGATCTAGACCACAAGACCCTGATTTTGGATTTGAGTGCATAGGAATAGCAACTGTGCATAGGACTGACTTTGTAGAAGTCAGTTTCTTCTCTTCTCAGTGTTTTACTCTGATAATTATTACGGGGTTTTACAAAATCCCAGCTTGTCATATTGGTACAACTGTACCTCCTCTCAGTCTTCTGAAGGTCTGCCAGTGTGACAGAAGTCACTGAGCCTAGAAAGATGGTTGGCTGGTTCTTTTAAAACACTTCAGATATCTGGATCTGCTAATTTTTAAAATGTCAGATTTCAGAAGCTGCTAGCTAACGTTTTCCTGAGTTCATATTGGAAAGTTTCATCGCTTCCTGAGACATATTGCATTCCCTCTGAAGTATGCAGAAGAAATAGTGAACTCTTCTTTTATGAATTATAATCAATCATAATACTGCTACCATATTTTAAGAGGCCACTGTTGTAAATTGAGTTCTTCTTGCTACTAAATGCTTAAGAGTTCTTCTGTTTGGAAGAGTATGGTAGAAATTTTAATTGGAAATAGCCTGTAAGTACTTTGGAAACATGCCTTACCCAGTTGTTATTCTACCACAAAACATAATGTAGAAAGGAAAAGGACTTTTCAAAAGTTTTAGAAGTAGGATTTTCAAAAAGGAGGAGGTGATTTGGCACATAAAACTGACATCTGGAAGCAAAAGAGGCAGAGGGTAAACACATCTGTAGTTCGTATTTGTTGTGCATCACGTTTCTATGATTCTTGGCATGGCTTGGAATACAGTGCAAGTCAAAGCTGTTTGCAATTCCGTAGAAATAAATAGGGAACAAACACTTTATTTTCAGGATGTGTGTTTGTGGGCCATCATTTGCTATTTTTACACAACTTATCCAGGTCCAAGCTTTTTTAATTCCTCTGGGCAGAAAATTGGTGCTTGTCAACACTAACTCTCCCTGGTTCCAGGATGAGACCACAAATAAGCACATTATGCTGTCTGCCTTTTGTGACTCTCCACCTCCAGTTCTGGGCTGTAGTATTTTGCTGGATGATTAAATGTATGTCAGTCTAACACATTCCTGCTCACTTCTACTGACAAGCACAGCATTATTTCATTAAAAACTTGTCATAAGGACTATCAGTGCTTCCAAGCACTCAGGCTGTAAGAGACATGATTTCTGTGTTGGCAGGTGGGTTACACATTGCAGGTTTGCACTGGGTATACTGTGCAGCTGAGAGAGTGCAGTAATACGAATAACATATTTTGTCTAATAGTTAGATGTGTTAGATATTCAGCCTTATAAAGTTAGTGCTTAGATTTGTGTAGGAGTCATTTACAGTCATGATGCTTTCTACAATGTTAAAGGACTGTGTATTTTCATGATCTTTATAAATTGTGATTGTTACAACTTGTGTACTAGAGTGAACATACTATAATGAATTAGATCTATGATTTCCACCCCTCCTTTATGTCTAAGATGTTGTAGCTGATGTGGTAAACCAGTACCTGTGAATTGTCCCATTTTTCATTTGTAACTCCCTTTCTTAACATTATCTTTCTGCTGTGCAGTGTCTTAGTGTGAATGAGAGCAGTAAATTATTTTAGAGGGCATATTTGATCATGCAATTGCACTTGATTCTCTAAACTTTGCACAAATGTTTGTAAAAGCTGTACAGCCTTTTGACACTTAAGTCCAGTGGAATGAGAGGTGGAAAGGTTTTTATCACATTTTAGTTCAGTGAGTGTAGAGCCAACACAGTGTGGTGATTGTGGAGGGACCTTACTTGCACCTCTTGCAGTTGCCTGCCTTGAGTCTGGGTTAAACTTGGAACTGCAGAATTGCAGCACTGGGTCATGTAACTAACTATATAAACTATTGCAGACTGTTGCAGTTTTGAGCAGACTTCAGTATGAGTGATGCACTCTTAAAACAAGAGGCAATACGTATGACTTCAGTGCTCACTGAATACATAAACTCATGCCCTATGCATAAGAAGGTTACTAAAAGATAGTGTGGCAAACTTCAGCCATTTATCCTCACTTCAGGCTTTAGGAATATCTTTGCATACTTAAAATGTTTTAAAAGCTTCACTGACTGTCTGTGGTAATATAGTTAATTACTTGAGCGTGGAACTACTTTCTAAGAACTTAAGCTCTAACTTAAAATTAGATATTAGCTGGATCAAGGTCTATAGTGGAAAGTAAGGCAAATTTTACTGCTAAATAATTAGTGCTGAAATGATTACAAATATGTGATATGTTAGAAACATCTATTGGAAATTTCTTCAGAACGTTTTTTAAAATGAGAATTTTATTACTTCTTTATTACTTTATTACTTTAGTTACTCAGTATGCACTGTTTCCACTGTAAAAAAGAAAAAAATCAGAGCATATTTTGTGCTTAGGTCTTTTGGCAGTCCAAACATCCATCCTATCTATGGAGCTTTTTTTCTTAGAGCTTCAAAAATAAAAATTGGCCTGTAACACTGTAACAGATAGTGTTTGTCTGTGCTAATGAACCCTTAATATAATGCAAGCATCTTGACCTTACAAACAAACAAAACAAAGCTTGATTTACTCAATGACAATGTATAAACCAGTCAATGTTCTTTGATTTTCCTGTCTCTTGAAGTGTCTTGTCACCCACTGCGTCCTTCAAGGATATTTTGCACTGGCCATGGGTGTTATAAGACATACAGGATGACAGTTACACTCTAAATTCTGTCACTTGTGCCTTTAGTTCACTGCCGAAGGCATTTCCTAGTGTAGTATGGATGAGTCTGAAAGCTGAGTTACTTTTTTTTTGTGTGAACATCTAAAAAGAAAAAAAAAGCCTCTCTTTTGGACTGTTTTTTCTGGATCAGCAGATTCAGGTGTTAAAGGCAGTCACCTTTGTTTAGTTTGAAAATTTTCATAACATTTTTTGAGAAATATTCTTTAAGGCTAAATTTTCCTATTTTGCCCCTTTTTAATGTTAAGCATGGGTAATGATCAAGTGATTTCTTCAAAAACAGGAACACAAGCCCCTTGGGGCTGTACCATTCCTAAATGCTCTCCAAACGTCTGCTTTCTGCTGTTGAGTGGCTTTGAAATCTTGAGACTTTTAAAATTAGCTTTTAGTGAGTTGTAGGTACTAGAAGACCATACTTTTAATTCAGAGGCTTTCCCAGGATGCTGCACTGGATGGCATGACCTTCTGCACTGCAGAAGTCACACTTCTAACACCACAGAATTTGGTGTTTTTTTTTTTTTTGTTTTTTTTTTAAAAGTACATGGAGGTTGTTCTGAAATGAAATAAATGAGAGAGGTTCTCATATCAGTCACAGAAGTTGCTGTCTGCCATCATTAACTGTTTTCTTCCCTTCTTCATCCATGTTTTGCATTTAAGTGTATTTTTATGTATTTATCTGTTGCAAACAAGCAGTGGAAAATGTAAAATATATATATAGCTTTGCAAGTTCTTCCTGCAATGGACTTTTTCATTCCTGTTCTTTTACTTGCTGAAACAAAGCACATTCTCCCCCCCCCTAAAAAAAAAAAGGCAATGATTCCTTGAGAGTATTTTTAATAGCTGTTTTAAAGCTGTGCAAGTGAGAGTCCTACAGCTATCCAGATTACGTTGTTCTTTTCCATGTGAGTGATGTAGATCAAAGGCCAAATCTTAGCCCTGCAGGCTGTGTGCAACAGATGCTGTTACAATGTTAAAGCAATAATTTGTCATTGCTGTGGCTTCTCTGCATTACAAACCAGGTAATTTCACATCTGAACTGCATTAATTGATTGTTTGCATTCTTTGCATGCTTCTTGGCCATTTTAGCTCATCATCCTCTCTTATGGAGAGCAGAGCCTGAGCATGATGAGTAGCTAAGTTTTGGGTGATTCTGCTTAGCAATCTGTTGTACAGCCAGCAAGTAGTGTTTGTGTTTGGCTAAGAGCTTTCCTCTACTTGGCCTGTTTTATTTCTGTGAGAGCTAAAACAATATGCTATCTAAAACCAAACCAACCAACCCACCAAACCCCCTTCAATACCTGTTGTAAAATCCATGTTTAAGCTCTCTAAGGGAAGAGATACTACAGGTCCTATGCTTTCATATTTTATCTTCCTGTGTTTCTCAGACACAATCCCAGTGAAATAAATGTTTCTTGTTTTCCTGCTAGGATAATATGTGTTTTACTCAAGATATGTTTACATTTAAATTTGAAAATGTTTGGGGTTTTTTTGCTGCCTCTGTAGTTAAAATACCTGTATTTTTTAAGCAGAAAAGTTGAGAGGATGGTTTCCTAAGAAAAACTTGTGAGAATTTGATGCCGACCTTGAGTTTTAGGTTAGCAGGTATTTTATTCTGGAAACAAATGCCAGCTTTGATTTTGTTTTGCTATTTAGGGAAATGGTTTTGTTCCTTAAAGAACTGATCTCTAATCAAGTTTCATTAAAGCTATCTAAATGATTACAGTGGGAAATCTTATGAATTTTGTCCAATATATTACTCTTCACTGTGTTTATATAGGAGTTTGCTAGGAAAAAAAGCAGTGTTTACAAGGGGAGACAAGTGTGACTTCCATAATTTATTCTGCAGTCATTGGAGTGCAAGAGCTTCATTTCAGGGTGATGATATTGTCAGCAATCATTGGGTGAGAAGGCAACATGGGAAGTTGTGGAGTGGTAAATTTGGCAGTCGGTTTATTTATCGGCAAACAAAAAGAAACTCTGCCAAACACAGTTACCTTGCAGCAGCCTGCCTTCCTCTTCACACTGCCTGCATACTAATCATTCTGTCTTGACATTTAGTTACTCTGTTTATTACAGATGTATCAGTGAGTGAGTGATAATTAGATATGGCTCAATAGCTCTAAAAGTATTTCAGTGGTTGTGTAAGTCCAGAAAAAGAGGTGAATTGAAATTCTTCGTTATGCTGGGATGCGTGTAATGAAAGCATATAGTAGGACATCCAGAAAAGATTCCAAGATACTGTGAGGTCTGAGGATAGCCATGGTGAAACAAGACATAAGTATACAAGAGTTCCTCTTGGATCTTTTTGTGGATGCTCATAGATCATTCAGTTTTCAGAGGCTGAGCACACAAGGAGTTAAGTCAGTAGCTACATTCCTGTAGCATCCTCGCTCTAGCTTATTGCACACTTCTGTCTGCTTATTGGTTTCCTGATACTTTGAAACTAACTTGAATATATGTGAGGTACACCTCTGTTTTAGCTGACACTTTAAGTTGTCATCTTAAAAATGTTCCTTTTGTTTGTTTATTAGGTAACAGTGCAAGGAATACACATATGGAGCAGTGAATGGCAGCTGGATTAACAACCTGAATCTGAGCTACTCTGCTGCATGGAGGTAGGTTTCTCTACTATCTTAATTTGGCCAAGAAGCAAGCTCTTGGAAGGCACTTGAAGATCACTGGTATCAAGTTTCTCAAAAATGCATTACAATGCCCTGTGTTGTTCTTCTCTGGGCTCTGTGTATTACAAGATAATTTTTCACAAAAGTAAAATGCTGGAGAATGTTCAAATGAGTGTAAAAATCACAGTAACTGGAGTGTTAGAGACAATTTAGAGCTTTAGAAACTCTTATGAAGGGCAAATTTGACATTGAGAGAAACTGAACACAAATACTGTAGGTTATACAGTACTTGGTAGATTACTTTTTTTTTGTTGTTTTCTTCTTTCAAACTTGAATATTTGAATTCAGAGGCGAAGGTGACAGAAAACCACCTTCTGCTGTGGACAAGAGAGCACACAGAAATTCTTAGCAGGGAGTCAAGCACTGAGAAGCTAAGGATGGCCTTCAGCTTGTGCAGAGGTTTAATAGTGCTGGGTAACAGTGAGGAAATCTGAGCATGGTATATTCTCTTCCAAGAAAGAGCAGTGCATCACTTCATTCACAGGTCATTTTTGGGATCCACAGACCCAGGTTTCAGTAAGGTAGAACTGACATGAGGCCTGGGTTCTGTTTTGAAGTGCAATTACGTGTTGCTGTTGCAACCACTAAGGTGTTAAGGATCATCACCAAAATTTGTTTTTGTTTAGTATAAAGATGAGACAAAAGCTTTTTTGAATGCACTGTTGCATTAGTGGCACTGCTGTTTTAGTCTATATGATGTGTCCTTAACACAAAATCCTGTTCTTCACATCATATAATAGCAATATTGTGGTTGCCAGTGATCAGTATTATAAAATGCAGTGAGATAAATACTGTTATTATGGAAATCCTATTAGCAAGTCCCTATGTACTATGCATGGAGCACAGATTTATTAACATACCCTTCTGTAGTTACTTTCTTCAAAAGAGTTTTACCTCCCATGAAATACTGTGCAATAATGCCATTAATAAACGTGTCTAATTGCAGTATATAACTGTGAAAGACTGAATGGGTTGTAATAGATTCACAGAGAAGCAGGATTATTGCAGTGGGATATATTGAACAACATATATTGTACATGTCTTGTACTGCTGGATGTCAAGAGAGCATTAAGTGTATAGGCAGCTAATGAAGAAGGCAAGCTTTTTTATAAAGAGCTGTCAGTAGATGGCAATGTGACTATTTTATACAGACTTCTTATTCCAGATGAGGCTTAACTCCTTCTAATATCTGCTGTTGCTGCTTCTATTTCTATATTTTTTTAAAACCTCTAAGAACTCTTTAAAACTATTCTTTAAATAATTGATAGTTACAAATGGAAATCTTAGCCCAAAATCTCCACGTATGATCAAAGTTGTTATAATTTTTCCAGTGGTCAGGGTTGAACAAAAATAATGTTACATAATGTAGCATCAGTAAACAGGAGGTTACTGCACTTATGTCTTGTTTTGCTGCAGGTTCAGTAAATCCATGTTTTATTGATAGCTACACACTTTGGCCATAAGTCGTCCAAAAGTGTGGTGCTTATAATGAGCACCAGAAGGAATAACAAAAATAAACATGTTCTTGTGCTGTCAACAATACATCCAGTGTAAGGCTTGCCAGTGTCTAAAGCACAACTCTTATGAGAGGTGGCTAAGGGAACTGAGGTTGTTTAGTCTGGAGAAGAGGAGGCTCGGGGAGATGTTCTCGCTCTCTACCACTACCTGAAAGGAAGTAGTAGGGAGGTGGGGTTGGTCTCTTCTCTCAGGTAACTAGGGATAGGACAAGAGGAAATGGCCTCTAGTTATGCCAGGAGTTTGAAGGTGGACATAAGGAAAAATTTCTTCACTGGAAGAATGGTTAGGCATTGGAACAGGCTGCCCAGGGCAGTGGTGGAGTCACCATCCTTGGAGGTGTTCAGCAAACATGCAGATGTGTCATTCTGCAGCATAGTTTACTGGCATGGGGATGATGTTGGGTAGACAGTTGGACTGATGATGTTGGAGATCTTTTCCAACCTGAATGATTCTGCAATTGAATCTATGCTTATATAGGCTGGTGCAATATAGAGCTGGTTGCAAAGGGTCCTTAAAGATTTTCTCCAAGTTCCTGGCACCAGGGATGTGCTAATGGCAGAATGGATGCAGCTGCCCATCCTGATACATGTCTGTGGTGTAGACACTGATCAGGTGAAGAGGACAGATGTGCTTGTCCTGTGGGCACGTGAAAAGCTCATGGGCATCACCATGGCCCTTGTAGCTGTGAAAATAGCCTGCTCCAGCTAGAAACTCTCACTGTGGGAGCAACCATTGAGAGTGAAATGGTTTGGGTTTTGGAACAAGCGATTTTGGCTGAGTTCTCAATGGGAAATTGAATGATCCTTTGATCTTTCAAATTAATCCTTTCACTGTGGGCTGAAGGCTGTAAACTACTATTTCAGCTCCTTGCTACTATTAAATAGGCTTTAGTGATTTGCTTCTGGGGGAGGAGAAACTACTCATATTTGTCAGGCATTTCTTCAGGATGTTCCTAGTCATTTGTGGTGAATGTATCTTTTCCTAAATGGAGCAGAAATAAATAATAATGGAGAGTTTTCTTACTTCAGACTTCTAAACCTGTTTTTCCATTCAGTCCTGCACTCAAGGAGGTCTATTTTTATTCTCAAGGCCAATCCTACAACTGTTTTGCTGCCTTCCTGTTGGCTTTCTGCCTACATGTACCAACACATCTACCTCCTGTCAATACAGGACTCAACATTTTCAATCAGTCCCCTGGGCCTTCCCACATGGCTTTCTGTTGTTTCAGCTGTTTTACTCTATTAAAGATCTTAATTCCTCTGAACAAAGAGCTGCTAGCATGCACATTAGCTTGCTAAGTCTGTGGTTTCCCAGGGACCAGAGGCATGCTTGCTGGTAACCATTAACACCTTCCAGCTTAACAATGCGCTGCAGCAGTGTGGGCCATGGAAACCCACTGCTCAGATGTAAGAGCCCTTCTATAGTGAAAGCATCTGCCAGGATCCCTGCCCAACCTCCCTCTTCTGGATGGCTGTGTAAGGGGTAGGTAGCCTGAAAGAACCTTTGAGTGGTTAAAAAGTTATTTGTTCAGCACTTTTGTTCCATGCTGCTTGTTAATTAAATAACATACCTAAGTAAGTATACTAAGTCCTCAGTTTTCTCAGTTTCCTATCATGTAGATTTTCTATCATGTGGCTTTCTGTAAATAGGTTTGAAATAGTAAAGTCTTTCTTACATTTATCTGTAACTTTCTTACATTTATATGTATATGGCTGTCCATAAAACTGTACATACACAATAGCTGCCTGACAAAGTAATTTAGAATACAAATTCTGTTCAACAAACTGACACACTTCTGATTAGTCTTAAATGTAGAGTTTGGAAAGAATTATGCATTATCAGCCTCTAGAAGACAAGCATTATATATACTGATTAAATTACAGGGATTCAAACACCAAACCAATGTTTTTGTACATTCACACATAAAGAAAATAGTGTTTCTTGCTGTGCTTAAGAAATTTTGAAAAATAACTTCAAAATGTTATTTCAGTAGTCTTCATTATGTCTTCACATTAAGTCATGCCAGCTATTTCATTTTGCTATGGATGTCCATACTGTAACATTAAAAAAGGGACCCAATGACCTTGCTTTTTTACCAGTCTCATGAGAGCAGTCCTTGAGAGATTCATGAGAAGGATGAAGTTTAGCAGAATTATGTATAATTTGGACTTTCTGAATGGTTGAATAAGAACTCCTCCTAGCTTGTTAAGAGCTGAAGGCTGTGTCTTATGGCATTCCACAATTAATTTTTCCTAGATGTGTAACAGGATTTTTGATGTAAATTGTGTGCTTAATGTCATGAGTCATTAATTGTCATCCATAGTTTTGGAAAGGCAGTGTGAAAAAAAAATTACACATTTTAAAAACAAAACCTCTTACTTGAACTTTCACTGATCTGCCATTGAAGTTGGGTAAAACATAGGGTATTTTTGTTCTTATTTGCTTAGAAAGTCCATCAATAAATTTAGCCTGAAAAATTTTATTTTCATTATCAATCTATGATGTCTTAGGCTTAATGCATTACAGTCATTAATGGCAGTGTTATGCTCAACAAAAACTCAAAAAGTTGGAAGTGTCGTCTTATTGTAGCCTTTTGCTTTTTGGTTGTGGGCTGCTAAGTGTTGATAGTCAATCTTCCCTCAAGACAATTGCAAATTACCTCCTTGCATCAAGTGTATTCTTTTCTCACTAAGAAAGATGTGTAATATTACAGTAGAGAATGGAAAGAAGTGGCTGGATTTTCTGCGATGAGAATTTTGCCTTCTGTTTGAGATGGTTTGCCTTTCAGAGGAGATAAGAAATACTGTATTGTGAGTGGTCTTGCTTGGAGTCTTCAGTAAGAAATAGTCATTACTTTCAATAGTATGAATCATCATTCTGACAGGCAGAAAGTAGCTGACAAAGTAAAAAGCTTGACTGTTCTTCAGGAGTTTGATTTAAATCAAATTTTTATTTTAATCCTACAACCTACTTTTGGGAGGATTCTCATTATTAAACTCAGAAATTAATAACCTATGTGAACCAAAACTGAATGTTTGCAGCTCTGCTTCCTTTCAGCAGTCACAGTAATTTTCCTTGTGTTCATGACTGTGTTGTGTTTGCAATACGCTTCTACATGACATGAGATGTTGGTCTGATGGTTGATCATTAGACAGATATATGTCTGGTTTTGCCAAGTAGGGCTGTGAGAACTTTGCTTTTCCTGCATGAAAACCAGACTGGGCAGAAAATTGGGGTTGCTGTCGTGTGTTAGTGTGGCCTCACTAAGGACTGGGTTGTATATAGACTAGGAAAGACTTCATTTCCATCATGAAGAGGCAGGTAACTGAAGTCACATACACAAAAAGCCACTTGCATTTGTAAATGGTTGCAGAACACAGCCCAGGTTTGGTTCACTCTGAACCAATAGAAAAATGTAAACGTCATCTCAATGAAAGGAGTGGGTTCATTGTGGGGCCAAGATATTACAAAGAGTAACTCCACCTCAGATATTAAAAAGCACCTTATAATGAGACAACTCTAAGCTTTTGAATGTCATTTATGCAGACAAAAGTTCTGTGCTTTGTTTATGTTGAAGTTTTAAGGATTACATGCATGTGACACACTAAATTCAATACTCTGATTCCTTGCACTGAATGCCTTAATGCCAATCATGTGGAAGATATTTAAATGTGACAAATTCTTTTAAATTATCATAAAACTCTATTACACAAAAGCAAAATGCTTGCTTAAGAAATTCAAACAGCATAAGCCAATTCATAGTTATACAAACAAACATTGCAAAAATTGCATGCAGAAAAATGTGAGAATAACAAGAAGACTTTCATTAGGAAATCACACTTCCCCACTCTCATGTTTCACCTGAGAGATTAAAGATGCTTCTTTTCCAGAAAATGTCTGATATTTATTTTGTCACAGGAAGGAATCAAGTGATTCCCATTAATTTCAATATGCATTTTAGTTATCTGAAGTGGAGGGTTTTTTGTTTCCTTTAAAGATTTCAGCATTAGCCAGTGTTTGAAGTTAGGAAGTGAGAAAGATGCTAATAGAAGGGGGAAAATATACAGCAAACCATATGCAAATATTAATGCACTTTCTTTGATCTTATATGAAAAATATTGTAGACTTCTGAAGGCTAGAAATGTCACAGATAAAATCAGCACCCTTTTCTAATGGTGAATGCTGCTTTCATCACTTTCTTGATTTATCAATACTCTGACTTAAGGTCTCCCAGTTCAGAGACTTGATTTCATAATTTACGTATTTAGTCCAACAGGCGTTAGATCTTGCCACTTCTTCACTTCCTTTTAGTCTTTAGATCTATCAATTAATGGGGGTAGAAGAGAGAGGCAACATCTAAAGATGTGCTTGAAAGAGGAGTGGGAAAGCTTCACTTTTTATTATCAACTTGCCTCCTGTCAAGAGCTATTTTGGTAAATCAGACCAAAGAGTAAATAGATCTTATAGACCTCTTGTTACTTTTGTAGCCTTAAAGGAGCCTGGAATATTTTCCACAGTGTTATGACTTCAAAGGATGCAACTTGGATACTCTTTCAAATGACAATTCTTAAACTGCATCTGGGAATCACTGTCTCATTCAGCTGGGATACAGTTGGATACTGTCCTGGCTCCTTTTTCATCTTTGTACTATTCTCCAAGAATTAACATTTGCAGATGCACAGAGTAGGAATGGAAGATGAGTTAGTGAATAAAAGGTTATTTGTCTTAAAGTGTTACTATTTCTCAAAGGAACTTGTCCACCATTTTTTAGTGAAAAATACCTTGACTGGAATTTGCTGAGTTGTCACAATTGTAATGCAAAGAAGAAAAGGACTCAATTTCAACAAAGAAAAAAATGCTTGGATGGTGTGACTTCAAAATCTTTTTAAAAATATGCCTGTTTTCCTGCTGATTTTTCATTCAGACTTCTTGTTAATCCACTAACCAGGCAGAAGTTGGTAAATTGAAGTCTTGGGCAGTGGCTTCATTTCATGAGATGAATAAACCCCTCTGATGTGAGGCCTTCCTCCCCCCCCATTCTCTCCTGTTGAGAGCTTTGAAAAGTTTACACCCTTGTATCAGAGTCAGATCTACTCCTCCCAACCAAACAAGAAAAACCACCAACCATTCCACCCCCCAAAACCAAATACCTCATTTTCCAAACCTGACCTGAAAGTACCAAACTTCTCTACAGTATCAAATCAGCTTTCCATATACACCTTCACAGTTAAATGAACTTGAACAGGAAAGACTGTGTGTGTGTGCAAGGGCATAGACATGCATGTACAGATAAAGTGTCAATGACTTGGCCACTTGTCAGAGAGACAGAAACCTTAGGTTCAAATTCTGCTTGTGCTTAATTCAGGATTATAACAATGTCAATCTTAACCAGAAATTTTGTCTATGATCTTTTATCAGTGGCACTTTTGTAGCAAGAGCAATATGTTTCTCTAAACAGAGGCATTTTTGCTGTTATCCAGGATAGAGTCTCTTACTAAAAAAAAAATGTTCAGTGTCCTCAAATGCTAAAGTGCAAAAGCACACATCAGTGCTGCACCCAAGGGAAGGCAGGATGGATGGAGCTGAGGGATGACCTGAGCACAAACAGGACAGTGGGCACAAGTCCCAGGGGCCTCAGCTGGACAGACAGGATCCAGCAATGGTCCAGAGATTGTCCTATAATGCAAGATGAGGGGCCAGGTCCTGCATCAGTGTAGGAAGTCTAGCCAAGATCAGGAGGGGATGGGACTTTGCCCAGGCACTGTTTTGGAGCAAGCAGAGGGGACCTCTGCTCCAGCTGAAATAGAACCTCTGGGAAATGGGCAGGGGTCAGGGCATATCAGTGCCTGTAAAACTGTGTGAAGGGTACAGTTTGTAAACACATTCCTCATCCTCCCACCTTTGATTTATCTGTCAGGAAGCTCTGCACTGATTTACTTATGATTTAAAGCAGGAAAGAGATCCTTTGAAAAAAGTATTGCGTAAGCTAGTAATGCCAAGTGATCTTATCATTGTTTAAGATGTGTTTCCTAAATCAGGCTGATGGGGGCTGTGGGAAGCAGTGAGCAGACTATGGAGGATGCATGACTGCCTGTACAAGCTTATGCATGATATTCATCACAAATTAATTCAGTGTGAGCTGGTCTTCTGCTGTGCCAGTGATGCATACTTTCCTTTACAGGCTTTTTCTGCCCAAAGACATGCCATAGCTGTTCAAAGCCTGTTTTTGTCATATCAGCCTACTTCCAGCTCAGGTGATATGTAGCCTAATGTAGCAGAGGACATGAATTTTAATGGAAAATAATTTAGGTGTTAACACCAGTGAAACAAATTCAGTAATAGTGTTGAAAAGTGAGCAATAAAGTGTATCTGTTACAAGATTTGTTATGTTTGTTCTTAATAGCAGGTGTAAAATTAGAAATCTTGCATTTTGAAGAAGCAGAAGTCAATCTTTGTGCAGTGTGTTGTTCTCAGCTAATATAACAGTGCTAGCAGGGAAATATCTGTAACTATCTTGTTTGCAGTAGACAAAAATTATAGAGGGGAAGCCTGCACTAAAGATGATTATATTAGTTTGCTTGTCAAGACATATTATATTAGCTGGGCAGAGCTGAGGAAACAAAACTGGTGTTTTCATAAAATACATCTGTGGAATTTTCTGCTATGCATATTGTTATATAGATATATGACCAAATGATTTCTCTAGTGCATTGCAAAGGAATATACATGTTCTCTCCTTGGAGGAGTTGTGTTGTAGCATCCCTGTAAGAGGGAGCATCATGCTATGTGTAGCTGTAAAGAAGCCCTGAGGCCTAAACTCAAAGGGTTTAATCTACGAGTAATGTTGATTTAAAGGTATAAATGCTTAGTGGCCACAAGTTTGTAAGGATTTTACTTTATATGATGGCAGTTTTTCTTCCAGGATTGCAAGGAAATAGATCTCTTTTCTGATCTTACATTACTTCAGTGAAGTTCGTAGGAGACTTTATTGGAAAGACAGGGTAGAACTTCTGGTTTTGTGGTATTTTTCAACCTGAAAGTGTGCTTTTGTAACAAAACATTTAAATAAGGCTGTAATGCTTTATACTGCAGTAAAGGTCATGGCTGGATTTGGTATGAATTCCATAAATAAAATGATAACATGAAATACTCTTTCCATTCTGTTTGACAATGGAAAACACAGATGCAACAGTGACTGGCAAAATGTAAAATTTCTTTTATAATTTTGTTTAGACTCCTGCTGTCAAATGGCTTGTTATGTTATGCTACTCCTTTAGAGGAAGTTAACTTCTTTTTTTGATCTCTTTAAACAAACTCAGGCCTTGGAATGCACAGAAAATTTAACAAATTTAATTTGTTTTAGGCAAAACCTTCACCTGTTCTATTGTTGCTCTAAACATTTCAGGATCGTGAACTTTCTGTGGCAGATTTATCTGAGAAAGCCTCAGAGATGTTAATGGCAATAAAAAACCAAACAAAAATAAAACCAACAAAACAACAAACCCTATGTCTACCACACCCCTAAAATTACTACCTTAAAGAGATTGGAAATATTCATTAGAAACATGATTTTTTTTCTCAGTGGAAGGAAATGAGTATTCAGTATTAGTCATCAATTCCAGATGCCTTATAAAATCTGCACAGAAAAAGACATGTTAAGCTGCTCAGTTATTTCACCTGTGAATTGCCTTGTGTTAAGAGTTTAAATGGTGCTCCTTTGTCACTTGAATGCAAAGTGGGTCTTTTTGTATTAAGAAATGTAGACAAAGATGTGATTTAGGATGAATCCTGTCAAGGTGTGACTGTCTGTTACTCTTGGAGAACTTGGCTGAAGACCAGTATTAATGTGAAAAATATTTCTAGCAGGAAGCTGTATGTCAGTAATGCAGATTTTGTGGGCTCTTCCCGCCTCCAGAAATACACTTCTTTGTCAGTTCTCCCACAGCTAAGGTGTTTCTGTCAGGTCGTAACCACTTAAACACCTCTTCACTTAATATTATGGTATACAGAAGTTCTAATTTTGTAAGGGAAGTCATGAAAATAGAGATTTTTAGCCTGGAGGGATAAGATAGAAATTGTCTGGCTATCAAAGGATTCCTTTTCTAGGAAGAGAAACCATCAGAAAGTGTAGCAGTTTGAATATGAAACTGTACAAACCTTCAAACTCTAAGTATAAAGGAGTGTCAAATTGCTGGTAGTTTTTCTTTCTTTCTCCCAGTTTCAATAGCAGGATCCTTCAGCTGATCAAATATAGAGAGATGACAAGGAGTAATTTATATGGGATCATATTCACTATGTAAATGATTGCAATGAAAAAATGAAAGCTCGTTTCTCCTGTGTGCTTGCATATACATCAGTAACTCATCACATAATACTTATGGATGGATTCTCTGATTCTGACAGCACATTAGGTACTGAGGTAAAAGCACAAGGGAAATGAATAAAAGAAAGAGCATGTGTCTAAGATGTTGGTGCAGCCAAAGTGTAACAGATTTGTTACTGGAGATAAAACAGTGTAATTCAAATGAATCCACATGTAAGAAGGCTCCACCAAGAGGGGGAAAAAAATGAGGATTTTGTCCTTACTTTTTTTTTTTAATTTTAGCTGTTGATTTAAATGAATAATGTGAGGTTGTCCATTGTGGGTGTTCTGGGTGCACTCTGATTAAAATACAGTGGGGCTAAGGTTGCTCTCTTAGATTAGCTCTTGAGGTTTCACGCTGTTGCTTTGTAAAAGGCAAAGCAGCATGAATTCATTGTAGAAGTGGCCCAAAATATTCTATTGAAACTATTTTTTTATTAAAATTATTTTCTATGTGAGAAATGTGTGCTCTTTACAGACAGTTCTGACTTCTTAACAGAAAAATGAAACACTTAAAACCAGAAACTTTCAGCTTTCAGCAGAAAGCTGGAAACCTTTGATTTGAAAATGCTGCTGTGCTGGTTCACAAGTGTTGTATTCTACTAAAGAAACTGGTTCTCAGAAGCAAATTTAATTGAATTCTAGCTCTCATGAGGCTGAATTTCTATCTTGTCTTGGGGATTTTTATCTGCTATTTTGGTATGTTGAAACTGAAATATTTGTGGGGTGGACTTTTTATTTTTTCATTTTTGGACAACTTTTAATTTTAGTAGATCAAAGGATAGGCACACATATGCATACACTTTGTAATCAACTCTTATTTTAGAATAGACCTGATTCTTAAATCACACTTAACTGTCTTCCTCTTCTCACACTGTTAGGGAAGCGCGTGATGTATAAGGGACAGGTTGTCAGCAGATAAACTCCTTTTCATCATCACAAATAACTGTAGACATGAAATATTATTCAATTTTCTTGAGCCAGAAAAGGAGCTTTATTTTAAGGGAAGGCTTTAAAAAAATTGTTTCAACATTTCAATCTTCTGTCAGAATATACTGCACTGTTACATATCTTAACTCCAGTGCTTTTGGATAACCTCCTGCTAGGCTGAAATTTAGCATGCACCCTCCTTGCAATAATTTGTTTTTCGGTGGGAAGCACCTGATACCTTATTATGAGATACCAAGGCATTTATGAGACTTCAAGGCTATATCTAAACTGCAAAGTGGGATCTCCTGGGACTGTTGTGAGCCACAGGGGTCAGTGGGCACCTGAGCCAGGTTATCTTAAGCTTAAATGTTTGGATTTTGGTGAAGATTTTTCACATTAATATACATTAGCATACTTTATATACCGTAAACCGTGACTTAGTTTCTCAGGCAATGAAGGAAGAATGAAAGGACTTTTGTAATTTGTTGACTACTTCAGTTTTTTTTACTCTCCACTACTTAAATTATTTGTTTGATACTCTTCTGTTGCTGAAATTTTGACACAGAACATCAGACAATTGTACAAATGCAGTTCCTGAGTTATTAATGCCTACAATGACTCCTATGACATGAACGAGAAGAGCAGAGGTTTTGCTTTCATAGTGAGTTACCCACTTGAACAATCCAAAAGTGTCACTTCTATGAAATAAGATGGATGCATTAATGCTTTAACATGCTCAGCTCCTTCTTACCTTATATTTGCTTGTCACATTAATATTTTGTCCAGATATTTTAGTACAAGTAGGCAAGTCATGGTGTTCATGCTGAAGGCTTGTTTCTTGAAACACTTGAAACAGTGCGTCAGTATTAATCAATAATAGGGAAAAAGAAGCTCAAAACAATTATTTATTGTAGAAGTTTTTTCTATTTTACTTTTAGTTTTCAAGTCACTGAGTATGATTACTAGAAAAGGAGAGGATTACCTCTCCAGACCAGATATGAGCAGTAACTGCTCTGTGAGAATGGTTGCCCACAGGTGCACTCTGAGTAACTGATGGCAGAAAACACTTGGAGAGAGCTGTGAGCAATTTAAAAGAACAATTAATTTGACTAATGCAGGCCTCTTTCCTATTTGTGAATAATCCATGTGCAAGTTGTGTTTGCATTTTTTATTGTTATTATAAATTGTCTCTTAAATTTTCATGAAGGAATTTCAGCTGTTCAGGAGGTTGTAAACTGCTCGTGTGTCTGAATGGTCCTAGATTGTGCCCTGTAGCCTGTGAATGTGCAACCCTTAGTATGCTAGAGCACTTAGGGTGGTGTGCCCAGCCTTGTGTTGCACTGAAGGTAAATGTCAGAAAAACCCCAATGTTGACCCAGGTGGTTCAGCTGTGCTCCCCTCTGTGTACCCCCAAAAGATTCAGCCTGGAGGTCTCACTTGCTCTAGATATATATATATATATATTTTTTTTTTTTCTAAAGAACAGTGAAAATTTATAAAACTTTCCCTGGCTTCATCATTCATACAGACTAAAGCAGCTCAGGGAATCTCAGAAACAGTTTTAAAGCACTCATGTAGGTGGTTTTAAATCACAGAAGAGATGAGAACTAATACATGATGGACTCTCAGTCACAGTGTGCTAAATTATTACTGTGATCTTCCATAAATTCCAAGGAGGAGAGGGAAGTTTGGCAACTATCCATATACCACTTTTGGGAATAAAACACCTTACAACTGGATTGTTTTGCATGCAGTGTCAAAGCAGTAGATGTATTGGTTAAGTTCTGTTGTTGAACATCTCAGCAAGGTGTTAAGCAACATACAAGATACTCAGTTCTTATTGCTATCCAGATTAACTGAACATAATTGAGGAAAGATGAGTTGTTTAATTTTTCTTTAAAGAGAGCAAATAAGTACTGTTAATGCAAGTGCTATTAGTGCTGCATATCTAGCTGAGATGACCTTTTCTTAATGCAGATTCATGTCACTGTTATTTCTAAAACTATAGTAAAGTGAATCTTCACATAACTGTAAATGCTTAGAAGCAAAATGATTTTCAAAAATAAAGCCCCCTTTCAAAAATCAGACATCTTAATCACTCCAGAGGTGGTGGTGGGGGGGGAGTTTGTTATCGTAACACTCTCCTGAGCATGTCATTGCAAATTCATAACATGGCATTACAACATCAAATGAAATGGTTTCGCAACTCTTTAGAGAACTCAATAATGCCAACCCATCATGGTTACATCATGTCAAGATGTTGGTGAATAATGTCACTGGAAATCTCTGGAGTGCATTTCACAGTTCACAAACTGAAACAAAAAGATGTGAGGGCAATTCCAACACCAGAGCTATCTATTATCAGGGTGATTACGAAAGACAAAATGTAAGTACTTGTAACTTTTTCCATGTTACCAGATGTTCTACTTATTGAACAATGCCTTGATCTTCTTCACATTAGCTTATATAAAAAAAGTAAAGATGTCTGTTTCATTGAAATGCTATGCCTGTTATTTCCCTAGGTCTGTAATAGCAAATGGGGAATAGCCTGATATTGTTTAATTGACAAGGATGTTAATTAAAAAAAAAATCCTTTTGCTTTAAATGCTTTAAATTTTGTTAACTTTATTTTGAATTTGTTATTGATATGGGAGGAAAAATAAGTGGTCTGGTAATTCTCTGCTGTCCAGTCAACTGGCTGAAGAACCTCCCCCCTATGGTTTTGACAGCAAAGTTACCCAAAAATCTGTATATTTTAAAGTAACTTGAACAAGAGAGGCAGCAGCCTTAGTAGCTGAAATTTTGAAGGCCTGTATTGTGGTTTATCCTCAGCCATCCACTCACTCCATCCTAATGGAATGGGGAAAGAAAGGGAAGAGTAAAAGTGAGAAAACTCGTGGGTTGAGATAAAGGCAGTTTAACAAGTAAAGCAAAAGCCAAAAGTGCAAGCAAAGCAGAACAAGGAATTCATTCACCAATTCCCATCAGCAGGAAGGTGTTCAGCCATCTCCAGGACAGCTGAGCTCCAACATGCCTAATGGTGACCTGAGAAGACAAACAGCATCACTCTGAACATCACCTTCACTTTTCTTCCATATGCTGAGCACGATGTCATATGGTGTGGGACATCCCTTTGGTCACTTGGGGTCAGCAGTCCCAGCTGTGTCCCTCCCAACTTCTTGTGCACCCCCAGCCTACTTGCCGGTGGGATGCAGTGTGGAGGGAAAAGGCATTGACTCTGTGTGAGCACTGCTCAGCAGTAACTAAAATGTCCCCGTTATCAACACTGTTTCTGGCACAAGTCAAAAAATAGCCTCATAGTACATACTGTGAGGAAAATTAACCCTCTCCCAGCCAAGATCACCACAGCTTGGAAGGAAGTTCAGGCAGTGAAGGCTGGAATTCTAAAAGCTAGTGTAGTGGTTGAGTTTCCCAGTTAGGACTGAATTCTTAGTATGCTTACTATAGTATACACCAGAGAGGAGACAATCCTTGTCAGCAGTTCTGGGAGGAGGAGGAAAGGAAGAACATGGAAAGAGAGGCAGGAGAGTTCATTTTCCCTGCTTTTAACTAAATGTGTGTTCAACTTTTGGTGAGTTCTCTGCCTATATGTATCAAAGTACAAATTGAAGGAGACGTTTCTTCTGCAAGTTAGGCAGATGAAAGGAAAAGGTTGCTGTTGACACCAGAGATCATTCAGACGATGCAAATGTGAGAATTCTTTTGAACCAAGATAAAAGTTTGCAGAACGTGTATTTTTTTCTCATTAGTTCCCAGTCTTTAATAACCTTCTTAGTAATTTGTGAACAATTAAGTTTTTGCAGACACGATTTGGTGGGACCATTTTTCTGCTCAAGTGCTTTACTATTTATGGTGCTGTAATTCAAATACAGAAAGATAACAAGAGAATGTTAGTCAGCAATGGAACAATATGAGGACTTCAGGGTAAAGTTGCAAGTAGATGAGGAAAGAATAGAGAAAAGGGGACTCTCATGAGGTATTTGACCCTCAGAATGATGGCATCTTACGTGTTCCGCACAGATGCGCGATGAAGTCACCCCATCCAAATATTTATTGACGAGTTTCCACCGAATTGCAGTCTTCCTGTGGGAGATAGATGCAGTTTTATACTACAAGGAATTACTGTGTTTTGGGAATATTTTGGGGCTGTGGCAGGACAGGTGTGTGTGAAGGTTGTGTTACAACACTTGGTTATAGTATCAAACTTAAGTAAAAATGTATCTGAAATAGCAAAGGCAAAACAAACCCATAGAATAGTGTTGGTAGAAGTGAGGTTTGCATTATCATATTGGAAACTTTTATCAATGCATAATACTTTCAGTAGTCTCACTGGGCATCAGAATTACTCTATGCTCATGTACAGTCAATCTGAAACTTTGGTAACAACTTAAAATTGCTGAATATAGGGATAAAAGTGCATGGTAAGTCTGTTATGTTGCTGGCAGCAAAGCTGCTGGTTCTTCATTTAATGACAGTTCTAGCATCTTTTGAATGTTGGTGTTCAGTTTCAGAAGAGACGTTCCCCTTGTATCATTGATCTTTGTAGGTTGGAGACAAGATTCAGAAAATGAGATTGTCAAGTATGCTGGGCTGCAAAAGGACTTGATCCAGAAATATTGGAGATCTCTGGATAAGGTCCTACATTAGGTAGGTATTTCATAATGTTGATATTTTCTGTTTCACTGAGCTGTCAATAGTTTATTGATAAAAGGAATATGAACAGAATAAAAAAATCCCTTCCTCAGCTCTTGATATTTCTCCCTTCAATTTTTTTTTTTGTCTGGAACCTGTTTCAATGTGAGTTTATCTACTGTGAATTTTTTCTGACTTAACAATTCTCAGCTTTTTAATTTTATGTTGAGACGCACCAAATGGAAAGGGAGGATTTTCTAATTTTTCCTGCTTACAGAAATTTCATTTATCCTTACAGATCCCTGTGTCAAAACCCCCACATTTATCAGGTTGGATAAAAATAATATGGTATCTAGTATAGGACATTTAATTTTTATGGTTATACTTACTGTGTTGTCCTGAAAAAGATTAAATGTTGCCACATGTGATGAAAAGGCTGACAAATGCATCTGCCTGCCTGAAAGAAGAAGAGTAAGGGAGAGCACTACTGAAGTTTATAATTTTGAATCTGTATTTCCAAACTGCATGTGGTCATGATTATCTGAAAACTGTGGTAGTGAAATTTCTCAAAAAGAGGAGTTTATCTCATATAACAAAAGAAGTTGAAAGAAAATCAAGAGTAAGAGAAAGAAAAGTCTATTTTAGCCAGTATATTTTTATACTGCTGAGTACTGAATGATTGTTTTTCACTTGTGAGATTCTTAAAAATTGAGATACTTTCTTATTTATAATAAAGGTCAAATAAAGGGTTGAGCAAAGAATGCAATCATTCATCCATGATTACTCATGTAAATGAATTCATTTTACTCAAGCTCACCCTCTTATTTGGTCTATTCTAACAAAGATATAAGAGTCCAAGTTTTTCTGATACAATCTTCCTGGTCAGTAAAGTCCAAATTATAACTTGATTTTCCCAGTGCAGTTTCAGCATATGGGATAATAGAAGGTCAAAGTTATGAAGTTAATAATCTGGAATAATTTGCAGAGATGCTAAATCTTGACTTAATTAGAAAATGTTATATAAAATAATAATGCTCTTCACTTGGAAAAGAAAAAAAAATCTAACAAATTATTTGCATAGTTTCTGTAATAATCTCTGCTCCTTCCTCTAAGAAGTAACAATTTATCAGTCTGGGCCCTCAAACATTAATCTGTCTTTTTATAAAGATGGTTACATTTCCAAAGAGAAAATAACTTGTATAAAAGAATGTGTCTTCATGGATGAAAGATGTATGGGAAAACACATTTTTCATAAAGTGAATTAATTGAGTCTAAAAGTAAAGTGAAAAGCTTATTGGGTAAATATAGATTCAAAGACCAATTTTAGTCTGTTAAAGTTAACAGCCTTTTTAAACCAGAAAAAGAATTACATGGGATCAATTTGATTCAAGCTGATTTAAAATTCAAAAGCTGTTTATTTCTGCAATACCTGGTTTTCATTACAATATTTGTTCTTTAAGTTTCCATTCTGCTGCTTTCAACATAATTAGCAAAAATTAATTGATTCCATTGAGAACAGAATTGGGCTTTAAGTGTTTGTGTGGGTTTTGTTGTTGATTTAGTGCTGCAAGATAGTGCAGAGAAAAAACAGTGAAATATTTGTCATGCAGGATAGTAGTTTTCAGATGTGATAACCAGGTTTGTAAAATATCTATCTATGAAGCATTGCACTCTCAGGTGCTAGTGAATCTTCTAAAAATTAGATCATCTCACAAGATACCATTAAAAGTTAGATAAATGTTCTTACTATGCTCAGAGAAAGGTTTGTCAGAAAATCCAAACCTTTTAACTTTCACGTTCCTTGTTTTATTTGAAAGACTAAGCTCATGCCAACAAATCCTGAATGTTCACTGATGATTTGACAAAGCATTTTTCCATTTAAAAATAACTGTTACTTTTTAAAAAATTTCTGGGGTTACTTCTCCCCACAGCTCATTTTTATATACATACATGTATATGAAAGAAACAAAAAAATTTGTCCTTCTTAGCTGTTCTCTCTGAATATGGAGCTCTAGATCCCCCAAGAGGTTGCTCTAGACTGTTAAATTTGTCCTGTAGCCAGCTTGACTTATCATTGCAATCTGTAGTCTAGTCCTGAAGATGATCTGCTTAGTAACTTCTTAAAATCTAGACTTTTGCCTCTTTTTGTGAGACCAGGTGAGACAGATGTCCAGAAGGACAAACAAGAGGCATGAAAAGAGCACTGGTGGATAATGAAATCCATAGGAGTTACAGATGAGCTGCTTACCTTGATGATGAGTCTAGGAGTCCCTACTTGGGATCTGAGTACTGTTAAAACAGTGCCACAGGTGTATAATGAAGCCATACCAGGGGAAACTTGCTTGTCTCCATGTAACTGGTTTTCCTTTCCTTAGAAAACAGAAATTATGGACCAAGCAGGAGCTGTGGTTTCTTCCAGTGTAGGCCTGTCTAGATGACTTGGGAACTATGAATTTGTAGACTACCTCCCAGCAAAGGAATCTACTCACTTGAGCCTGTGGGGACCTAGTCTGTTGACTCCCTTTCTTTGTGCTGGACAGTACTGAGATAAGGCTGGCGTATCTCTCAAGTCTACTGTCTCAAGCTTTCACACTGCTGTCATAGCAGCCTGTAACCCCACCAAATGGAAAAGAGAAGGAATATGTTTTAAGGGAAGCTTTTAAAATGCAGAGTGGGAAGGCAAATGCTCTGAAGAAGACGGCATCTGCTGTCGTTGTCTTTTGTGAACTGCTCTATGGGCCAGTTAGCCCCCAGCTAATTTGAGTTATGGCTCCGAGGAATGTCTCCATAGCCAAGGACAGCCTTTTGAGAGCTCAAAAAGGTGCTAGGTCACCAGAGCTGCTCATTTCCACACCCTTGATCTTCCCAGTTAGCGCACTCATGTACTGGAGATTACCCAAGGTCACTAAAGAGTTCATTTCCAGTTGCTTCACATAGCAAAATTTCCAAATAATTTTTTAAAAGTGAATGGAGTTTTTAAATTCAAGAGGGCCTTAAAAACTCATATATGGACTTCGTTTAATTTATTCACTGCAAATATATTAACTCAAACACGAGCTGTGAGCAAACCTCTTAAGAGATTATTTGCATTTTGCCTGAAAGAAAATAAATCAACAATTGGCTGCTGCAGACATTAAAATATACCACTTGAATTGTGATACTGCTGTGAAATTAAATATAAATGTGTCAGAGATCCAAATAACATTAAAGCCTTGAAGAAGGTGGAATTTTAAATCTTGATTTCTGGAAGAAGAATTTCTATAATAAAAAAATTAGGTAATAACTGAGCTCCTTTGGAAAATTATTTCTTTGCATTAGCTTCTGTGTTAGTGTTTACATTCTGAATAACACAGATAAAAGGTTGTGTGAAATACTTGTTGTTAAATGTGATGTCATAACAGGGAAAGACAATAAACCAATATAAGCCTGATAATAAAAATCAAGCCTTTTTTGAAATATAGTTTAATTGACAAGTTGAATAACCACTTTGAAACAAGGAACAGAGAGCAATCACTATGGCTTACATATCCTGCTCAGTGTGAACACTGAGTAGAGATCCAGGAGTTGGCCCTTCAGTTTTGGCAATGGAAACCCTATGAACCTGTGAGTTTAACTCTAAGCCTGTACAATTTATTCTGGATTGAAAGAGCTAATTAGCTAGGGGCAGTGTTGTTTTAGTATTGCTATCCTGAGCTACTGCCTTAAAGTGCTATCTTCTGCCCTTCAGACACCCAGGTGGTTCAAAGGCATGCTGGCCTTGCTTTGAATATGTCCTGCTGATGTGCCCACTCCCTGCAGTCTACAAATTGTGTCTGGAAGATCACATTTGAAGAAGGAAGTGTATTCCTGCTTAGGTGGAAGACCTGGTACCTGATATAAATATTTTCTGGAAATGTTGAATCTTGAAAAAAACCCCAAAACTTGTAAAAATGTCTGGAAAAAACCTGAGAGCACTAAGAGAGAAGATCAGCCACTCAGACTCTCACATTCCAAGTAACAAAATTAAAAATGAAATTGCTCTCAAAGAAGAGAATTTACAATGGTAATGGAACTACATATAGGTCAAATAGACTATCTTTTCCAAATTTTCAACTTGTGTGGAAAAGTTACTTTAAAGCTTCTTGAGATTAAACTCATTTAAAATATGATTTTGTACAGGCTCTGTATACTTGTACAGCCTATTTTGCTCACAGTTCTGTGCACCAGCTCCCAGCAATGCCATATGTTATCCACTGTACTGATTCTTTTTATTATTCTCATCCTGGAGTTGAAACCCATCTCAGTGGTAAATTCAGTTCAGTATTCATTTAGGCCATTGTTTTACTGTGGATATACAAAGTAGGTAGTTTTACTACCTTCTCTGTAATTGTAAAATTTTGCCCAGGTTGAAAATAGTTTTGAGAAAAGCTAGAGCACCTGAAGAGGATGATAGTCAATGTGCCTTCTAAATGATGATGGATATCTTGAGAATAATTACCCTCTATGCAGTGGTTTGTCCTTTATGCACATTTCTTCCCATCTACTTTCTAGAAGGGATGTTAGAGACAAAGGATGTAGTTGCTGCTAATGCCAAATTCCAAACTCTAATATCTACTGAGCTATGGAAAAATTTGTAATTGCAGTAGACTTGAACAGCAAAGAGAGAAAGAAAAAACCCAACCAACCCTATTTATCTGAGGCATCAAGCAAAGCTATGAAATGCAAAAGGGTAACGGCAGTTTTACTAAAAATAAAATATTCATGTTGCTAACTTACATAAAACAAAAGATGGAGTGTTTTCTGCAGGGAAATTACTTTCTCTGATGAGCTCCATTTATGCATGATAGAGTTTTAAATTTTTGAAAACCCCCTTGGTTATTTTTTTTCTTTTTTTCAGTTCTAGCGGGTTTAATTTTAGGCTTATAAACAGATAGATGTAAAATTTCTTGCTGAAAGGGCTTTATTCTGTTTAAAGTCATATTTATTACATTCAGCAAAAGCAGAATTGCTTCTGTCAATGACAATGAATACAGAATCAATATTTAAGACTGCACTCTTATAGACTTCATGTTAGGAAGTGAGTACTTCATATTTAAACTGCCCTATAATAAAATGTGTCTTCATTTACTTCCAGCACATTTTAAACGTTTTTCATGTTACGAAGTATGCTCCAGAGGTTCTAGTTTTGCACCAGGTTATTGGAAAGCAGACAGTTGGAGATTGAAGTGTCTAAGAGTGAAGTTGTTCTGTTCTGCAAAAGGGTTATGTGCGTGGCCTAATCCTACGGATTTCTGTAAGCTTGATTGCATAGCCTGGACAATAGCATTGCACTGTCTGTTGGGCAAGACTTTCCTTACCTTGGGCTTTTCCAGTTCCCACTGCTAGAGACAAGTGGTGAGTAGAATAATGTGTGATGATCTAGGACTGTGTTTTGTGGGTTTGGTTTCTTGGGGTTTTTTTTGTTGTTGACATTTTTTGTTTGGTTTGGGTTTTTGGAGGGGTTTTTTTGTGTGTATGTGTTGTTTTGGACAGCTTGCTCTCCATATATTTTTGAAAAATTCAGCTTTTGGTCAAGGTTAAAATGTATCACCAGAATTAAGAGATTTGATGTGCTTTCTTCCATGCTTGTGATTAAGCATCAAAATATACATGGCTTCCTTGTCTCAAAAGCAAACCCTGAAGATACCAGTATAATGAATTTCTTATACTTTGTGTGAGCTAGATATGAGGCTGAAGCTGGAGGGAGGAAATCTGAAGATTTGGTCTCGAGCTAGGCTCAAGTTCTCTGAAACATTCATGAAGTAACCTTGTTTCTGTATCGTTACAAACAGGTTTTTGGTGTCCAGGTGATCACTGACCTTATTGGATTTCGGCCAAGATATCAGACTTAAAACCTTCTAAATGGTTGCTTCTGCCAAACCTTACACAGTACAGCACTTCAGGTAATATTAAATTTCAGCAGTTCAGGGTGAGTTGTTGGCTTGTGTTCAGTAAGAGAACATAATTCTATCAAAGTCTATGAAAAATGTGTTCTTGGAAGATGTTGGATAGCGCTAGGGCATAATGGAATCTATAAAACAAGAGTAAATAAGATCTGTCCATTTACAATGAGTATCATAACCTGATTTTGTTGTTCCTTTGACTATGAACAATGTGATGGTGTTAGTATGTATATATTCAGCTATAAAAAAGAGTCAAGTCTGATGTCCCATAGAAAAAAAATTTGTAAATAAGCAATGAACATTGTGGTTCTAATTTGTTTGAAATGACAATGTTTTACCTACTAAATAGGTAAATAATGAAATTAATTTAGTTGACTGCACAACAGAGTATAAAAGGAATATGCATCTCAGGGAATGAGTAGGTTCTTAAACTTTTTTTTTTTTTTTTTACATAAAGCTACTGCAGTTTAGTGTCTCTTGTACAACTGTTTGCTGGATAAGGTGTGCTAACAGCATCTTTACCCTTGACTCTTCAAAGTGACAAATGTTGTAATTTAGGAATAGAATTCCAGATTTCCTGAAGGAACCTTTTATTAGGAGATTTTTAATGGTGACAGAAGCATAACACTTGACAGATTCAAGATGATGAGCTAGGAACTGGTACATATTTGAGCTGTGTTACCAACAATGAGAAACTGGATACTTTCACTATTTGCTCTCCTTACTTTGAGAATGCAACATGATTTTAATATATAGTTTTCCTAATGTAGCTATTGTTAGGGAAATAAGTGCCAGTTTATTCTTTGCTGCAGAGAAGCAGAGTCAGTTCTGTGCTGGGTGCTGGGAGTGCAACATCCGGGTGGCTGAGCTGCTCAGGCCATAAGGTGCTACAGCTGTAGGAGCTAACCAGCTTTGAGACCCTCTTGCATGCAAAGCTGTGCGACACAGCAGGCTGTAGCTGAGTTTGCTGAGAGAGGTTATACAGGAAACAGCTAGTAGAATGGGAGATCTTAATGAAGACTCTCAGCTTATGGGGGAATTACTCTAATTGTTGAATCAGCTTTCCCTTTACCTGATTGAGTTCAGATTATGGTTACAGTATGTGAGGCCATTGCTAAATTAATTTCTTCCTTAGGTATATGAATGTACCGTGGTCTCAATAGATAAAATGCCCTTCTTTCTTCAGAGAAAAGGTCTATAGGGTTGAATCAAAATAATAGATAGTTCTAATACTGTGCTTTTCATCTTTAACTCTCAAAAGGCTTTTTCAAAGCAGGTAAGTTATACTTAGACCTGGTCAGAAACTTCTAGACAGGACAGAGCTCTGTTGGGGAATGCTAATTCAGTTAGACTGACTGGTTTAGCTTTTGTCTAATGAGTTTTGATAATAGCAGAAGACATGTTTTTACTCTGTAATATGTAACACTTGTTCAATTAATGAGTTATCTCTACAGAGAAATATTTTTCAATTGATTTAAATCAATATTGATTTATGTGATCACAGAATCACGGAATGTCAGGGGTTGGAAGGGACCTCGAAAGATCATCTAGTCCAACCCCCTGCCATAGCAGGATTCCCTAGACTAGCTCACAACAGAAAGTGATGTTTAGTTGGTGATGCTTTCCATCTGAGCAGATATATTGTGGTGAATTTATTAGAACTTGCCACAGGAACTCTTATTTAAAAATGAAGTAATATTGACTTTGATACGAGCAAAACACGCTACCTGATTTGATCTCAGAACAGTGATGATAATTGCATTTTGCTCTTCTGCTGTCAATTGCAGATGAAAAAACTTGTTATGATGATAAATGGGAATCTGTACAGTCCTAGGGAGGCATTCATTGCAATATAACAGCAATCCATACAAACCTAATGAAAGTCCTCATTGGAAATCCAGAAGAAATAATAACTAAAAAATATTAACCTAAAACATGATTCCAAAACAGGAGATGTGTAAGGTCAAAGATACCTGAAAAAAAAAAAATCAAGGTAACACTTCCTTTCTCTAAAGTTGTTCTGACAAATTTGTGAGCTAGTAGCATCTTTACGAATTTGCAAGCCAGTAGCTTCTTTAACTCCAATGTGAGGAAGCTTTGCTAGGCTGCTGGGTGCACAAATTGGAGAGATTAGGTATGAATTCACATTATGTATTTGGTAAAAGGTCTACTTTCCTGCTGTGTCTTGGATTTGTTGAAGGTAACAGTGCAGCTAAGAACAGTTCTAAACCTATAATTCTTTGGCTTCATACTGGCTTCCTGTTCTATACTGCCATTATATAGGACACTTTGTCTTATATAATGGAATATTCCATCGACTTGCTAGAAGATATTCTGAAATGTTACACACTGGCTTGATTTACAGTGTACTTTATACATTACAGGGGTCCTTTTTATGAATGAAGAATTATAATGTGCAAAGAAAAGAGAGAAATAAAAAGTTTTTCTTAAAAAAAAAAAAAACAAAAACCAAAACAAGAATAAATCCAGAGAATATTTTTAATCATTAGCATAAAGATGTTGCCACTTTCCAGAGGGGAAGACATTTTGTAGGAGATGTTTAGCCTTGAGGCAGTTTGTTCTTTACACAGAGGCATAAGAAATACAGCTCCTGGCAGTTTTTATCATTACTAATAAATGAATAAGCATGGTTTCTGAGAAAACATGTTTTATCAGAAGGACATGTTACACTGTTCTTATCAATAATTCTATGCAAGTAAAATTCAAGCCTGTGGGATTGTATTGTTGCAAGTTTTTTATACAGTTGCTTTTCATAGAAGAAAAACAGAGTGAGAGCACGATGAATGATGGATGAAAATTTTAGATGTAATTAAGAGAAAAATGTTAAATTCCCAGGTTCCTTTAATAAAGGAAATAAAAAAAACCCCACCACTGTACAACTATGGTTTGATAGATAATTTTCCATTAAAGCAAACTACATGCAGGAAAATGAAGCAGGTTTATATGAGAGATATTGACAAGTTTTAAATAGTCATGAATATGTGAATAGATGACCTATTTTTTTCTCTATTTTAATTCTAGAGATGAACAGATTATAAGGATTGTGCTAGAAAGGGCTTTTAAGGGAAGAGAAACTGAGAAATGGCAATCCTGTAGCAACACTAAAAACTCAGTGGAGTTTGGATAACTATTAACAGATCAGCTATAGAGAGATCTCGTTGCTGCTATCAAGTATATATGCATCACCAAAGCAAGACTTTTTTTTTTTTGTCAGATGGCTGAGGAGCAGAAGAAAGATGATTCAGTCATTGGAGTTAGTTGAGATTAGCATCAAATCATTTCAGAACTAGCAAAAAGGCAGGACCATTCTTTGGTCACAAAATATTCCAGCCATAAGTGATTTTTACACTCTTAGTCACATTTAGTGAGTAGTTTTGTAGGGAACAGTTGTTATTTTGGGTTTCAAAGCTTTATCCTTCAGCAGGAAAACTGATTTCCTTTTGATAATATGTAATCTAAGCAACAGCAGGAGATTTTTTTTTTTTATAGCAAGAGCCTAATGAAATCTTTCGCAATCCATTTTCAGATATGTTAGTGGACACATTGTTTAACATCAAATATGAGTTTCTTTAATCAGGGAAAATATTGGTTTTCATTCTGTATGCCAGTAAGAACAAAATCCTTCAGGCTTGTCTAGCATCTCTAACTTTCCTACTGAAAAAAAAGCTACTATTTTCTGTGCGTTTTACCTTTGTAAAAAAAAACAAACCAATTTCCATCCTAACAGCAAAGTACAGAGTTTCTTAATCTGCTGATTAGAGAATTCGGAGATTCGTTGTACTGAGTGCTTATTAAGAATATGTAAGAGGTGGGAAAAAAAGGATTAAGTGCAAAGCAACTAATGATAAAGCTTTGTAAAGGAGGATTTTTCTGGATGCTAGGAAGTGATACCCCAAAGCAGCTATTCTTAGAAACAATATGACTTTAAGGAAAGGCATAGAGACAGAATATTTCAAGGAGCAGATATGGTCATTTTGTGAAATGCTTGTCACCTCCAGAGAGAAAACACTATGATAGTAGATAAGTCTTGCAAGGAGTGACTTATTTTATATAGATTTCCTCAGTAATGTTAACGAAGCCACATTTTTTACTTGTCCAATGCATCTATGTTATGCTTCTGCCTACCCATTTATTTTGTGTTGTTTTCGACTAGTCACTAGCACTAAATTTCCTTGAGCATTTTCAGTAAGAACTGCACATACCAAAAAATAGCACCTAAATTCAGTTGTCTTTATCTCATGTTGCAGAACCTTCTTCACACCAAAATCAGCATTTCCTGTGTATGCCATCACATGTGACCCTCGGTGCAGCTGCTCTCTGCCTTCGCACTCAGGGGTAGTGTATAGGTGGATTGCAGGATCTGCTGCTTTGCAAGTTTTGTTCTTTTCTACTTATACACCTGCAAACACTGTCTTTGACTTTGGAATGCTGCGTTCTTTATTGACCTAGAAAAGAAGAATCTTCTTTCCTTCCCTTTGTCTGCCATTATTATCCTGACTGCTTTACAAGATGTTCTGCTACAAATGCCTGAGATCTATATCCTGGTGAAACAGTTGGGAAAATAGAATTCTCCACAGTTTTCCTCTGCTCCTCAGAAGAGATGTGGCTTATCTAGAGCACAAAGCAGAGTTGAAAATTTGCAATAACAACCCTGATTTTTCTCGCAGGGCCATAGCAGAAGGTTGAAATTTGGGTGGGTATCCTTTCCTTTCAGTTATTTCTTCATGTCAGTCTCTGTTCATCCTTTGGTTTGCATATTATTTGCTTAATTTTTCATATTCTTAACTTTCGACTTAGCTTGCTTTTTTTTTTCCCCCCCCTCTGGTTTTCCTGCCTCAGGCATCTTGATCCTATATTATTTGAAAAGAATAGATTCAAAACAAGGAACATATTTGTTCACACCCTGTCACAGTGAAATTTGAGTCTGGTAAACATGAAGGCAAAAAAATGTGCTTTGTAGTGACTGGAAGAGTAACTACAGACCAGAGCACAAGAGGAACAGAAGTGATGGTTATGCTCCTACAGTGGGAAAAGCAAATATTACCTTTGCACAGCCCAGTAGGCCTTCTCTGTTCTTCTCTGTTTATTCTTAAACCTGTCATTTGTTAACTGTCTATCCAGTGAATTAGTGTTAAGATGTGGAGCATTATTTTGCTTTCATTGCAACAGGGCTTTGCATTGAGAGAACATAAAAATGTAAGGAGCCAGGAAAAGTGTCAGGAGTGGACAGGGAGCTGGTTGTGAAAGCATGCAATTTTGGGCAAAAGGATCTGCGTTACATGATGGCAGAGAATAAGGCAGCCATACGGTAGAAGGCTAGCTCTCTATTTCAATGTAGCCGAGTGTAGGAAAATTGCTCGTAGCTGCCATAAATTACCCTGTCTCACCAGTTAATGTACAATCTCATAGCACTTGCATATTAAGTAACATTTATAAAAAATTCATAAAGAGTCCAAAGCATTCAAAATCCAATAGCAGGCAATGTGACGGTAAAGTCTTGCACAAAAATTGAACCCTACTTCCATTCATCCAAGAGCTTGCAGGCACTTAACAAGGCAGTTGTAGAGTTCATGCTTAATAGCCTGCTTCCACGCTCATTGGCTGCGGTATGGATTATATGAGTTCAATGAACAGTTCTTTATGTGGGTTATCTCAGACTCTCTTTTATCTGGATTTATTATGTCTGGCAGCGATGTGCATAAGCTCAAGCTGTAAAAGATGACTGCTGTACTTCTGAGATATATGCCCCTCTTTTCCAAATTCCTGGAAGTACTCCAGCATAGCTGAGATCAGGACAGGGATGTTTAACTGGATGCGGTCTGGGATCTGTAGTTCCTCCTGCATCTTTGAAAGCTTGAAAAGGAACACAAAAGTGTAAACACTTACAGAAAGTAGCACATTCACTGAGTTGAGAGCAGGCTTTCATTAAAATGTTGCCTGTTTTGTCTTCCACAGTGATGGGCTTATCTGCATTTTTACTGTAGTTCTTGATTTTGAAGGATTTTCAGTTTTGGTAGAATTTGGTTCTGGACTGGCAATGGAAAGTGACAGTGGCCTTCTGTAGATAGAACACATTTAGTTATCAATTTATTATTATTTATTTTTTTACAGATAAATCAGTTTGATTTCTGTTTTGTTTAATTGTACATTAAGACTGTAGGTAATGAGTTTAAGCTGGTTTTACAGTATTTTCTTTAAATGCAACTAACGTATCTGTGACAGTTGGGATACAAATAGTAAATAGTTATAAAATCCAGGTCAGCTGCAAAGGATATTTATAACAAGGAGGGAGAGTCTAGCTTTGATATTTTCATTTTAGTTGCTATCTTTTTATGTACATATTTGCAGTGGCATCTACTTAAGTGAGAACTTTGCTCTGCTAGCTGATATACAAATACAGTAGATAATAGTGTCCGACTAAAAGAGCTTCAATACAGAGTTAACACTTATAAGTTCTGAAAATAAAATGAGATTGATTTGACAGGAGTAAATGGTATTGTGTCTGGCAGAGGAAAATGGTCCTAAGTTAATGGAAAGTACATTTAGGACATTAGCACAAGTAGGCAGTCGCTCTGCCTTAAGAAATTTCAGAGGTTTCCACACATGTATGTGCTGATTTAATTTGGACAAGTACAGTCAGTATGCAAAGACTGCTGAAAACACTGCAGAGTAAGCTTCACAACAGTCTCCAGTCTCAAGTTCATAAGAAACTATTGTACTTACTGTATTTATTGTACTTTATAGCACACTAGGTGAATAAGGAAAGTTCTGCAGCTTTTTAATTTTGCTATGCAAGTAGACATTTAATTATTCTACAACAAAGAATAATGTTTAATATTTACATTTCACAGACATTACATAGGGCTGACTAGTAGATTTAAAAGAAGGAATCCATTATGACCTACATTATTTGACCTTCTTTATAGTCCAATCTCTGCATAATGGCATTTGTTGTAATTTAAACAGTTGTTGCTGTAGCAAATTTATACCTCATATTGTGAATTTGTGACATTCAAAATCAATTCAGAATCTGTGAAGTCCAGAAAAGTGTGCCCCTCTATTTCTGGATTTAGCTAGCTATCAGTTTCTAGCCGTTGGATTTTGTTATAACTACCTGTTAAAATGCCTTCTGCAGTCAGAAATCTCTGCTTGTCACTCATTGCTTGTGATCAAATCATACCATAAACCTTCCCTGTAAGAAGTGATTTTGGATTGAGATAATGAGGTACCTTGGTGAAGGAAGATTCTTGAGTCATCCTTCAGACTCTTTTCTGAATAATTTTCAAGTTCTCAACATCTTTTCTGAATTGTAAGTATTGAAACCAGGCCCAGTGTATGGTGTTGGCTTGACCCTGTAAATACATACCAGCTGCAGGCAACACTACCTCTCTTCTGTTCCAGATAGTCCCCTATGCTTTCAAAGACTGTCTTGGATACAGTCCAAGATATGGCTATTGTGCTGGGAGCTACTGTGATGTGCAGTCTCCCTTATTTCCTTTTTGGAGTAGCTGCTTTCTAGGCTCAATACACATAATAATGTCTAATGTTTTCAAGAACTCCACAATGAAATATCTTCTGTATGATAGCTACACAATTACAATTGTGAATTGTAATTGTACAGAAGTGTAATTGATATGCTTTTTTCTTAATAATTTTTAGGTCTACTTATAGTGAGCTAGTCCTTACCTAAAATTTGTACTCTGCTCAATGAGGAAAGAAGAGGAAACAGAGTGTTGAGTGCATGGTATACTGGTTTTCTCTTGGTACACCTGGTAAAAAGGAAAGCATATATTCAGCATACAACATACCTGTGAACTTAAGGTAAAGAAAATAAGAATACTTAATTTCCTTGATGAATATTCCATGCATGAATTAAATAATTACCATAGCACAGATTCCTGAATGATCTTGGGAGATGTCATCCTTCCAGAATGAAATCTGGGCAGGTTTGGGGGGATTGTTGTGGACCTTGTCTTTCGTAAATTTCTTTTGCTTGCAAAAACATAGATGTAACAGGAAAATATTCTTTGCAAGTATTCTCAGATGGGTGGGACAACAGAAACGGTCAAATGCCACGTGTGATGATTATGTTATCAATGACAATATACAGCTGAACTGTAATGTGAGTAAGGAATATGTCAGTGAACCTGAAACTAGTTGTCCTAAAATTCTTCTTTTCTTTCAATGGTTTTCTTTTTTTCTAAACCTGAAGAGTGCGACAACGTATAAGTCTGTCCAAAATGTTATCGTGCTTATGGTATGAGACAAACGCTATATTATTGCACTGAAAGCACGTTTTTTCTAAGGCAAATCTAGATTTGATTTTTATATTTGATCAATTAGCCACTCTAACCAAACTTCTCAAGGAAGAGTGCCACAATTATTTTTATCTAAGTGCTCTTTCAAGAACAAATAAAACCAAAATGAGCGTAATTTGCTGCCGTTGAAGGCACATGTTATTAGAGGCTAAGTAAAGCTTGCTGGAGAAATTTTCTCAAATATGGATGTAGAAGAAGTTTCACAACATTTTTTAATCCAGTTACAGTGCTTTAGGACTTTCCTGTTTTCTCCCATCTTCTGTTCTTAAAAGTTTTCAGTATCTGATTTTAAATTCACTTACTGCAGTTGCCACTGCAGCTTGTTGTTTGCTGGCCTCCAACTGTGCTGAATCTGCACCAGCTTCTTGTTAATCACTGACATGAGTTGCTGCTTCTGGGAGGAACAACTCAGCAGAATGTAGAAAGTGCTCTGTTCCTGCAGCACAGGGCGTGCTCTGTAGATATTTTGTCATCATATTCAATAACTCACTATATAAGATCACTGAAATTCTGTGATGAAGCAATAAATTTTATTGGTTTCATCTTAGAAGATCCAAACTGTTTGTCTTGGGGAGGAAACTGCATCTCCTGCCAGTGGGGTGTACCTACTAAACTGACAATTGTCTGTCTGGTATATAAAGAGGTCCTCCATTGGATGAGATATGTTAACTGAAATGTAGTGGTGAAGAAAAATTAGCGGCAGCTTTGAGAAGCTGCTGGCACCCTGCAAATGAATTAAAGTATGAGTTACAGTTCTCAAGGAACAAAAAGAGAAACTAAGGGAAAGGCAGAGAGAAAAGTGGGGGGAAATTTACAATTTCCAGCAGCCATTAAGCAGAATTCGGAAGAAAAGAGAATATAAAATGGGTTTTAGAAGTGGGAAATGGTGATAAGCTGTGGAAGATGAGGAATGAAAAGAACTGAAGTACAGGAAAGGGAAAACAATGCAAGATTTGAAAAAGGGTCAGAGAAATCTGTTCGTGAGCACTACTTTGAAAATATGTATAGTCAACAATCTGTAGGTTGTATGAGCTTCTTCTATTTTTCATGTTGGGTTTAATTATACCCACAGTTGTCTGTAGTCCATCCTGTATTTTGATCTTCTAAAAAAATTACATTGCTCCTTCCTTACTCATACTCCCAGTCTTTGTGTGAAGAGAATTGGACAGTTATTTATTTTTTAGAGATATAACTCACAGCTGTCTATCTCTTCAGTGCTGCTAAGATATGGGTGTTGTCTTTCCCGGCCATACAAGAAACACAATGTTAGAAGTTATCATGTGGAACCGGGAGCAGGGGTTTTGGCTGTTTTCCTAGTAGAGTAATAAAAGGTACTTTCATGTTTTGTTTTTAAGAACTGCTTTCAGATAGATTTTTTTTTTTTATTGAAAAAAAAAGCCAATTTATGAGTTTTCAAAATGTGTCAGCTTTTACTTACATAGACTAGAATCCATTAATTTCGTATCACCCTAGCAGTCCAGGTTTCCACATATGTGAGAAGTATCTGTATACATAGGAATTTACCTGCTGTTAGATGGTGTTTCAGAGCACTGGCTTCATACCTTTTTCTAGCCTGTTGTCAAAAACATTTTCAAGGGACCTTAATAATATTTTTAGGGGCCTTTTTACATGATGATTTTCACTCCACACTAGTTTGTAGGAAATTTAAAGAAATGTTTCTGTGCTGACTGTATAATTTTAATCTTTGTTTGTAACTTTGGCTTTTACTATTTCCCTTCAAAATAATAAATTAATTACTGCCAGTGAAATTTGATGCAATTTCACTTCTAGTTTCTGATGGTGTAACCACAGTTAACTGCTCAGCAGATAAATCTTGCACAGCACTCTGTTGCAGTTTAACAAAATTTATGCTATCTGTTGAGGGAACTGCTAGAAATGTTGTACTCAAGGCCCCCCAGTATATAATTGAGAATGTCAGGAGAAATCATTACAAAATACGTGATTGCCAGATTTATCCTGTTGCACTAGACAGCTTTAAAGCATGCAGTATGTTCAAAAGGTGGAGTGCTGCGGAACTACTCAGATACAGTAGCACAGTTATGGACTGTGGCCAAGTGAATAATGCATTTTTTCTAGCTACATATAATTTAAATATGAAGGAATGATTGCCAGTGTCAGGTTCTTTATATGACTCACTGATTTTGAGAAGAGGAGAGAGGATAAAACCCAAGAACGCCTCCATGCACTGGATTTAAAGAAAAGATGCAGAGGGCTCAATGAACTAGGCAGGAAAGACACACAGTTCTTTACCCTGATTTTTAAAAGCAGCTGTTTTGTTAGTTATGGATGTAAGATGTGAATTCCCAAGACAAATCTTAAGGCAATGTATTTCTGATATTCTTGATCGATGGCTTTTAAAAAAATATTGTGTGTTTTTTCTCCACTGTTCCATGCTGTTGTTGTCAAGCTTTATGGAATAATCTTGTGATCTGAGTGATGATTATACTTGCTTTCTGCAGTTTACCTATTAAGCAGAAAACCTAATATCTTTTACACTTTTCAGAAATAAATCAGATTGGGAAGTGTAATAAGGAAAAATGGCTGAATAGTGAGGAAAAACTACAGAGAACTAAAATAAGTGTTACACAATGCAGAAGTTACTAATGGTATGCAGAAACTCATATGTATTGAACCCTGGAATTGTAAAGCATGCATGTAAGTTTGATAATTTATATATGATAAGAATATAAAGAGTTTGGGATTCACATGTTCATACTTTATAAATTTTACTTTTGAGATAACATCACTTCCATGGTATTAAATGAAAGGATTCACACACCTCATTGCGTTATTTTTATGAAGTGTCAATTTACTATTAGCTTTTGGCCAGTTTCCTGCTTAAAATCAAACCAATTTGAGAAATTTGAAAAAATATATTGGAAACTGAGCTGGGTGTTTAGCTGTACATAGTTTGGAGGTGCAATATATTATTTCATGTCTGCGTATTGTTCTCTGATCTTTATAAATTAAATATTTAATTAATATTTTATTTAATTTTTATTTATATTTATTTATATTTATATTATTTATTTTTAT